>CM053590.1:195822650-195843672 GCA_028646515.1 Pseudochirops corinnae | reverse complement strand
CTTATCTTTCCAGTGGGGGTGGGTGATGAGGGAGGAAGGGAAAGAATCTAGAATTTAAAGTTCTAAAATCAAATGTTAAAATATATGCATATATATTATTATTATCATTATTATTATTTACATGCAACTGGGAAATAAGATATACAGGTACTGGGGTAGGGAGATCCATCTTGCCCTACCGGAAAGTCAGAGGGGCAATGGGGGAGGATATAGGAGAGAGCAGATTGGAGGAGGGGGTCTACAGTGGTATCACTGTTTGGGGGTGGTGGGTAGGGGAAAGATGGGGAGAAAATTTGTAACTCGAAATCTCATGGAAATGAATGATGTAAACTAAAAATAAACAAAAGTTTAAAAAAAGTTTAAAGATACAAATTTAAGTGGTTAAAAGTAACTGTTTTACATCTGCAGCAACAGTATTTAAACTCTGTATTCATCCTACACCCCTCCTCCCCTTTGTTGCCAAACTTATTCAGAAAGCCACAGCCACTTCCTCTCTTCTCACGCTCTTCTAAACCCTCTGCAATCTTGCTTCAGACCTCATCATAAAATATCTGACTGTTACCTCTGGAAAGTTATAAATGATTTCTTAATTGCTAAGGCCTTTTCTCATTCCTCCTCTTTTTTCACTTCTCTGAAGCCCTAGACATTGTTCACTGACAGTGTTCTTTTTTTTTTTAAAGCACCCACCTTCCAGGCTTGTGAGGAGCAAATGAGATCATTTGTAAAGTACTTAGGTTAGGGCCTGGCACACAGAAAACAATAAATATGTTCACTCCTTCTGAGTATTCTCTCCTCACTAGGTTTTCATGACACTATTCTCTCCTCTCGATTTCTCCCCTACCTATCTGACCAGCCACTTCTCGGTCTCCTCCGCGAGTTCCTCGTCTTAGTCACGTGCACTGACTGTGGTTGGGACCCAAGGTTCTATCCTGGGCCCTCCTCTCTTCTCCCTCAATATTATCTCTCTTGATGATCTCATCAACTCCCATGCATTCGTCTCTCTGAAGATGATTTCCAGATCTATATATCCATCTCTAACCTCTCTCCTTAGCTCAATCCAACATCACCAACTGCCTTTTGGACACCTCAAACTGGATATATCGTAAGCATCTCAAACTTAACACATTCAAAATAGAACTCATTATCTTTTCCCCAAACCCTCTTACTGTCAGGGGCAGCACCAGGACTGCAACATCCTCGACTCTTCACACTCACCTGACATAATCCAAAATGTTGCTTGAAATCTTGTCATTTCTGCCTCTAAAGTATCTGTCCTATATGTTGCCTTCTCTGCACTCACAGAGCCACAACTCCATTTCAGGCCCTCATCACCTCTCTCTATGGCCCAATAGCTTTGTAATCAGTGTTCCTCTTTCAAGTCTCTTTCCACTTCAATCTATCCTCCACGAGGCTGCCAAAGTGAGTTTTTTGATATCTATCTGTATCTGTCTATCTATCTTTCATTTGATCATGTCATCTCCCTGTTCAGTGGATTTCACTATTACCTCCAGGATCAAATAGAAACTCCTCTGTTTCACATATGAAGATCTACATAATCTGGTTCTTTCCTAATCGTAATTAACAAGCATAAAGGTCAGCCTTTATGTTTGAAAAGCACTTTCCATACGTTAATTCATTTGATCTTCACAGCAATCTTGTGGTGGATGAATTATTATTCCCTTTTCTGCAGATAAGAAAATTGAAACACATAGATTAAGTGATTTGCTCAGAGTTACACAGCTACTCGGAGTCTGAAAAAGAATCTGAACTCAGATCTTCCTGATTCAAAGTCCGCTGCATCACGTAACTGCTTCTGCCATTCCAGTCTTCTTGCACTTGATTCTTCTCCACAAATTCTACATGCCAACAATACTGGCCTATGTATGGTTACTCAGGCTAAACAATCTGCCACCATTCCTGTGCCTTTGCAGTAGCCGCCCTCCCTCCCCAGCTCAGCTTCCAGGAGGCCCCCTGCCCCTTCTGCTCCCCCACTTACTGGTAATTTCCATCTACCGTGTATGTGTGTATGTGTGCATATCTTGCACTTACCTAGTTGTGTATCTTCTCTCTCCTATTAGAAAGTAAGCTCCTTGAGGACAGGGATTGTGTCTCGCCTTTCTTTGTAACAAATGCCGGGCACATAGCAAACATTTAATGAACGTCTGTCGGCTAAAGTATTCAGAGGACACAGAATGGAAATATATAACATTTTAAAAAGCAAAACAACCTGATCAGCTAGCTGGTGCAGAAGATAAGAGGGCCGGACCTGGAGTCAGGGAGACCTGAATTCAAATCCAGCCTCGAGATTCTAGTTGGCTAACCCTGCTTGCCTCAGTTTCCTCATTTGCAAAATGGAAGTAATAATAGCCCGTACCACCTAGGGTTGTTACATGGACCAAAAGAAATAACTGTAAAGTGCTTGGGCTCCAAAAGCGCAACATGAATGTTAACCGGCACGGTTGTTGTTACCATATTCCCATCACATACAACCACATCTCCCAGGTTTTCTAATTCCATAACACGTTTTAATGATATCTACCAAAAGGAATACGACCCAATATGCTAACTTTGGTTGAAAAAAATAAAGTTATCATCTGACATAATCCAGGGCAGTCAGTGTCAATTTTACACCCGCCGTGTGCTGGGCTCTAGGGATAAAGTCAAAACTAAACACCATCATAGAAGGACAGGATTTTAGAGCTGGAAGAGACCTTAGTGGTGAATTGAACATCCCTCTCATCCCTCTCCAGACTTCCCCTCCTCGCAGTCCCCCACATATCCTCTCATGGATTTTCACCTTCCTTTAGTATGTCTTCCTCCAACAGAATGTAAGCTTCATGAGGGCAGGGATTGTCTTTCTGCTTGTATCTGTATTCCCAGCCTTCTCCTGGTACATGGCACATGGTAGCCAGAGCTTAATAATGCTTGAGAAAAAAAAAGAAATCCCTACTATAACATTCCCTGCGCTCAGCGATCTTGCATTCTCCGGAAAACACAAATACATTTCACAGAAATGCAGATACTTAGTACACGTGTGTTGTGTATACAGTACAAAGAAAGCGAGGCGAGTATTCAGGGAAGGACACCGAGGTCAAAGGAGCAGCTTTTTAACAGCTGTGAGTCAGTGTGGGTGTTTCACCCCACCCTAAATGAGAGAATAAATGCTAATGTGGCCTATACCTAGTTGCCTCCTCCCAGAGTCAACAAGATTCATACTGACACGGTGCTTTTAAATGACAGAGAAGTAATCTCCCCAGCACTGGCATCCAACCAGGTACATTTAAATGAGTAAAGAATCAGACTCTAAAGAGCAGAACTACACAAAGTAAACAAGCTAATTCTCTAATCTCAAAGATCAATGTAATTGGCTTGCATTTGAAATAAAATAAAGGCTATTAGTGGCTTTCCACCCAGCATTCCTTGAAAGTTCAATACCATCAAGAGATAGTTTCTTTAATAACTTATACCTCCTCTGTCTTAAAAAAACAAAAACAGAACAAGCCAAAAGAGAGGCAGGGAAATAACTGAAAGTTAAGTAAAGTCCACAGGCAAACTTTTCTCCACCACCAAAGCAAGAGAAGTGGTGAAACCAGTTTTCCAAGTCTGAGACAAGTCTCTACATCAGGCAAGCACTGGACTGATATGTTTCATTCTTTCTTAGCTGAACACACATTTTCTTGCCTCACAAAAATAATGATGGGTGTAGTATTGAGAGGTGCTCCAAATGTACCCTGATGAGTATCAGTGCAAAGAGGTAACTGAGTAGGTGTCTTAAACTGCAGTTTTTTTCTTGATACTTTAAGAGTTGGTATAAATTGTTGAATGGAGAGGTCTTACATATGATAATGAAAAAAAAATTCCAGACTTAATCATCTTTCTCGTCCTTTTCTGATATTTGTCTAGATTTTTTTAAAAATTTTCTATGTTTGCTGCTTGGATTACAATGATTTCTTCTTTTTTAAACTAAAAAGTAAGTAATTATCTATCAATATACAAAATTCAGCTTTGCATTATTTTGGAACTCTTCTTTTGATTACAATCAGCTTTCACCTAAGATTTCACATATATCTCATAATTAACAGTCAAAGTAATTACCTTAGTTTTAAAGAGACTGTGACAAATTAACTTTTCTGAGTCTGATATGAAACACCATGGTAGCTAACCATGTTTAACATTCAACTACAGTAAATATGGTTGTCTGTTCATCTCACAAATCTCAGAAGAGCAACATTTTATACCATAGAACACTTAGCAGGATCCTTTCTGCTCTCAGAAGGATAATGTTCACTGACCCTGGGATATGTTAGCTGCAGGAAAATCCAAGGATCCTTGGTGTCATTTCAAGGAGTGAAACAAGAGAAGGTTTATTCTAATTTCTATTCCCCACAGAATGACATTCTCCTGATTCTTCTTTCTAAGAATAGTTTTTAACCAAACACATTTTGGGTCTTAAATAAATTCTATGTAAATGAGAAAACAACTTATTTCAAAATTATTTTTAAAAACTATCACAACATATCAGCATGACACCTCACCATAAAGGGAGAAGAAAAAAGAATCTAGGTTGGGCCTTTCCTTTCCTTTCAGCCTTCCTCAACCCCTACCTCTAGCATATAAGGAAAACGGTAATTGAAGGTCCAGGTATAATTCAGTCATTTCTCGATTATCCATACAAATGGGGATAATAGAAGAAGCAGTAACATAGATTATTCAGAACATTAAGATCAAAAGTTTAGACCTGCAAGGGAGCTGAGAGGTCATTTAGTGCAATATCCCATATTTACCCCCACATTTTACAGATGATGAAATGGTTAAGTATATGATAAGTAAATATTATACAGATTAAGTAGCTTTCCCAGGGTCACACAACCAGCATCAGAGGCATCACTTGAACCCACCTCCTCTGATTACCAATCCAAAGCCTATTCCATTACATACCATGCTGCCTAGTCTGTATTTGGAAAAGTATACTATAAATGACACTGAAGTTTCCTTAAAAAAAAGAGCTCCCCCTTCTAAAAATACCAGTATTTACCTTACATGATGCTATACTGAAAGACAGCTAGTCTGCCTTAGTGATTAGAAGACTATCCTTGGAAGTGAGAAGACCTGGGTTCCAAGTCCTTCCTCTGACACACATTGGTTGCATGACTCTGGTTAAGTTTCTTATTTTTTTACTGCTCCTAGACAACTTTCTAAGAATACACTGGAGAATAATGACTGATGTACACTGTTGTACAAGTAGTTTTCTCACTAGAAGGTTCCCTATACCAATGCAATAGGAGTGGGGGAAAGGTAGGTGGTACAGTAGATAGAGCACCAGCCCTGGAGTCAGGAGGACATGAGTTCACATATGGCCTCAGATAGTTACTGTGTGACCCTGGGCAAGTCATTTAACCCCACTGCCTCCAAAAAGAAAAAAGAAAAGAAAAGAAATAGCAGGACTTCCCCCTCTCCCTCCAAATAATATTATATGACTGTGGATCATGAAATAAATACACATCACAATCTCTGAGCCACATGGTAGACATGAAGATAAATCGGGGATAGTATCATATCAATGGAGAATCACACACAAAAAGCAAAGTAAAATATAACATCTAAGAAATGTATGAATTGGAAACAAAATAGGCCAGTAATGAAGCAAGATGGAGGAATGGACAGCTGGTGAAGAATGATAAGAGTCCTAAATGGAAAGCTCCCAACAGGCCGGATATATGCTTTACAGAGGACACGGACAAGAAGTGCATGGGATTCACAGTCACGAATGGGTTATGATGCATATAGTGAAGAGCATGGCAGCATCAGCGAGGACACAAATCCAGCGAAATATCAACATTACTATAAACGGGGTGAAAAGGAAAAATGAGCTTTAAAAACTGCTAAATGATCAAAAGGGGATATTATCATAGTCTCTCTCTCCTTCTATAATTTTATTCCTGAAACAAAAAGAATGACACATATACATAGCAGAAATAGGCCAATAGGTAGAGAAAAAGCCACTCCTCTAAAGATATATGTATATATACATATGTGTACCTATGTGTGTATGTAGGCAGGACAGAAATGGCCAGACAGGGATCCTGTGAGTGCTCATTCCTCAAACCAGGTCTGTAGATCTGTGCTCACGGTAACATTTCAGGGTGATTTACCACCACTAGCCCTCACCTGTGTGTACCTCAGTAAGAACAGTCAGGAATAGATGGTAGTATTTCCGCAGTCTCAACACTTCTCAGTAATTCTGTTAAAAACTAATTTAAGTACAATCTCACTGTAGCAAAGACATAAACAAACAGGAGCAGAAACTATGATTTTTCCAACCTGTGAAGACCTTTCCACTAACTGAGGTTTTAGCAAGGAACCTTGATGTAATGGGTCCATAGCTAAAATGGGCAGTGTCTAAAAGAAGAGAGGACGGTTCTCTTTTTAAATGAATGAAAGTTTTGCAGATTCACATATAATCCCAAAAGGAGCTGGGGAAGCAGGGAAACAACAAACCAGTTCAAATATCCTTTACATGTTTTTATTGGCAAAACACCAGTAGGTTTAGCTCAGTCTGCCAGCCTGCTGCAACAGGTGCATCTCTTGGTTAAAAACAAGTCCTACTCTCTTATTTTTTGGAATAATGACTTAAAAAACAAACAAACCTGAATTTATCAGGACTGGGAGAAAAGTTAAGCAACTCTTTTTTGGTGTAACCCACTTCCCCTCTCTGGATATATTACTCTAGGTCTCTTGTCGGAGGCTGTAGGAACCTCTATGGCAGTTTACCAAAAGAGCTGTATCCAATTTTTCTGGCCTGTTGGAAAGGAAGTTGAGGTTAACACAGGATGGGAGTAGCTCATCAGGTTCAGAGAGGCATTGGCAAAAGCAAGAATGAGCAGGCAGCTCAAATAAAAATCTGTCCAAGGGGAAATGACCGTCCCACATAAAATGGGAATGGTTTTCTGTAATAGGAGGCGACTTCTGTCATTGACTCTTCTATCACCAAATGTCTAGGGCTCCATTTTTCCGGAGACCCCTTAATCTCTAAACCAAAAGAAATCCAAGACAATGGTTATCACGATACAAAATGTTACGTCTTCTCCCGAACTCATTAGCAAAATGAAGTTCGGACAACCGGAGAAGCTAAATCTGGATGAATATACCACCTCCTTGCAACAGTCTCCAGGCATCCGATTCAACAATTCACACAAACGTTAAGTGCTCTGCGCAAGACGCTGTACTAGCGGCTGAGGATAGTAACAGACAAAACCGAAACGATCGCTTCCTCCTAGGTCTAGGAGCTTTTATTTGGGGGAGCAGAGGAAAGGATGGGGTTATTTTACTTTCATCCGGGTAGCAGGTACGTTATGTAAAAATGTGTGGCAAGGGAGCCCAGATACAGAGGCCTGAGCGAATGGGAAAACATGGGTAGATGTGTATGAGAATGGCAGCGGAGAAAAAAAATACCATTTTCTTTTTTCAGGTCTGAGCTGTTTTTTGCAATAGAACAGCTAGAGCAATGCAATCTTCTGGGTGGGCAGTGATAGCAGGCCATCTCCTTCGAAAAGGGTCAAAACCACAACCTTCCTAAGAAACCAAAATGCTCTCCACTCACTCTGCACAATCAACACCAACATCCACTGTTCCCCCCCTTGGAACTTTTCTCCCTTCCTCACCTGCTGTTTTACAACTAGGATCAACACCTCAATCCTCTACTCCGCAAACCTCATTCCCGGAAAATACCTTTCGACCTGTCCTTCCCTCCCAACTCCGCGCCGCCCCCCCCCCCCCCAAATAGCCCGATAGCCCCAAACGCTAACGCTACGCAGCCAGATCACCGCCTCTCCACCCACCCCAGGCCTCCCCACAGACCTAAGCACCGGCACAGATGAGTCACGGAGCCCCAAATACACTAACCCGTTCTTGCAGGGGCAGCGGGTAAGAGACCGGCAAAACCACACTATTTAGCAACACGCGAGCCCAGACGTTCCCAGCCACGACAGTTTCCTGTGGCAGCTTTGCAAGCATTTGCAAGAGAGCAGACGCATGCAATGTGCATGGCTAGGGAAGCTCGTTACCTGCTGCTTGAGAAGAAGAAACTTCCTCTTCGTCTGCGCTTTTCTCCTCGCCACAATTTTGCTTTTACACTGCCCACTCTCCCCCTCCTTCAGCCCCGTTTAGCATCTTGTTTCTCTCGGTCCCTGTGTTAGACGAGGGCTACCGCAGCAGGTTTAATTCCTCGGTGTGTGGCTGGAGCTCGAAATAGGGGCGGTTACAGCAGCAAGAGGAGGAGGAGGAGTTGGTGCCAGCATGTAGCAAGTTTGGGTTGCCCCCAGTATGGCCGCTGCAGGAAAGTGGAGTAGAGACAGCTCAGTGCAGCCGCAGCTCCAGCCAGAACCAGATTGCCTGGCGGTGAACAGCTCCAGGGGAAAGGGGAGGAGTAGAACGATGCTTTGCTTTGAGCTCCTGGAGGGAGGGAGCGAGCCGGAGCCTTGCGCGAGCGCGCCCGAGCGCCGCGCGCGCACACCCACGTACAGAATGTGGTGGTGCGGAGCCCTAGACACATTGTAATGTCTTTTTAAAAATGGCATTTTGTGTCTCTTTAAAAGTTTTCATTTTTAAAGTAAAATTTAGTTGATTTTAAAATACATTTTGTCATCTTTTAGGTTCAAATTAAAATTTGATGGTTAACCAATAGTGATCTTAATGACCAACTATTCAATACAAGTTCAGCATTTTTAAAAAGTTAAATACCCGGTGGCACACACGATGGAGAGGAAAACGAGTCGCTCTATTAAGAAACTTGTTTTTCCTCGGGACTAGTTGTATGTAGGAAGAACTACATTTTCAAACGCAGCTGGTATGCTGGGTGATGGTGTAGAAAGCCGGAGTACACTTTAACTTTACCTTCAAGACTTCAGGGTGGAGCTGGGGTGTTTTTTCTACTGTCTTCTTCAACATCATTCCCCAATTCCTACACGAGAATCTCTGATTTTGTCCCCCCAGGAATGATTATCCCTTGGGCAAATCTATGCTTTGAGTTGATCTAGTTTACCTCTTCTCAGAGCCTTGAATGGCCTTTACAATTTCTTCAACACCTATATATCCTATCCTATAACCACCTGAAAGCAAACACTCACTAAATGATTCCCAAATAGGGCAAGAAAATTCCAATTTGTTCTCTCTATTTTTCAATGGGAGGGATACAAAGTTTACCTAAGCGTCTGCCTTCGGGGAATTTACAGGGCATGTGATACAAAAACTATGGTACAAAAATGATATATTAAAAGTGTGTAAGATCTCTTGGCCATTTCTAATGCTTTTAGACAACCACGGACCACAACTGTTATCGCCACAACAAGAGAGGTCAAAGATATGACCATATTTTGAAAAAAGGAGACTGCATATGATGATAGTTAAAGAAAAGGAAAGGCTGCCTACATACGTGCCATGGGTCACACCAAACCACCTTGAAAGTCTAAAAATGAACTAAACAAGGGGCGAAAAACCCCAAAAGTGTTTTTTAAAACCTACCTAAAATAAAGCCTCCTACTCTGGTTTAAAGATAAAATACAGCAGGATTAATATGTAGTCATAGTGGTAGAAAATAACTATATAGAAAATAAAAGTCGAAAGACAAGGACATAGGAAAACTACTAAATTCCTCTCCGATTTCAAAATGTAATTAACAAATGATTGTTACCGTACATTCAAGTTTCTCCAATAAACTTTAATCTGCCTCCCAAAAAAGTGTATAAAATGCAAACGTGTCATAATAATTCACATTTGCTACATCATTCTTCCTTCCCCAAATAGTTCAGTACCTGACTCACAATTGTTCTTTCTTTCCCATTTCTGTCCTCATACTAGAAAACCTAACGTAGCCATCCATGCTCCCTCAGACTTCCTAACCACTCAGTTCCTCAGCCTACTCACTTCCCATGACCCACTACTCCATTCCACCCCTGCCACATGCAAAGATGGTCTTATCCTTGATCTTGACACACCCACAAAGGCACCATCTCCAGGGTCAAGAATTCCGAAATCTTGTTACTTCCTCATAATCTATTGGCTTTCCATCTCTCCCTCTGCCTTCCCTAACAAAACCCTTCTTGTCCACACTGTGACTTCCAATCTCTTAACTCCTCAGTTGTTCTCCCAGGATCCTTCTTAGTCTTCTGTGCTAGTTCCTCAATGACCATAAAGGTACACTGGCAGCAATGTGGAAGTACCCTCCGTCAATTCCAGAATAACGTCATCATCAACAGGTTAAATTGGTCCAGCCTTTGCCCATGCTAATGTCCACTTCAGTGGAGCTCACATTGCTGTCTACTTTGCTCTTGCTAAGCTGATCCTGCTGGGAAACATGGATGGCACTGGGACTCTCAGTTAAAAGTCAATGAGAAGGCATTTAAAAGGACAATATTTAACCTTCCCCAGGGGCCCAGAGACCTTTCTGGAGTTGAGGATAAAGACAAATGTACCATATTCACCCCAATTAATTTGCTGAGGACTGGATGGGCCTGTATCAGTTAGAAAGTTTAAAAGGAGAGATAGCTTCTGCTCTCTTGTGAACTGTAATTTTCTATGCTAGAACTCTTCTAGTGAGAGGTAGGTAATAAGGGCACCTGTGGAGTTGGCCCCAGTGTGAGTTCCAGAATAAGGGATCAGCAACAGCACTCACTTGGAACAGGAGGGCATCCCCTTTCAGAAAGTCACCGGGAGGTGTTGCTGGGATCCAAAATTGGGAGGTGATAGAGAAGGGGAAGTGAGTTTTCAGGCCAATAGTGCCAGCACCTGTGGCAGCCCTCTTAACAGGGTGTTAGTGGCAGTAACAGTACCTATAACAGTACAAAGAGGCAGTGTTTGGTACAGGAACAAGGGGTATTGCCAAGACTTGTGGGTGAGTGGGTGGGTGGGGGAGCACTTAGTCTAGAAGTGTGGAGGAGTAATTTAGCAGAAGTGGGTGTGGAAACCAGCAGCAGCAGACAGGGAGATCTGGTTGTGAGTTTTCTAATCCTGAATGAAACTTCGATACATTTAAGTTATATAATGTGATTTCATGAGGTTTTTACCTTGAGATTTGTTTCTGTGTTTTATTTTGTAGTTTTTCAGCTTTTATACTATATCTGGTGCATCATTTCTTCCCTACCTCCACCCCCACCCTTTTTTTTTTTCCTGAGGAGACTTTTGGGCTCTTAAGGGTATAGAAAGCAGTGACACATGTCAGTCACTTGACAATTCTTCCTGATGGCTTTTTGTAAGATAATTCATTAAAGGGGTTCTGAGACGGCTCCTTTTGAGGTTTATCTAATTGGGATGTCCATTTCTTGTTTTGTTAGATTAGTTATTTCATATGAAGTCACTGATGGAATGAAAGGAATAAAATTATTCCTTTCAGTTTCTCAAATTTATTAGCATAGAGCTGTAAGGAGCCAACTGTCTATATTCTTTTGTCCTTATTGTTGTTTCTCATTTCTTACTATAAATTTTGTTGATTTGGGTTTCCTTTCTTCTTTTCTGGGATAATTGCTTGTGCTGAAGGAACTTCTTATAGAACATTTTGGGAATTTTCAGCATTAGAAATCTCACAACCTACCCTGAACTCTTAACAGCTATGACTCAGTCTGAATACTCCCTTGCACCACAAGAGGCTGATTTGCTAACCTCTTGAAGGAAAAGGAGGACTGGGAAAGGGGCGTGGTCTATGTAGAAGACACAGCATAAATAGTACAGCCCAGGACCACAAGATAAGAATTTTTAAAAAGTGTTGGTGACTGAGGTAAAGGGTACAGGAAACCTAAATGGCACAGGCAATACATGTCTGACAGAGATTACTCTCAAAGGAGACCCTGGGCTAACCAACCATCATAATTTGCAATGCAAGGATATTGAAAGCACCTTAATAAAAGGATTTGGTCTGTAAAACTTGGACTTGGTCAAAAGGCCACACCCAATGACCTAGAAGGCCCCATGTGGCCTCAAGGCTGCAGGTTCCCCATCCCTAGGTCCTAGCAAGACCATCTTCTGGCATCTAGGCATTAATAGAAAGGAAGAGAGGCCAAAGAGTTTCAAGGAAAATAAGAGGCGAATGATTGGCTATATATCATGTCATGATATAATTCCAAACGACTCATGATTAGAAAATGCTAGAGAAAGAACTATGGAGTCTGAATACATTTTGCCCTCCCTCCCCCCAAAAAAGATCTCATGGTAGAACAAATAAAAACAGCTCCCAATTTAGAGAAATACTCTTCAAAGTAGAGGGGTGGGGTGTACTTCAGAATGAAATTTACACTGAAGGGTGGATGATTAGCCAATAAAAATATGGGAAGATGAGTCGCATCCCATATCTTCTCCTTCCCTCTCCCCATAACTTAATATGAATTTGTTTCCAATATAACTACTACCACCCCCACCCCCAACACTTCCCCATTACAACCTCTCTCTCACTGCTGGTTTTCAGTGGGTATACATACAGTGCTTCCATCCCTTGAAGCTGTTCTAACCTATCCCAGTTCAGACATATGTAGTAGTTGTACAGTTGTACAACATCTCCAACTGTTGTACCCCACACCATGATGCTCTGGACTATAGCACATTGCTCTGCACTCTTGGGCAATGAATAGTGGGTAAACCCCATCCTTTTCTCACACATACATGTGTTAAATTTTCAACCAGTGAGTACCATACACACAGATATGTTGTGTTGTAATTATGTCGGTTTTCTTTCCAAACTCACTCTCTTCCAAACTTCCCTATTACTATGGAGGATACCATCATCCTTCTAGCAACTCAGGTTCTCAACTTACTCTTTATCCTTGACTTCTCACGTAAGCGAATTTATCTCTCAAAAGTTACTATTGATCTCTAATTAATATGTCTGATGGTCTTCCTTGAACTCTATCTTTATTGACCTTTTGATATCATGTGGCACTATTGAACATTCTGCTACTAGATACTTAATTTCTTCTCTCTAGGTTATAATACTGTGCTTTCTTGGTTCAGCTTCTACCAATCTGACCACTCCTTAATGTCCTTTACTTGATCATACCAAGCCTTCTAATTTTGGGTTTTTCCCAAACCCCTGTTCTGGGCTCTCTTTTCTCTCTACATTCTTATTTGGTGATTTCATCAGTTTCTCAAGGGTTTAATTATAGCCTTTGGGACTAAGACCAGTAGAGTAAGGATCATGGTTAGCCCTAGGGTTAGACTGCCTCATGTAGACGTGCAAATCTCAGCCATTCCCTGAAAAATACAATTAATACAGATCAGTACCATAGAAAGCTTTACCATATTGTCCAGAAGTGCACAGAATCCGGTCCCAACACAAAGTTCCAATTCAGGAAGTAAGATGCGAAAAAATAGTACACAAGGAAACATTGATAATGATCATGATGATGGCTACAATTTAGATAGTATTTTGTGGTCTGCAAAATGCTTTACAAATGTTAATGATAAAAAATATTATGAAGTGAGGGCAGCTTCGAGACATAAACCAAGAAGAGGAAAGTAACTCATAATGTACAAGTAAAGATGCAAAGAAAATCACATTATTTGCCACAAGCACTACTAGAATGCCTAGAATAAATAAGTAAAAAAATTTTTAATGGTCATGTGAATAAAGAATGAAATCTCTAGAAGAAAGGATGGGAAAGGAAATGAGAGATGTAAGAGCTGGAAGGAGAATTGGTGTAGAAGGACTAAAACCTTAATCTAGTAACTGACTTCTTGAAACTTAGACCATTATTCGATCAGAATTCGTCAGTCACCTGATAAAAAAGAAACGAAAACTCCCAGGAATGTCATAGTCAAAATCCAGAGCCTCCAGTTCAGAAGAAAAAAAAATCATTCAAGTAGCCCAGGAAGAAAGGTTCCAAGTACTAAGGAGTCACAGGTAGGATGACATAAAACTTATATCAAACATAACTATAAAGGAGAGGAAATGTTAGAATATTTTATTTAGAAAGCAAAAGTTAAATGCCTATACCTAGTAACAAATTAGGTGGAAAAACTGAGTAAATTCTGACAGGGAAAAATGGACCTTCAATGAAAAAAAAGATTTCCAAGTATTCTTGATGAAAAGAAAAGAGTTAAGTTGAAATTTTAAAATTCAAATACAGGAATTAAGAGAAAATTAGAAAATAAATATACAATTGAACTCCCAAAGGGATAAAAAAAAAAAAACCCCATGACCAGATGGATTTTCAAGTGAATTCTATCAAACATTCAAATTTCAAACATTTAATTTCAATATTAGGTAAGCAATTTTCAGAATAGGAAAAGAAGAGATTTTGCCAAAATCCTTCTTTTATACAAATAATCTCTGGATAGAAAAGAAAATTATAGACCAATATTTCTAATGACTAAATATTTTTATGTTTATCTTATTTTTAATTTAAGAAAACAAAATAATAATAACAGCATTTATTAGCCTACTATGTGCTAAGCATTTTACAAATATTACCTCATTTGTTCCTCACAACAATACTGGGAGGTAGGGGCTATTATTAACCCCATTTCACAGTTGAGAAAGCTGAAAGTCACTTAAGTGACTTGTCCAGAGTCACACAACTAATGAGAATCTGAATCTACATTTGAACTCAGGTCTTCCTGACTCCAGGCCCAGAGCTTTATCCACTATACTGCCTAGCTACTGCTAAATAGAAATAATAAGTTTAAGCTTATAGTTTCTAATTAAATATCTATTTTCTTTCTCTCCCCACATTGAACAAGAACAAGAATAATTAATCAGTTGCATTAAAAAAATAGTTAAGCAAATTAAATCCTCTCACTCACCATGGCCAAAAATGTGTGTCTCATTCTGCACCTCTCAAGTCCATCATCAGTCCTCTGGATTCATGGCTTATTACTACATTGATCAGAGTCCTAAAGATTTTCCAAGTTTTTTTTTTCTTCATAAGCTTGTCATTTTAGAAACTGATCTGATTCTGATATGTTCATACATGTCTTCCAGGTTATCCTTATTCTCTTCTTCTTAACCCCACCCTTAAACCTAGAATTTTACTCCTTCATCTTTTCCTTTGAATCCAGTCTTCATACTCCATGTTCTCAAATATTGGAGTTTCTTTTACTTATAACTATTTCCTTACCTATACTGTTCTCTCTGCTATGTTTCCCTTCCCCTGTTCCCTTCCATTTCCCTTTTAAGTTTAGTATATTTCTACACCACAGTCTTTGTGTGCGTATATGTGTGTATGTGTGCATACACAATTGTATTCAATCTTCCTTTATCCTGTTCAGATGAAAGTAATGTTCACATGAAGTCCACTTTTCCAAGTGAGCATCCTCCAAGTTTGGATACTTTCCTCCTATGAACTTTCCTATGTGAGATGGTAATTTCTTTCCCCTTACTCCTCCTTTCCTCCTCTAGCATAATGATTCTCCTATACTCAAAGTGATTCTTCAAAGGTTCTACTTCACAGATTCTCTCTTCCTCCCTCTCTCTCCTCTCTCTCTCTCCCTCTCTCTGTCTCTCTCCCCCTCCTCTCTCTCTCTCTCTCCCTCTCTCTCTCTCCTTCCCTCTCTGTCTCTCTGTCTCTCCCTCTCTCTCTCTCCCTCCCTCCTCCTTCCCTCTCTCTCTCTCTCTCTCTCTCTCTCTCTCCCCTTCCCTGTCTTCCTTCCTCTCTCTTCTCTTCTCCTTTTCTCTTCTCTGTTCTTCTTTGCTCTTCTCTTCTTTCTCTCCCTCCCCTCTCTTTTTTATGCCTGACAAGTACAGACAGTATAATGTTCTCTTCTTGTTTCTTTTACCTAACACTTCCTATATTCTAATTTTTCCTCAAATATGAAGAGGCCAAGAGTGAGCTTGAAATACACAAAGAGTTAAACTAGAGCAGAGAGTCAAATTTCCATCTGAATGTTTAGAATTTTCCTGACTGGAGGCTCTGAGCTATTATGATTATGCTACTAATTTTTCATCAGATATATACTCCATAAAACAGCAGAAGAGGGTTCACATGGCCCTAGAGCCATTATATTGCCTTTAAAAATTAGCTAGTTTATTATAATTAGGTATGGCTGATTAAATCTGCAGAGAGAAAGGGGTAGAGAATATAGGAAAGTGGTTGAAGAAGAAATCAGTCATTAAAGTAACCCAAGGGTGGAGATAGGCATTGCCAGGGAAAGAATGAGCAACACTCTTATTTTTTTAAAAAAGAAAAAGCAGAGTACCAGCTAATTAACTTTACGTTGTACAACAATATCTAATGGTGTTAGAAGAGGCTCCATTCTTCTACTTGTATACCACCCAGTGAGGAGGGTGACCTTGCACATCTCTGCCTCACTTAAATCCAATTCACTTGCAAGTCAAGACATTACCCTCCTGATGTCATTGGTCCTCTTCGAGAACAAGGGATGAACAACAGTCTCTGAGTATTAGTGGTTACCCCCCTGGGGACCCAACTGTCCAGTTCCAGTTAGGCAATCCTCCCTCCCTCCTTCCTCTTCCTTCTCCTTTTCTTTCTTAGCACAGTGCCTGGCACATAGTAATTGTTATACAAATGTTAGCTATTACTATCATTATTACTAAGAAAAAAGATGAATTTGGTTTGGTAACATATTAATTTGTAGATTTAAGAGATTTGATTATTTTAAAAGTTTGGGTCATTTGCTGTAATGATTCACCTGTTCATGCTCTTAGCTTTTTCTTCTTTTAAAATTTCATTTATTTTATTCTGAACTTAAGAAATAAAACAAGCGTTTCCATAACATAGTAGAATAGAAAAAAAAGATGATTGCACATGAAACTGCAAATCTATTATATACAACTTTCTGTTCCTTTCAAATATGTAATAAAGTTAACATGTAACTAACTTTTCCTTCCTTTTTTGCTTCTCTAGAGATGGCTACCATTAGGCACAAATAGCTATATATTAAAACCATTCTATACATACTTCTAGTAATAGATAACCTCTTCCTTCATATGCCTTTTGAAGTTAATTTGGGCATTTATAATACTCAAAACGACTTAGTTTCTCAAAATTTTTTTTAAAGACAATATTGTTATTACCACATACAATGTTCTCTTGGTTCAGCTCATTTTGCTCTTCATTATTATATCCAAGTCTGTCCATGTTTTTCTAAGATCATCAGGCTCATCATATCTTATATTACAATGGTATTCCATCACAATCATATACCACAACTTGTTCAGCTATTTCTCAGTAGATGGATATCCCCACAATGTCTAGTTCTTTGCTGCCACAAAGAGAACTACTATAACTATTTTAGAACAAATAGGTTCATTTCCTTTTTCCCTAATCATCTTTGGAAACAGACCTAGTAGTGGTATTGCTGGGTCAAAGGGTATAAGCAGTTTGATAACTCTTTGGGTATAATTCTAGACTGCTCTCCAAAGTGATTGGATCAGTTCAATCATTCCACCAACAGTCAATCAGTGTGCCATTTTTTCAACATCCCCTCCAACATTTGTTGTTTTCCTTTTCAGTCATGTTAGCCAATTTGATAAGGTGTTAAATGGTATCTCAGGGTTTTAATTTGAATTTCTCTTATGAGTTTTTCATATGAGCATAAATTGTTTTGACTCCTTCATTGGATAGCTGCCTGTTCATATCCTTTGACCATTTATCAATTGGAAAATAACTCATATTCTCATAGGTTTGACAAAGTTCTTTATATATTTGAGATATGAAACCTTTTTCTGGGGATCTGTCTGTAAAATTGCCCTCCCCCCATAAATTTTCTGCTCTCCTTCTGATCTTGGCTGCATTAGTTTTATTTCGACAAGACCCTTTTAATTTATTGTAATCAAAATTATTCATTATACACCTCACATTGTGCTCTATCACTTATTCATTCTTAAATTGCTTGCCTATCCATAAGTCTAATAGGTAATACATTCCATGCTCTTCAAATTTTCTTGTAATATTTCTCTTTATATCTAGGTCATGGATCCATTTTGATCTTGTCCTAGTAAATAGTGTAAGATATTGGTCTATGCCCAATTTCTGCCAGACTGCTTTCTAGTTTTCCCAACAATTTTAACCAAATAATGAATTCTTATTCTCAAAATTTAAGTTTTTACACTTGTCAAATAAAAGGTGACTATATTTATTTGCTGCTATAAATTCTGTCTACTTTGTGTCACTGATAGACCTTTCTATTTCTCAAATTTATAAGAACACAAGTCATTCTCCAATTGATAAATGCTCAAAGGATATGAACAGGTAGTTTTCAGAGGAAGAAATTAAAGCTATCTATAGTCATGTGAAAAAAAAATGCTCTAAATCACTATAGAATAGAGAAATGCAAATCAAAACAACTCTGAGGTATCACATTACGCCTATCAGATTAGCTAACATGACAAAATAGGAAAATGATAAATGTTGGAGAAGATGTGGGAAAATTGGAACACTAATGAATTGTTGGTGGAATTGTGAACTGATCCAACCATTCTGGAGAGCAATTTTGAACTATGCCCAAAGGACTATAAAATTGCGTATACCCTTTGACTCAAAATTTCTACTTCTTGGTCTGTATGCCAGAGATCATAAAAATGGAAAAAGGACCCATGTGTACAAAAATATTTATAGCAGCTCCGTTTGTGATGGCCAAAATTTGGAAATTGAGGGAATACCCATCAATTGAGGAATGGCTGAACAAGTGGTGGTATGTGGTGTGTATGTGTATACACACATATATGTTACATGTAGATAGATTGTTCCACAGGAACTACCGTTCCACAGGAAATGATCAGGAAGTGGACTTTAGAAAAGCCTGAAGAGACTTACATGAACTGATGCTGAGTGAAGTGAACAGAACCAGCAAGTACACAGTAACAGTAAGATTGTTCTATGACCAACCTTGATAGACTTAGCTTTTCTCAGCAATGAAATGATCTAAGACAATTCCAAAAGACTCATGATGGAAAATGTGATCCACATCCAGAGAAAAAACTATGGAGTCTAAATTCAGATTGAAGCATACTATTTTCACTTTTTTTGTTGTTTCTTCTTTCTTGTGGTTTCCCCCTTTGGTTCTAATTCTTCTTTATAATATGGCTAATGTGGAAATATGTTTTAAAAAGTTTTCTTTTTCTGAAATAAATCTATTTAGGTACTCTAATTCCTCTTCTGCTAATCTAGGTGGTTTATATTTTTGTAAATATTATTCCATCTCACTTAAATTGATAATTTAAATTGCTAAATTTATTGACATATAGTTGGGCAAAATACCTCCTTATAATTGCTTTAATTTCAGCATTGTTAGGGATATATTCACCCTTTTCATTTTTAATACTAGTGATTTGCTTTTCTCTCTAAAAGCAAATCAACCAATCATTTATCTATTTTTTTAAAAATTAAACCAACTCTTATTTATTTAATATTATTCATTTATAATATTTATTAATTCAAGGGTTTTTTTTAACATTAATGTTTTTTAATCTCACCTTTAATTTTTAGGATATCCAATTTAGTGTTTAATTGAGGATTTTTAGTTTGTTCTTTTTCTAGTTTTTTAAAAATTGTATATCCAATTAATTGGTATATTTTATAGATGTAAGCATTTGGACATGTAAGTTTTCCTCTGATTACTGCTTTTGCTGTATCCCATAGGTTTTGATATACTCATTGTTGTCATTCTCTTTGATGAAATTAAACCCATTTATTCTTTAAAATTAGGTTATTTAATCTCCAGTTAGTTTTTAATCCATGTTTTTGTGGTTCCTTATTAAATGTAGTTTTTATTGCATTGTGATCTGAAAAGAATACATTTAATATTTCTATTTTTCTGCCTTTAACTACAAAATTTTTATATATGGTCAATCTTTGTAAAGGTACCATGAACCATGGAGACAAAGGCATATTTCTTCCTATTCCTATTCAACTCTTTCCAGATAGCTATCACATCTAGTTTATCTAAAATTCTATTCACTTTCTTGACTTCTTTTTCATTTATTTTTTGGTTAGATTTATGGAGTTCTGAGAGAAGATTAAAGTCCTCCTCTATTATAGTACTATTATATATCTCTATCTGTAATTAACTTTTCTTTTAAAAATTCAGAAGCAACAGTATTTGGTGCATGTAGGTTCAATATTGATCTTACTTCATTGTCTACGGCACCTTTTGTAAAATGTAGGTACCCTGTTTATCTCTTTTAATCAGACCTATTTTAGCCTTAACTTTGTCTAAGGTCATGATTGCTATCATTGCCTTTTTTCCCCCTAAGGCAATTGGGGTTAAGTGACTTGCCCAGGATCACACAACTAGTAAGCGTCAAGTGTCCAAGACTGGATTTGAACTCAGGTCCTCCTGACTTCAAGGCTGGTGCGTGGTGCCACCTAGCTGCCTAAACCCCTGCCTCTTTTGCATCGGCTGAAGAATAATACATTCTACTCCATATCATGCACTTTAACTCTGTATAGATCCCTCATTCTTAAATGTATTTCTTGTAAACAACATATTGTTGGGTTCTGATTTTTAATCCATTCTCCTATTCATCCATTTATATTCAGTTGTGATTCTATTTGTGAATTTCCTTCCATTTCATTTTTACTCACTATTGTCCTTCTCAACCACTCTTTTTACCATATCTCTATTACCTTATCCTCTCCCCTTACCCTCCTATTCCTTATTCGACTCACCCCTCTAAAACTCCTTCCTGATCTTTTCCCCACACCCTTCTAAATATTAATCTACATACTTCTGAAAGTCTCTCTCTTATCCTGTCCCCTAGTCTTCTTGTTTTTTCATAAGTTTAAAAGACTTTTATACCTTTTTATATGTGTATGTTGTTCCTTCTTTACGCCACATACAATGAGAGTAAATTTCCAACGCTATCAGCCCTCCACCTTCACCTGATTCCTCTATATCAGTTCTTCCTTTCACACCCCATCTTTATGAAACAGTTCCTCTTTTTAACCTTTTCCTACCCAATTTTGTGTTTTAGAATCACCCTGTCATATACAGCTCAGCCCCCATCTTTCTTTTTTTTTTTTTAGTTTATTACTTATTTTTTTTCTTTTTTTTTATTTATTTACTCATTTACTTTTAATTT
>CM053590.1:195804850-195815456 GCA_028646515.1 Pseudochirops corinnae | reverse complement strand
TATGAGTTTCAGGGATCAAACCACACCCCCTGCCCCTTCCCTCCTGCTGTTTGTCCCAGTGTATTATGGGTAAAACACATGCACAGTTGATGTCAAGGGTGCATGTCCATTTAAGCATTGGCCACTCCCTGGCCCCTCCCAGGCTCCTCCCTAACTCCACCTTTGTACACCTCATTAGCCTAATAAACTTATGATTGACAGCTTTGTATCTTTAAAAATGCCTCTCTGCCCCTCAGAACTTCCGCAGAGGGCCCTTTGTAGTAGGTAGCTTTCTCCAGCCTTTTCTGGCAGGTCAGGTAGGCATTCTGGTAGGCCATCTGCCCACTGCAGAGCATCACACTTCCAGACTTTCTCTGACTTCCCCCCACCCCCCCTTGCCCCTTGTGAGCTTTTCCTAGCCAGGTTTCCTCACTCTACCCCTTTTGTCCTGTAAATCAATAAACTTTTGTAAATCTACCAAAAGACAGCTGAGCCTGTAATTCTTTTCAGACGTGAACCCAGAAAGGATTTCTTATTAGAAATCCCCCCAAAACCTATCCCACATCATTTTTACTTCCTCATCCAGAAACTAACCAGTGTGGGAAGTCTTTTTAAAAGACTCAAGCAGTCAGGATGATTGAGATCTAATAAAAGAAATTCTAAATGGATGGATTCCTCCTCCTTGTGCTTATTCTGAAAGGTCTGGGAAAATGTGGATTCTCCCTTTTGTTAGACAGGTGCTCTGGAAATTGAAGACTTTGGGTGATCCAAGTCAAATCGCCCAAAGACCCTCATTTTAATACAGTCCACCTCTCATTATAATATTGCTTCTCTTGTTGAACAATCAGAATTTATTTTCACCCTTAGGTGTACCCCTTTCTAAGCTCAATGACCCAAGAAACACCACATGGAGTATTTTGGGGGAAGGGAAAGAAGTTAGGAGGAATGGACAGCATAAGGAGCGACTCTTTTTATTGCTTTAGCAGAACAGGATGAAAGTAGCATTGGGAGGGGCTAAAACAGGAAAAGCTTGTATTTCTGTAGTCCTGGCTGAAGGTACTCATTTCTGTCTCATAGCTGAGATTTCAGAAACTTCTGTGGAAAGTATTTTCTCATAAAAACCTGGAGAAAATATTTAGTCTAACCTATCTACCTCTCTCCCTCTTTCTCCCCTTCCCCACTTCCTCCCCAACCCACCCCCACCCCCAAATAACCACAACAAAAATAGCAACAGCAAAACCTGTCCTGGAGAGGTTGTGTGTCTGTCTGTGTCATGTTAGCTCACGGGGAATGGGAAGGTGAATCATCTGTGAAATCTCCCACTGTCTGATTTTTAAGCCGTTGGATACTTTTCTGTTTCAAAAAGAATGAGAAAGGTCCTGCCTCTTCTTTCCTTACCCAGATGACTCTTTATTGAGTGCTCCATAACATTAACTTTAATCTTGACTGAAATCCTCCCAACTAAATCTGCTTCCACAGGGGTTTGGGTTTTAGCAACTACAGTGGAAAGCGTCTTGTCTTTAGCCCAATGACACCTGGTCCTGACCAGGCAATTAGCTAACCAATCTATCCTGGTTATGATGCGGGATAGGTTTTGGGGGGATTTTTAATGAGAAATCCTTCCTAGGTACGCATCTGAAAAGAATTACAGGCTCAGCTGTCTCTTGGCAGATTAAAGTTTATTTTTCTAGTCAGTGTCCAGGAAAAGGGGAATCCAGCCCAAGGCAGGTGATAGGGATACAGAATTTAAAGAGACAAAACTATCAATCACAGATTCATTAGGCTAATGATGTGTACATAGGTGGAGTTAGGGAGGGACCAGGGAGTGGTTAATACTTAAAGGGACATGCACCCTTGACATCAATTGCGTATGTGTTTTACCCATAATACACTGGGACAAACAGCAGGAGGGAAAGGGCGGGGTGTGTGGTTTGAGCCTTGAACGTCATCAAGTCGACCAGTGGTCAGATTTGAGGTCAAGTTAAATGAGATGCACCCATCCTGATTTCCTGATTTGCAAGTGGATGGGTGTGGTTTGCTGGGACAAAAGGCGGTGGTACCTTGAATGAAGAGTTAATGGTTTGAGAGGAAATACCTGTAGGCTGGGGCAAGGAAAGCTGGGGGAAGGGGAGAAACAGTTAAGAAATGTGGCTTTTACAGCTTAACACAAAACTGAATGAAAGTTACCCCAAAATATATTACATAGGCCATTTAGCACCTCTTCAGTTATATTCACTTGCAAGTATGACTCTGGGATCAAACGTGGAACTTTTGTGTAAAACTATCCTGATTGGTGGGGAGCATAACTCCAGGGGTATGACAGCTTGTGAAGCTTCCTGCTTCAAGAGAAGACACGTATTATGTGTCCTCTAGTTCTGGACTCAATTCAGAGAGAAAGAGAGTAGACTTTAGAGGGCAGACATGTAGGAGAAAGGTAGCTTTCCAACATGTCCCTGATTTTCAGCTTACCTCCTTAGAGACTTTGAAAAATTTCTCCTTGGGTGAGACTGAAAACTCTCTTGATTAAGTTGAGAAGCCTTACTTCTAGTAGGACAGCACATATGCTCTGTGGATAGGCTGTTACATTCTAATCAATATGGCTTCTTTGATTTCTGTTTGCTATATGCTTAGATAAATGGGTTTGCTTACTATTCATTCTTTGTAAAGGTCTTTTGGATAACTAGCATTTGGATGGGAAGGGATCAGGCTTTCAGAAGTTTGAGACACACCCTTCCTCTTGAAGTTATTGTGACCAGTAAAGTGACTTGGACCTAAGAAAAAGCAGTTTCCTCTAGGCCAGAAATATTTAGTGGCGTAGATAACTATAATTCTAATCTCATTCTTACTCTTTTTCCCTCCTCTCCTCTCCCACCCTGCCCTATTTGAGGAGAGCAGCGTGGCTAGCCTTGTTGCCCTCTCTCTTACTCTCCTTTGGCAGGAATCAAAATCTCTCTTGCAGAAGGGTAGACAAGATTCTTGAGATATTTATCCAAGCATTTAGACCAGAGACAAGGAACCTGCAGCCCTGAGGCTATAGAAAATGCAATTGGGGATGTTGCTTCTGCATATCACTCACCAGGATATGGATGCCTCACAGTTGAGAATGGTAATCATTTAAGATCATTTGAACACCAATAAGGGCCTAAACCTGAACTAATCAACCAGAAGAAGCATCTCAGCCTAACAGACATGTACTTCTTTGTTCTCTGAGTAAACCCAGAGAATGCGTCTTCCTGTGTCAACGACTACAAGGCCAGATGAAGCTAAGAGTGTTCCTGGCTATGTCCAATAAGGGTGAGTTACCTTAACATAAGACATTATCTTGAATAATGGGACTTTTCTTATCTTAATATTTTATGGACATATACTATGTTAGATTATATAAATGGTAAAGAAAACACAGATATCCTGGGTTGTATTTTCAATTGACACCTTGTCAACTCTCTTATCTTATTGTATTTAAAACTTATTCAATTAAGAAAATTCCTTTCTCATGCTATAGTTAAAAACATATGGAGATCATAAATCTGAGTGACGCAGACATCCTGAATTGAGATTGTTCTAAGGCCTGTCATTCTTTTATCAGTAAGTCAGAATTAAAACCTGGCTCCTTGTATGTACGTGTTCCTTAATTTCGCTAACCTTAAGGGAATAAACAATATGAATTTATAGACCACCTAGCCTGTCTGCCTCTTTTAACCAAACTTTCAGGTCAACAAGAAAATGTACTGGAACTGACCTGGTTAAAATTGATTAAAAGTGGTTGAAACTGGTTTTGCCATCCAACATGTCCGCTTATGCTTACAGCTATAGGGAACTATGACCAAATAAGGTGTAAAGAAAATAAGGGAAAGGGGGCACCAAAATGTGGGGAATGGGAGATGTAAACAGGGGCAGAGACTCACATGGTGACTTTAGGTGCTCGGGATAGGCTGTAAACCCTGCGGTACCCAGTCAATGGGGAAACAGGGGAGGGAAATGCGAGTCAGGAGTAGGGAATAAAAAACTGTGTATTTGTCTTAATAGGTATGCCTACTTGTTAGACACCTGCTCTTGCCAGAAGTTAATAGAAGTTCTCCCTGGTTCACCAGCAACTTCATGGAGTTCTTGGTAAGACACTTGTTTCTTACAGAGGCCATGTGTGACCATAGAACAAATGTTCTGTGAAGTTTGGATTCAGTCAAAGGATTGTGCTTGAGGACCAAGGCCACATGTGGCCTTGAAACCACAGGTTCCCCACCCCTGATTTAGATGAACCACAGTGGACATAATTATAACCTAGCACAAGCTATGTGAGCTTTCCTTTGTTTTCATAGTATCAGATAATTACAGGCTTAGAACTGGAGGTCATCTAGTTCAACATTCTAAATTCACACAAGGAAACTTAGGTCCAGAGAGGTTTAACAATTGGCCTAAGAGATCTTACAGGTTTATACTTTCAGTCAACAAAACTGCAGAAGAGTTCTTGGGTGAGCCAGGATTCATGTTCAGGTTCTCTGAATCAAAATCCAACTCTCATTCTTCTACGTCATGTTCCTCTCTTCTCATGCAATTTTTTTTGCGTTAAATATATATTCTTACTTAGAGAGTTGACCCTGAATATAGGAAAATCTCACAAATACTGACTTTGTGATCCTGGACAAGTCACTGAACCGAACATCTCAGTTTCTATACTAAGAAGTTATCAGAGTATGGCTTGGAAGCCACTGGTTGCCCCCAAGACCTTTTGAGGGACCTGCAAGGTCAAAACTATTTTTATAGTAATACTAAGATATATTTATAAAACCACAAATATAGGTATAAACCATATAAACAAAAGTTCTATAAGGAATGTTCAATAATTTTTAAGGTATCAAAGGGGTCCCTGACATGGGGGTCAAGGGGTTCAGGGAGTCCAGGAACCCCAATAACCAGTGTCCCTGGACAAGAATTTGGAATGAATTCACAAACTCAAGTTTTCTCTAAGTCCAGGTGGCAAAGATTTATTGTTATGCTATACAGCGGGCAAGAGTTCTTAGGGAACTTGCAACCTTAGAGGGATGCAGTTAAAGTTTATATAGGATAACTGTAGTAAAACCTCTGTCAGGTATGTCAAGTAGGTCATTCAGGGTAGGATTAGGGAGGAGTTTAAGGAGTGGTCAGTTCTTAAAGGAATATGCACTTTTAATACCTACTGTGCAGGTATTTTACCCAGAGTTCACTGGGAAATCGCCCAAGGTGGGCTATATGGAGGTGTGGTTTTAGGCTTGAAACAGCACTAAGTCAGCTAGCAGTCAGGGCTGACCGAGAAGCACCTTACTTTGCCACCCATCAATGTTTTTGACAAGATGGATATTGGGAGTATATGTATATCCCAAGCCTAAGGTATACATAATAGGGGATTCAGGATGTATATAATGAGCTAAGGAGTTACTTCTAGATAATCTAGTGAACTTTTCACTTGTTATTGTACGTGGGGGAGATAAGCATTTGTCTGGAGCTGTCATAAATGATTGCTAGGTATAGTGCAAGGGGTAGGGAGAAATGGGCAGAGATTATGCTCTGAGGCTAGGGAGAAATGTGATGTTGGAACTGGATGTGATTTTGGAACTGGAGTTCAAGCACAGGCACCCAAGCACCCCATCATCCTGAGACCAAAAAGTTTGAGAAGCTCTGCTTTAGGCAGTATGATAAGCTGCAGATGACCTACATTGAAAATTCTCACCTCCCTGTTCCAGTGAAATTATAGGTCTAATCCCTATCCCTGTCACATTTGTGCAACAGTTCCTTAGTATCACGCCCCCACCCCCATTTAGTCTCTCTAAGGAATTATCCATTTTCTTTTGTAGAATGTTTTGAAGTTCCTTGTTTTTCTGTTGGTCAAATCACTGATGTCCTTCTATCACTGTCTCACCATAGCCTAATGTTCCTCTAAAAGAATCTTTAGAAAAATGTCCCAGGTGACCTAGACAAAAGGCAGTGTTTAACTCTGCAGGCATTTATTTATTATTACCTATTACCTTGTGGGAAAGAGAAAGCCAGTCATAAATGGGTCAAGAAGTTGTTAATTATAGGAGAGAAGTTTGAACTAAAATTAGAATAAGCTTTTTATACTATGATGGCCCTAAGCAAATTAATGTTCCTCTTTGATAACTTCTTGCAGAGATGGATCAGATACTTTGAGGAATATAATAGGGTCATAAATTAGGAGCTGGAAGAGACCCCAGAGGCCATCTAGACCAGTGTCACTTTGTAGGTGAGGATGCTGAAGATGAAGAAGGTTAAGTGACTTGCCCCAAACACATAGGCTATGTCCTCTGACTTCAGAGCCAGTATTCTTCAAGTGACAAACTAGATTTGTAGAAGGTTGAATGATCTATTTTCATATATATCAAGTATTAAATTAACTCCAAAGGATTGTCCAAATTCTTCCTAATGGAATTTTGATGTAGTGAGTAAGTCAGAATAAAGATGGCTGACCATCTATAACTTAGTAGGTAAGTCTTAGGTGTTGCCTAAGGTTCGGAGAAGTGAGGTTAAGTCTTTTGCTGTAGTCCCACAGCTAGTGATAAAGGTAGAAACTGAATTGAGGTTTTCCTGACTCTAGGTCCTTCATGCTTTCCCCTTTGCCATACTGCCTCTCATTGTATTAAATATGGAGGTGGGAGGTAGAGGCAGTATGCCAAAAGCAAATAAATATTCAATCTATTTTAATAAAAAATCACAATGAAAATATCTGGGTTTTTTTTTTTAAGTTTAAGCCACTTGTCCAGTTATTCTATTGTCATGACCTCTAACACATATGCTCAATACATGCTTTTTTTTTTTTTTTTTTTTTTGTATTTTTGGAGCAGGGAAGGCAGGGCAATTGGGGTTAAGTGACTTGCCCAAGGTCACACAGCTAGTAAGTGGTTAAGTGCCTGAAGACAGATTTGAACTGACTCCAGGGCTGGTGCTCTATTCACTATGCCACCTTGCTTGCTGCCCCAATACGTGCTTTTTTTTAAAAAAAGCAGTATTTCAGAAGCTTATTCAAAGGGAGCGTATGTGTGGCAAGTTCTTTTTACTCTTCCTTTGGCTATCTTTGGATAAACTGAAAAGATAATGGAGGAAGAAGGATTCAAGAATGAGGTCACGCAGGTTCTGTTTCTCACATAAATATTAGATTGCTATATAAATTGCCTTCAGGAAGTTCCTCTTTGGCTCTATGCCTCCTTTCCCTACAAATCATTATAATTTATACAAGTTTCAGAATCTAAATACACGACCCTATATAGAGTAAATATTATTAACTAATGTCAAAAGAAATTAATTTGAAAACTTACAGGACCCTGGATATAGTTCTAGCTTCCTAACCCTCTATTCCTGATTCTTAGGAACAAATAATTAACATTGTTAGCCTCCAGAGAGTTTGTTCTAAGAAGAGACAAATGAAATTAGGTTGTGTCCATGGTTTTAATTTCTCTCAAACTGGCGACACACATGCATTGCACACGAGTTACAGTCCAGAACTGCCTCAACTTGGGGGTTGGGAATGAAGAGTTACATGTATGCCCTTTGAAAAGTCGGTATTTCCAAGAGGTGCCAGTCAAGTGTGATTGGCCACACACTGGAAAGTGGAATATATTAGAATGAAAGTCTTGGGATAGTGACCTAGGTCACTTAATCTTGGTCAAAGAGACATCAATTTCCATATCACTTGTCTTGACAATAGGGAGGAATCAACATTTTCCCAGACCTGTTTGGGCAGCACAATGAGCAGAAATAGAGCCATTAGATTAGATAAAGGGGGATAGGAGAAACTCTGAGTCTCCAAGAGAATGATTACTATGAAAAATCATTTTTCACAACATTAGCACTTAACTGTTTTTCTTATGAAATAACTTAAAAATATTAACAGCCTTAGGATACTATATAATAACTAAAAATAGTTATTTTGAACAACTCTGCAGATGGAGAAACAAAGCAGTCGTCACTCTCCTGTAGACACAGAGTGAGTCATTTCCTAAATTTGAGAAGTAGCTCATATATAACCACTTAATAAAGCCAGATATGCCAACACTTTTATAGTATTTGTAACTTCCTTCATACGTGTGTGAGAGATGAAAAAGTTCGGAGTCTGAGATCAGAAAAGGTCTTTATTTTTTCTCATGAGAAAGGGCACTGCCCCTGTCACTCAAATGGTGTCTGCCAGGGAGTGGCAAATATGGAAGCTTGAGGGATTCTCTTGTTCTGATCCTACGTCCATCTCTAACTCCTGTCCTACCTCACCATTGGCTGGTAAGGCAAGCTCACAATCTTTCGTTAGTGTTAACTAATTGGCATAAAGCAGTTTCAGTCCTTCATTATGTATTTCCTTTCACCAAATTTGGAAGTGCCCAATCAGAAGTGGACTAGTATGGTTTTCTTTCAAATGACCTCAGTTCTGGGAAATCATGAGTTACTTGGGAGACTGAACTGGTTTAAAAAGTATGGAGAAGAGATAGGAATGTAACAGGGAGTTAAAAGAAATGAGGAAACTTCTGTGAGTTATCTCTCACACATGGGTCCCACTTTAATGCGACCCTAGGTTTGTGGCTTTTTGTTAGTATGAATTAGCATCTACTCAAATCCATAGCTTATTAGCTTTCATTTGTATGGTGTGTGTATGTGTGTAGGTAGGCAATTAGGGTTAAGTGACTTGCCCAGGGTCACACAGCTGGTGAGTATCTGAAGTCAAATTTGAACTCAGGTCCTCTTGACTCCAGGGCCAATATTCTATCCATTGTGGCCCCTAGATGCCTGTATGGGGTTTTAATTTTTTTTTTTTTTACCAGTCAAGCTGAGGACAAATAAGTTAAAAGCAAAATGTGTTTTAATTAAGTAGCACAGCAAGATAAGTAATGAGAAAAATTCCCTTAATAAATGCAAAAGGTACCTTCTTTCATAAGTTACAACACCACCAGTAGTGGAGAAGACACACTAGTAATACACATGACTAGAAAACACATATGATAGGCAATATAGAGAATGTGAGCACATGCCTATGGGTGCACATGTGTCTGGAGCACCATATTGTGAAGGATAATTTCTAGTGAAGTTTCTCCATTCTGAAAAATCAAATCTAGAATGGCTTCAGTATTCACTAGGCCTAGATTTAGAGGTCACCAGACCTTCTAGCAATCTGGAACTAAGAGCAATGGAGATCCTCCCCAGTGCCAACTCAGCACAAGATATGCCAAATAAGGATAAGACTGCTTTCATTGGACACCCACATGTTTCCGGGTCCTTTGTCTCAGAGGGATTCCCACACTTAGGTTGTGGGTCAGCCACTCTACCAATGAGAGTGAAGGCCAGTTGGGGGGGGTTGGGTTTCTGCATTAGAAGATTATATAACCATGGACTGATTTCTACCTGTTGTTCTCTCCCTGCCACCATGTGGATGACAGGGGCAGAAGTCCTTTCTCATGAGAAAGAAGAAAGACCTTTTCTGACCTTAGATTCAGACTCTGAACTCTTTCATCTCATGCAATATGCTTCTGATTCTGCAGAGCACTGATATTCTCTGGTGAGGTTTTGCTTTCTCCACTAAGTCGTGGCCCTCTGTTTTATTCTTTCTGCCATGCTGGTTTATGGTAGGCTCATCTGTTGATGAATACCTCAGTTGTTATTGTTCTCTTGTAAAGGTGGGCATGTGCCATGTTTTGTCCATATTGATCTGCCTAGATGTACATCTCAGTGAGGCATGAATCTCTATAGTCCTATCCACCCGCCCTTCTCCAAGGAAAACTTTGATTTCTGCCAGGAAAGAAGGAGGTAGGGTTTGGGTCAAAGGCTAGCCACTCTCTACAGAGAAGGGATAACAGGCTGGAACTATATCTATCCACTCCACTAAATATTCTTGGTCTAAAGGAAATATTTTTAGGTTGTGAGGATCTCCATGCCAAGACCACTCTTCTCTTTTTACTCTTCTCTTTTTACTATTGAGAGAGATCTTGTCTTCCACAGTTAAGGCCCAGCAAGCAAACCGCGCCCTGAGCTTGGCATAACAACAATCCCTTGTGTTCACCTTCTGGATGAACTCTACCCCAACAAAATTCCAGAATCGTTTCACACCTGCCCCACTTAGTCACAGAGCTCAGACCAGTACCTGCAGTGCCCATGTTTTGTTCATGAAATCCTGCTATGAATCAGATTTGTCTAATTGTTGCTCTTACCCGTCATTGTCAGGGCCACAACTCACTGCATAGCCATTGGCCTGAGTATGAGATTTACCCACACCAAAGCAGTTCTTCCACTAGAGGGGGCCTGGCACATGTGTCTAGTTGTTCTCTTCCAATGGAATAAAGAAAGCATTTTGCTTGTGACAACTGTTAACTCTTTGGTATTATTTTATTTTATTTCTTAGATTTAACTGTGGTTGTGAGCTCTTTGGTATTTCTAGAGTTAACAGGAGTTGCATAATCTCTGTGACTCTTTGATCATTTCTTTTCAGAGTTGACAAGGTTCAAGCTGAATTCCTCTTGACTATTTCTTTTTTTTTTTTTAATTTTATTATAGTTTGCATCATTCATTTCCACAAGATTTTGAGTTACATATTTTCTCCCCCTCTTTCCCCCCCCCACCACCCCAAAACAGCCATCCCAGTGTATCCCCCCTCCCCCAGTCT
>CM053590.1:195772868-195804350 GCA_028646515.1 Pseudochirops corinnae | reverse complement strand
CAGACCGTGATTTTATTTTATTTTTTTTTAATCTCTATGGGGCTCTGCTTCCAGAAGGGAAAGCTCTGTCCCAAATTGCTGGGGTCCTCCCGGCTGCCGTAGACTGCCGGCTGACTGGATAATGAAGACTCCAAGACCGAGGCCCAAGACGACGATACGGATCCAGGCCGCTCAACCCGAGAGCCCTGGCCTGAAAACAATCGCTCAGTCCCCCTGCTGTCTGCAGGCCGCGGGCAGGAAGCTACAATGCGGAGGCGGGTGCAAAACCTCTGCCTTTCGCTTTTCCGCTCTGGAGACCTTTTGGCCTGACTGCTTATTTCCCCCTTTCGCAATCCCCACTCGCAGCTGGTGCTAATCCGCTCACCTGAAAGGCTCTTCCGCTGCCCCCGGGGCACAGCGGCGGCTTCAGGCCAGGTTGGCTTTGGTTCGCAGTGCTGATATGGTTCCTCGTAGCCGAGCTGACTTTAGTGGGAAGTATCCTTGTGTGCGTTTTGGAGTTCTAGGATTGGTTTAGAGTCCTATTTTATGGGTGTTTTGGGGTGGCTATGTGAGAGCTGCGATATGTTGCTGCTGCTACACAGCCATCTTGGCTCTGCCCTCTTGACTATTTCTTAATGGCGAAGGCACACCCTAAGCTCTATATCCATTCCATCCTACTAAAGGCCACTTCCACAAAGAAACCACATGGCACATAATAAATGGAAATCTAAGAAAGTTTGTGGCTGAGAATGTATACTATAGAATATGCAGAGTAAATTAAATCTCTCATTGGAGGACAGAGATCTCATCTCATCCAAGAAAGAGAGTCCCAGATTTCACCAAGGGGAAATTCCTCCAAGCCTCTCATGTTGTAAGCAGGGAATAGGGACATGATTAAGGTGCTGGTTCCTTCACATGTTGGCTTCTTCCTAGTGTCTTTCTCTTCCTTTGAGGACCTGAAGAGAGGCTGGAACTATGTCTTTTGTCTTACTAGAAAAAGTCGGAGGACCAAAGTCTCCCTTTTCTCAAACTCTCCCCAACTCCACCCCTCATGCAAGTGCAGATCGTAGAAGAATCACTTTCTTCCAATAAGGAAAGTCCCCTTCAAATAGACTTTAAGGTGCAGGTTATACTTTCCTAACATCTGCTGGTTGGTTTTCACTACTATGTAGTCTCAAGGAAGGGGTCTGCTAACGCTTTAGCTTGATAAATCCATGGTCTATCTTTAGCTATTTTTTGGTGCAAATCCCCAGCTGGGTGCCCCAGCCAGCTAATTAGAGAAGGCTTAGTCATTTTTAGTCTTTTTTTTTTAACTGAACTCCTACTTGACTTGGCATCATAAAGTTGCTTTCAATTCCTGCATTACTCCTGTCAATAGTCTCTGTTTAATATTTACAATGCCGTTGCATTTCCTCTGTTGGTTATCTGTACTTTAACCTGTCAATATCTTGTTTTACATAATCATCTATATATCTGGTCTCCTTTAGAGCAGGGCCTTTTTTTGTGTCTCAGACCCTTAGCACAGTGTCTGGCATCTAGCAGGCATTTGTGGCCTGACTTATTGGCTGCTATTATTAAATAGGAATGTGATTTATGCAAATAACCTATAATTCGAGTGACCTGCTTCTGCTTCTCTTCCAATTCTTCCTTCCACTTGCTTAGGCTTGATCATCTGCTCTTTTACTCTCCCTCCCTCCTTTGAATGTCTGAGACAATTCACTCTTCTAAAGTCCAAGAGTGTTTTACTTGACCCATCCCTTTGCATTATTACCTTTCCTCTTAAACCCTCCTCCCCTGTCTCTGTCTGTTTATTTTCCTCTTGAATTTACTGCATTTCCACACCAAATTCCTCTGTGCATCTGCGTGAGTGTGTGTGTGTTCAGCCCTCATTTGTGTGGTTCAGATATAAGTGAGGTTCATCTGATGCCTGTTCTCCCCACCTATTCCTTCATGTTTGTATCCTCTTGTTCTTACCAAGTGATTATGAGAAATACTCAACCTCCTTCTTTCCCTTTCCTTATTCCATTTCCCTCCCCTTTCTTTCTTTCCTCTCTTATGACCATCAAAACAAAATGGATCTATACTCAGGCATTGTCTTTTTGTTGTTTAACTTCTTGAAGGGACACTGTCTCTTCCCTCTCTATTATGATGTAAATATTTCATCTTGACATATAGTCCCTTGCATTAGCCAAAATGTATTTACATTTCTAGGTTTGTTTTTTATTTTTATTTTTGCATTTCAAAGTTTTTACTCATCCCTGGTCTTTTCATCAGGAATGTTTTGAAGTTTTTCTGGGTAAGTTATCCTTATTTGTAAAACTTTATCTTTTACCTATTATAATGTTATATTCGAAGATTTCTTCTCCTGTATAAACAGTAGCTGTCACATCTTGTGTAATTTTGACCATGGTTCTTCAGTGCTTGAATTCTCTCTTTATTACTGCTTGTAGTGTTTTTTTCTTGTAGTATTTCTTACTGCTTGTAGGATTTTGTCTATAACTTTCCTGATAATTGTCATTTTGGACTTTCAGAAGGTGACCGGTGGATTATTTCTGTTTTCATTTTACCTTCTGGTTTTAATAGATGTGAGAAATATGCTTGTGAGGGATCACAGGACTTCCCAGGTAGGGTCAGGGAGTGAGCCCAGAGCTTCACCTATCCACTGCTTTCCTGGGGGTCCTTAAGAAGATTCATGTAGGATGTCCTTCAACTTAGCTGTGAGGGTCACAAGACTTCTCAGTAGGGTCAGGGAGTTAACCTGGGACAAGCTTCAACTGCCCAATGCTTCTCTGGGGACCCTGAGGAAGATCCACATGATATACCCCTTAAAATGGCAAACTTCTTCTCACTGAAAGAACTCAGAAACAGAGTATGCAGAAGAAGGTGTTTATTACACTTCTGGCAAGGAAGCAGGTGTGGCACTCACTAGGGACACACCCACACTGATGCAGAAGCAGGAGTTAGGTTATACAGTTCTGTCCTTCTTGTTAGACTTAGGGTTAGTCAGATTCCTCACTTTATTTCCCTATATTCCCTCTGTATATGCAGATTATAAGCAAATTACATGGGCATGGTAGTGAGGATACTTGAGACCTGTGCGACCTCTTCTAAGGTCCGAGCTGTTTGCCACACCCCAACCTTTCTAGTTCCCTCTGGCCATTTTCATGTTCCAGGAAAGCCTCTCAGTAAGATCTTAGGTAAGATCTTAGATAAGCAGTTATTGATTATCTTCCAATAACTTTTGTGGGAGCAAAACAAGATACCATAATATTCCCTCTTCCATGAATAAGTTCAGCCTTCATTAATGAATTCTTAAAATGTGACCTCTAGTCTTTATTTTTTTTGTCATGGTTTTCATTTAGTCAGATGATTCTTAAATGATCTCTTCTTGATCTGTGTACCAGGTCAGTTGTTTCAGATAACAGTTACCTTTAATTTTTTTTTTTACATCCTTCCTAATGTTTTGATTTTGTTCTAATATTCTTCTTGTGTCATGGAGTCATTGATTTCTATTCTGTCTCTCCTAATATAGTTCCTTTTTGTTCAGATGACCAGGGAGCTTAATATAGGCTCCCTGTTAAGAGTAAGTGGATAGGTTTCAGCATTGCTTTTGACCTTCAGTCCCTTTCCTGGTGCATTGTTTCAGAGCAAACACTTGTTCAAAATGTAAAAAAAATCCCCAAAACAATTCCCCCCCCCCAATCCAACCAAAGAACCCAGCTTATCTTTATCTAGAGACAAAACTGCTTATAAAAATAGAGATATAAAATAAGTGAAGGGTTTAATAGAGCAGCAGAAACCCTCAAGTGCAGAATACCTGTTGGCTAGGCATTGATGAGTCAAGAGAGAGTGAAGGGATAATTTTACCATGTCCAGCACAGTGACAAAAGATAGAGACAGACAAATAGCAAAATCCGTGCACTTAGAACATTCATTAAGTGAGTCATCGAGACAGAATAGATTCCAACTACTCATGATTATATTTAATTAAGTGAGGGAAGCTGTTTCTTTCCTTTCTCATTGCTCGTGTGTATATGCTCTCTACTTTCTCCTTTCTATAGAAACAAAAATTCCCAGGGTTCTCCTATCACAATAGGCTTCCATCTTCCATTATCCTCCACTCTATCCTTCCAACTATGAAAAAACCATACTTATGGGAAGTAGGATGATAGAATCTCTAATAATTTTCAAGGTGTCATTTTTGGGGGCCAAAGTTTGCCATTTCCCATTCTAAATGGTTAGTTCTGCTTCCAGTTCTTTCTTTTCTAACTCTCATTTTATTTCACATCATTTAAGAGTGCAATAGATAGCACACCAGACTTAGAGACAGGAAGACATCTTCCTGAGTTCAAGCACTTACTACCAGTGTGATCTGGGGCAAGTCACTTAACCCTGTTTGCTACAATTTCCTCATCTGTAAAATGAGCTAGAGAAGGAAATGGCAAACCAATCCAGTATCTTTGCCAAGAAAACCCAAAATGGGGTCACAAAGAGTCAGTCACCACTGAAAACAACTGAACAACAACAAAGAAAGGGATTCCATTGATTATCCCACTCACCCAAAAATAATTACATTTTATAAAAAATAAATTTTTATTGATTTTTTAAACATTATTTATTCCTCCCCCCCCCCCATGTGTTTAGCTCCTGCCTATTCTCAGAGAATCATGGCTTATGGCAAAAAATAAAAATAAAATTAAAAGAAAAAGAGGAAGAAGAGAAAACAAAAGATAATATCAATCAATATATTGAAAAAATCTGATAATACATGCTGTGATCCACAGCTAGATGTCAGTCCTCTCCCTCACTCCGCACTCTGCAAAGGCGTAGGAAGAGATATTTTTGTGTATCTCTTCTTTGATGCCAATGGGCTTTTTTCCCCTTCAACATCTGCTTTTTCTAGATAAAAACACTTCTTGATTGAATCAATAAATCAATCAGAACCCAATATGAATAGGACTTGTGCACTTCCTTCATTGTGTGAATGACTTGGACATCCTTTAAAGACACCTGTATGGAGAGTGTTGTGAGACTAAGGCTGCGTTGTTGTGTTCAACTCTATTTTTCCACTATTATCTCTTCAACTTAAATTTTACTTTTACCCTTGTCTCCTTGTGTACTTTTAGAAAGAAATCTCTTAATGGTTCCTCTGTTGTTGTTGTGGTTGTTTTAATCTCTTGATGTCTGTGTGGGACAGAGACCACTACCGTCCTTTATTCTTTCTCATGAGAAAGGGCACAGCCCTAGTGACTGCAACATCAGCCAGGGAATGTGAATTGCAAAGCTCGCGCAGGCTTCTGTTATCCTAACCCTAGCCTGGCCCACTCCCCTGTCTGGTCTCACCCTTGGTCTGTGAGGTGCGCTCACAATCTCAAACTAATCTGCATATATCAATCTCAGTCCTTCATTACCATAATTATTCATGCATTAGTATCCTATCAAAGGATGGTGTTTTCCAGTCCCTCATTATGTGCCAAATTTGGAGACCACCAATGAGAGTTATAGCTGACAATCCTTTATTATCATAATTATTCATTTCACCCTTCTACCCAATCAGAGGGGAACATCCTTCAGTGCCTTACTTATACATATCTGGATTTGGGAGCAACCAATGAGAAGAAGGCTGGTGTTGTTTCCTTTAAATTGTGCTACCTCCTTCTGGGGCTTGTGGAAACTTAATCCTTTGTTATCTCTCACAGTATCTTTCTCTCTTTTTTCATATTTTTTTTCCCCTGGGATAATTTATTTAGTTACTTGTGCCTTACCTGTTTGCTGCATTTGTTTACTCTGTTTCTATTTCTGTTGTCTAGGGTTCGTGCAAAATAAATAATCTGTTTTTTTTTTTAAGGAATGTTTAAATGTCTATTTTTAAAAATTGAGCATCCATCTTTTTCTATTGGTGCTTAGGCTAAGTTTTGTAGGATACGTCACTTTGGATTGTATCTTGAGCTCTTTTTTGGAACATATTACTCCATTTCCTTCTGCAGTTTCTGGTGAAAGCATAATAGTTTTGTGTTATTCCGATTTCTTTTCTTCTATATTTGGAGTTCTTTTGATCATTTCCCTAATTTATCGTTTGTCATTGTTAAATTTAACCACTATGTATAAACAATGTGTAGTATTTATTATATAGGGTTTTAAATGAAAATTTATTGTTTTATATTGAATCCTCTCTTATGTTCCGTTGCATCTATGGCTATATTCCTTTTCTTTTCTTTTATCATTTTGTGTGTAAGTCTAAAATGAATAAAAAAATTTACAAAAAAATTAACTTCTATGTGTCTTGGAGTTCGAGGCATAAGTGTTGTTTGTTTTGTTCTGGCATGATCTGTGAATTTTTTCAATCAATATTGTTTTCTGTCTTCAGAGGCTCTGGCTAATTTTTTCAAATTATTATTATTATTTTTTTCTTTTTGGAGGGGGGAAGGCAGGCAATTGGGGTTAAGTGACTTGCCCAAGGTCACATGTTTAGTACGTGTTAAGTGTTTCAGGCTGGATTTGAACTCAGGTCCTCCTGCCTTCAAGGCTGGTGCTCTATTCATTGCGCTACCTAACCGCCCCCAATTTTTTCTTGCATTATGGTCTTCAGTTTTTGTGATTTCTTAAATTCTTTTGGCAGACCTATGATCCTTAAGAGATCTGTAATCTCTATGCATCTGACTGACCATCATAATTCAAAGTTTTCTATCCTACTAAGGAGTTCTTTTTGCTGTTCAGGCCATAAATTATGCTTTCATGATTCTTATTTTTCTCTTTAACCATTTGGGAACATCCTGTTGTGGTTTCATGCTTCTCTTAGAAATCTGCAGGGTCCTTTACCTTATCAGGTGTTGATTGTTTTTCCTTTGTCTCATAACATTCATTCAAAGATGTTTGGATTTGTTTAGTCACTGTGGTAGCTGTCTTCCTTTATGTTATTTAAATCTTCCCAACTGATTTATCTACTTGTGCTCAAGTTTTTCAACTAATTTTTCATCCTTCTGTGAACTTTAATAGTTTTTGTCAACCCTCTCCTTAAATTCCCCGTTTGTTCACTTTCTTACCCCTTCTTGTTTTATGATAGTCTTGTTGTACAGCCTATAGGTTAAAGTTAGCCTTTTCTGCTGTTAATTCATTTGTTAATTCTTTAATTTCATTAGTCCTCATTAAGGATTCATGTCTCTTACTCTGTGGAAACAGCTGAATTTGTTTACTTTGTATAACTCTTTTTTTGGGGAGTTTTGAGGTTTGGAGAAAATGCCTAGTATGCCATTGTGTTGATCATGTGACCTCATTATTTCTCTGTTATATTTTTACCTTGTCTATTTAAAAATTTTGTTCATTTTGTTTCTCTCTTTTTAAAAATCACTTTGGTTAAAGAGTTTGCAATTTTGTTAATCTTTTCAAAGAATCAGCTTTTAGTTGTGTTCATCACTTCTGTGGTCTTTTTGACATTGAAGAAAAGTGTAATATTTTGTGTTTAGGCACATGTGACAGAAACCAATTTTTATTAATTTATCATTATTCTAAATCCAAGCATTTCTAGGGGAAACAGAGTCAGAGAGACGTAGACCGAGAGAGAAAGATTTAAAGAGAATGAGAGATGCTCAAAATGGAAGAAATGTTCTCAGACACATCTTTTTCACAAGACATTTTGAAGTAGCAGTTACAGGAATAACTCCCGTATCTTAATTAGATATCTCCTATTTTTTTCTCTTTTCCTTTTCCTTCTCTCTGAAAGGATTAGATTTATTCCCCAGCCACGAGCAATACTCTCATACTTTCTTTCTCCATTTCCTAAAGGGATTAGAGCATTGGTCTTAGGGAAAATATCCTTGTTCTTACTTCACTTCTGTCCATTGTGGGGAGTTCCAGCACTGGTAAGTGATCCAGGAGAATGATTCTCTAGGGACCTTCCTGAAAGATTAAGTGACTGCTGTTCTATTAGATGGAATAGGATGTTAACCCTAAACTGTGTGACACTGGTTTATTATCACGTGTCATTTTCCTTGTTTAAGACTTCCTTCAGCTAAGTTTAGAAAGGGCTTTAGAACAAAGAAGTACTTACTTCTTCATATTTTCAGCCACACTAAAAAAAAGATGTTTTTAAATGTGCTTTCATGTCGGTTTCCAATCCGCCGACTTTTCTCTTTTTATTTATTACTCTACTTTTTATGCTTTGTGCACATTTGAGTTTTCTGTCTAATTTTAAGACTTGCCTATTCCACTCATTTAACTTATTTTAAAAAATATATTTTAAGGAATATTATCGGCGATGTTCAATGTGTTCGTAAAAGATGTACTGTATGCTTTTAAGTTTAATTTGAATTACTATTTTCTCTAACACTTTCTTAAGTCTAGATAATCAACAGAATAATAAATCCAGCCTTGATTTGTGGTGTTTGCATATTTCTGAGGCTTAAATGCTCACACTGAAAATTCATTCTTGCAAGCAGGTTTGAACTGACTCCTGCATAATCCCCCAGTATTGCTTTAGCTGCCTCCCCCCAATTTTGGCATGTTGCCATTCATGTCACTATTGTTTCTAGTATTTCTAGTACAGTATTTTGGATTTCATTTTTAAATCATTTAGGTCTTCATCTTTTGCTTGCGCTCTCTGAATTATTTACTAAAAGGGAGACTATATATTGCCATTTTGTTGGCCTGTACTTTTTTGCGACGTTTAACAACATTCTGATGGTCACCATTGGTGTAAGAGGTGGGGACAACTTTTAGATAGTGGATGGTAAACATAACATGCCAAGACTTACTCAGTGTCCATCATGTAGGACTCTTCAGTCTTGGCATCAGACACTCAGTGTCAGGTGTCCTTCTTCAGGGCACGGGCAGATCTCTATCGCCACCTAATGGTTCAATGCAAAAAAAAGAGTATCTAGGCAATCCCCAGGGCCTCTGTTATTAGGGCACTGTTTCTACGGGGAAGGTTCCTGGTGATGTTTTCCCTTGGATATCTCTGTACAACATCCAAACCCCAAGCAAATCCACCTGCTTTGAGCAGCGGACAGGATGACATTGGTTTTGAGTGTTAAAGTGAAGTAGAAAGAACAGTGGATTCAGAAATCCAAAGACTCGGATTTGTAGTCCTGACATTAATAACTAGGTGAGCAAAATATTTCGTTTTTTGTGAACCCTCGTTTCCTTTTCTGTAAAATGTGGATAATGATATTTACAATGACACAGCCTCTGATTCAGGACAACCTAGGTTCAAATCCTACTTCAAATAGGATTTTGAATAGGACTGTCAAGTTGCTTAATTCCCTTGTTTTCCAAGACTATCAATTACAGAGCTGATCTGGATCAGTGGGGAGAATTTACTTACTTCCCTAAAATCACAGGTCCACAATGACACTATTGTTGCTAGGCAACAAACATTTATTAAATGCGTTCATCCGATGTGACAGGTGCTAGAGACACAAATACCAAGCAACATAAAAAAAGATAGTTCCTCAGGGAACTTTTTTTTTCATTTTTTTATATGAAAAATATTTCCACATTAGTCATGTTGTAAAGAAGAATCAGGGGGAGGGTAGGTGGCACAGTGAATAGAGCACCGGCCCTGGAGTCAGGAGGACCTGAATTTAAATCTGGCCTCAGACACATAACACTTTCTAGCTGTGTGACCTTGGGCAAGTCACTTAACCCCAATTGCTCTGCCTTCCCCCCTCCAAAAGGAAAAAAAGAAGAAGAATCAGAACCCAAGGGAAAAAAACCACAAAAAATAAATGACAAAAAAAGAGAAAGCAGTGTGCTTCGATCTTTGTTCAGACTCTACAGCTCTTTCTCTGGATGTGGAGAGCATTTTCCATTGTTAGTCTTTTGGAATTGTCTTAGATTCTTGCATTGCTGAGAAGAGCTAAGTCTATCAAATCTGGTCATCATAGAATCAATGTTGCTGTCACTGTGTACAGTGTCCTCCTGGTTCTGCTCACTTCACTCAGCATCAGTTCATGTAAGTCTTTCCAGGCTTCTCTGAAGTTCATCCGCTCATCATTTCTTGTGGAACAACAGTATTCTATCACATTCATACACCATAACTTGTTCAGCCATTCCCCAATTGATGGCCATCCCCTCAATTTCCAGTTCTTGGAGGGATCTTACTTTCTAATGGGGGAAGACAATACAAAAGGGAACTGATGAAGAAGAAAGGGCTCCACCTGGAAGCGTTACATTGAAGTCCAGAAAGTCAGAAGCACAACTCTGAAAGATCATGAACTGATGTGGTCTGGGAGATTCAGCTCGGCCCTTCGGAAAAGAGTGAAGTGGGATAGAAAGAAGGGAATTTTAGCCAGCCAACTTTGCTTTCCATAGTTCCACCTGCAAGTAACAAGCAGTAACTGAAACTCACTTTTCCCCCACGTTTGCCCTGTTTAAGAACGCAAATAACATTTTGGTCCTTGGCATTTGCTTTTTTTAAGGAGAATTTTTTTGTTTAATCTTAATTTTTTTCTTTGCTAAATTTTAATTATAAAAATATGTTTTATGTGATTTTTTTTTTTTTTACATTTTAAGCTGACTTAAACCCACTTGATTACTTTTGAGGAAATTTACTGTATATTGTCTAATGTAGTGAGGTTAGTTTACTATTTTTTTCTCTTCTCTCTTCTCTCCCAGTGAAGTAATGCTGGGGAATGGTTGGCTTCTCACCTCTATCTAAGAGGGTGGAGAGACATAGGGGGTGTTTTTGGAGCTTCTTGACTCATGAAAAAATGCTGATATGGATTGGAAACGTATTGCCCAGCTGCCTGAGTTAAAAGAAGAAATTAAATTTTTAAATAACCATGTCTCAATATGGTATTAATGATTGTGACCAACTTGGAGATGAGAAAGTTGGGAAGTAGCATGAGAGATTAAGTATCATCTCGGGCAGAGGCAACACAGTGTAGCGTCAGCAAAGCCTAGATCTGAATCCTGCTACTGATACCTATTATCTATGTAACCTGGACAAGTTACTAAAACTCTCTGTAATTCAGCTTTCTCATGTGTAAAATGGGGATAAATACAACAGTTAGGGTGACTTTTAATTATTAAGAATTCCAGAATCCTGGATGAACTTCTATGTCAACCTAGAGGTGGGTAGGAACAGTAGCTTAAGGAAAAAAAAGTCACTATCATAAACTGGCACTGTGTTTGAGCTGTAAGACCATCACAACAGGGAAGTCTGGAAATATTCTTTTTTGCTGGACTATAATAGAGTCATTAATGAGGAGCTTTTTTCTATGGTAAAAGGGTAACTACGACCCTTGCTTAGATCTGCAGAGAACTGCAGGCAGAGCAGTATGGAGGAGTTGGAGCTATATACAATGTGAAATGTATGGAGAGCTTGAGAAGAGGACTAAATGATCGATTATCAATGACATTTACTGGGAGTTGTGGGCAGCTATTGTAGGAGGAACACAGAAAAAACACTTGCCATGAGTGCATGGATAGAAGTTTATGGCAGTCTTAAGTAAAGACTGAGTTAACATGTGTTGGTATGTTGTAAGGGGCATTCTAATGCAGGTAAGTTGACCTTTCGATTCAGATTCTATGATTCTGTGATTATGATCAAAGAAGAGTTGTTCACTTTTTCTGTTATCTCTGAAAGAAAATCTTTGTTTAACCTGTAATTAAATTTTGTCTATGAGTTTCATTATATAAATACTTACAAGAAAAATTAATGATAGCACACTGGGTGGCATCATATAATGAAATGCCTCCATTTTTTCTGTAGGGGCAATGAGTTAAAGAGGCAGGAAATTCCCCTAGATGTACCTGGATTCTTCTTTTCAAGAAAGACTCCTACTAATACAAGGCTAAGTCCTTTATAGACTTTCAAATTTTTGTTATTGGTAGAGCAGGCATAGACCACTGGAACTTGTTGATGAGATCAATAGCAGACCAGAGTGGCAGAGGTCCCAATGAGAGGGATAGTTAACAAATTGGACAATAGAATTAGGATTAAAAAACCAGTAGGACTGACAATATAAGATGAAGGAATTTAATTGAAATGATTGGATAAGTATAAACTTCTACTTTAAAAAAAATCACCTATATAAGCATGAGTAGACAACTCTTTTTTTCATTTTTTTGGGGGGGAGGAATGGAGGAAGGTAAGGCAATTTGAATTAAATCACTTGCCCTAGGTCATACAGCTAGTAAGTGTGTCAAGTATCTGAGGTTGGATTTGAACTCAGGTCCTCCTGACTCCAGGGCCGGTGCTCTATTCACTGTGCCACCCAGCTGCCCCCTACATTCATTTTTCAATAATTTTTGAGTTCCAAACTCCCTCCCTCTCTCACTTCCCTCCTTGAAAAGGTGAGCACTTACACATAGACTGTATAAGTGCAATCATGAAAAACACATTTCTACACTAACCACGTTGTGAAAGAGACTGTGGGCAAATTGTGGATGCTCAACAAAACTGGGCATGACGTAGGACAATGTGGATATTGCTAACAAATTTGCTCAGTATCAGAGTTTTGTTTGTTTCTCTTTGTGTAGGAGGTGGCAAAACTCTCGAGTCTATACACAAAACAATTGGCATGTGGCAGTTAGTTGGTGACAGTCTACCCAGAGCCATCAGCTAGAGCAGTGCATTGGCTGCTGAATACAAAGCCTGCATGTGGATCTCCAGCACTTGCTGTGTAACAGGAACCACAACATTCCGCCCATGATAATGGTGCTACTAAATGGGACAGATGTCAGAGCATGGGCCAAGCCATGTAGCGAAGCGCAGTGATTTCCATGGCTGTAGGTGAGCCTGAAATAGATCCAGCCAAGGATTATGGGGTACTGATCTAGTCTGCCCAAGTGTGGAGAATTTTCTTTCAATTTCACTTGGAATAGGGATACCACTTGTCATTCCACTTAGACCATTATTTCCCAACTTTCAACCCAAGCAATAAAGAAAACTAGGCAAGATTTCATGTCCGCATGTGGGCATCTATTTACTAGTTCTACATTTGGGTATTATTGCTTCTCATATTATCTTAGTGAAAGTTTGTCTCCTCAGGTTATGCTGGGGGAGTCAAGCGGGGTCAGCGATATTCATCCTTTCCCCTTCTATCAGTTTAGATGAACCATAAGCAACTTTTGAAATGTGCTGGCTGTGCCAATATTTCAACCCTTTCTTTTTCTTTTCTGACCTGTCTGTAGTGAGGAGAAGGGGGAAAGTAGGGGATACTGATGAGGCACTGACTTTGGTGAACCGAGTCTAGGGCCGGAGCAAATAGTACAAGCTGGCCATCAACTGTTGTGATGGGTGTGTTCTGCTTGTTGGTTTTCCCAGTAAGGCAGCCAACTTTATTGACTCTAACACACTCAATGGAGGAAAATTAGTGGGGTCCAAAATACTGTGTTCCATTTCTGGTTAATACATTGAGAGGCAGCGTGGGGTATAGATAGAGGTCTTAACATTGGAGCAAGAAGATCTGCCTCTGATGCTTGCTAACTTTGTGCCCTTGGTTAAGTCACCTGACCTTCCTGGGATTCAGTCTCCTCATCTGTAGAATGCAAGGTTTGGATTAGAAAACCTCTAAGGTCCCTTCTAACTCTAAATTTATAATCCTTATGAGCCTATAATATTATTGGGTGCTTGCTCTCTAGATGAATATGTTATCCTCAAATGAAAAGGATGCTGTTGGCTCACTATCAGTAAGATGTGGGCTGTTTTTTTTGAAAAATTCTTCCAAGTCATGATAGATTTTCTATGAACCAATAATGCTCTTTATAAGAATACCTTTTTCTGAGTGGTTCATTAGGTTAGGGACATATACTGCGCCCATAGAAGTGAGTTTTACTTGATCTGAAGCTAACAAGTCTGTTCTTTGACTATTTGTGGTTGCCTAGCAACAGGGGACATCGCAGTGGTGGCAGGAATTCTAAAACTCCAGGGAAGGGTTAGTCAGTGCCTGCCCAATGGAGGGGGGTCCTCAGTGCAGCCGGCTTGAGATGGGGTTATGCTATAGCAGGAAACCTGGGTCTGTGACCCCACAGTCTGTCACGTCCGACACAGCAGACAAGAGGAGGTGAGTTCCTAGTTTGTTGAATCTGCTAGATAGAGTAGAAGTGATAGGACAGACCAACAGGCTGCTCAGTGATGCAGATAGTATACGTACTTTGGCCTCTGAGAAATGGGAGCAGATTCATTATCTTTCCCAGGAGTATGTGGCAAGTATCTCCTCTGCTCACTACAAAAAACAACTGCGCTTACATCCATAGTTAACTATTGTGATTCCACAGCTTTCCTCTAGTGGTTTTGGTGGTCAGCAACCTCAGTATGAATTGAGTTTGATATGACAGCCAAGAGGCTAATGCCTCCTTGGGCATCATTAGCAGAGGTAAGGTATTCAGCCTTAGGGAGATAAAAGGATAGAGCGTTGATAAGATTACCTCTAGAATATTGAGTTAGGTTATAGTCACCCCTTTACAGGAGACAAGTGATCCGCCGGACAGTGTCCAGCAGGTGCTGTCCAGGGTGTGAAGGGGTTGGGCTCATGCCATGTGAGCATTAGTGTAAGGTCCTGGGGATGCATAGTATGCAAAAAAAGAAGACTTGGGGAGGACAGTGGAAGAGTCTTCAAGTATTACCAGGCATGTCATGTGGAAGAGAGATTTGTTCCGCTTGATTTTAGCTGTGTGGTGCAGTCAATAGAACACTGGGCCTTGAGTTAGGAAGGGCAGAACTCAACTCCAGCCTCAGACACATACCAGATGTGTGGGTAAGTCACTTGACCTCTCTCTGCCTCAGTCTCCTCAACTATGAAGTGGAAATAACAACAGCACCCATCTTACAAGGTTGTTGTTAGGATCAAATGAGAAGATATTTGGAAAGTGTTTAGCACAGTGCCTGGAATGTAGTAGGTGCTGTATCAATACTCATTTCCTTATGCTCTCCTCCTTCCAAAAACCTGAATGAGAAGTAAGGGGTAAACTTTGCAATGAAGAAAATTTTGCATTGATTTAAGATAACTCTTCCTGACAATTAGAGCTATCCTACAGTGAAATCTGCACGTGGGCAGACTCACCTGGAGACAGATAGAGGAGTGGTGTCTTGGTTCCTAAGACCATTGGAAATATGTGTTTTCTGATGGTCTTAGGCGACCCCTGCGAAAGGGTCGTTCGACCCCCAAAGGGGTCACGACACACAGGTTAAGAACCACTGATCTAGAGTTTTTGGATTTGAGGCACAAAAAATGCCATTTGATTTTAGTGATTTAACTTTTCTTAGTTTCTCATTCATAAAGTGAGGAGGTGTCCAGAGGGAAGAATTTTGTGATTCGTGGGAAGATGTGGGCAAGAATCAAGTAGGATAAGAAGGTCTGGCTGCATTGTAATTTGGGTCATTGGAAGAAGTACCTGTGGTGAGGATATCATGGAGCTATGGAAGTGTTGAAGTATAATGAATGAGGAGGTTGTACTTGAACTAGATTACTGCTAAGATCCATTTCAGGTCAAAAATTCTTTGATCTTTCAATTGGACCATGTTCAAGTATTGGAGAAATCCACTGAAAACCAATACTTTGGTCTAACTGTAACATCTTCAGTGTCCATATGGTCTGAATTTGTCTTTGTCCTTGGTGGTGAGAGCTGTGCTGGAGGAAGGAGAAAGAGCATGAAGAGGAATAGCTCCCTGATCCCTTATATTTATTTGTATTTATTAATATATGGGTCCATTTGCAGTGATTCTAAGTCTTTACTCAAACATGAACAAGATAGGAGAAAAATATATGCATAGTCAGCCTGTCTTCTTAAGGCTTTTGATACATACATACATACCTCTATATGTATATACACACAAATATTTGATACAAGCATACATAGATACAGATATATAGATATAGATACACACATACATATGTATATATAAAAAATCTTTGCAAACCGTTAAGCATTATATAAATGTTAGATGTTATCAACATCATCACCATTACCGTCATGATTGTTCATTTTATTGCATTATGGACAGTAAATATATCTGTTATATTTATATATATAAATATATCTGATATAGTTTAAATATATCTATTCTTCATTTGTTTGTGAAGTTTTTATGCCAATTTTGTGGACAGTTTTTGTAAAGAAAGTTATCGTGTGGTTCTGAAATTATGTGTTCTTTCTATTTCTGTTCAGTAATCACCAGGCAACTATCATATCTACCTTTTCTAAAATTTTATTCAGGTGTTTAACTTCTTTTCTTTTTTATTACATTTTTTCTAAGTTTGACAAAGGTTCACTGTTATAGTTTTATCATATGTTTTCCTTTGTAACTTATTTAATTCTTCTTTTAAGTATTTATATGCTATGCTATATTGTGGAATATGTGTTAAGTATTCAGATTAATTAATTATCTATAGTTCCTTTAAGCATGGTATATTTTCCCTATTGATTTCTTTTAACCAAATCTAATTTACTTTTTCCTCATCCAAAGTCATGACTATTACTCTTGCTTTTTTTTTTTTACTTTAGCTGAAGAATAATAGATTTTGCTCCAATCCTTTATTTTAACTTTGTATTCATCTTAAGTTTCACATGTGTTTCTTGCAAAAAACATATTGTTAGGTTCTTAAAAAAAAATCCATTCTGCTATCTTCTCTTTTTTGGATGAGTTCATTCCATTCACGCATACAGTTATGACTATTAATTGTGTATTTCTCAACACATTATTTTCTTACGCTTTTCTTCCTTTTTAGTTCTTGCCCTAAAGAGGAGTGGTAAATTAATAACCATCTATGCTTCATGCAATCAACTTCTACTCCCCTTTTTTTCTTCTGTTCACTCAAATACTAAAATAGATTCTTATTCTTTCTTTCTTTTCTTTGGAACACCCACTTGCATGCATGTTTCAACCCAAAAGGTTAGAGTTTGTTTAATTTAAGAGTAATTCCTTTTTTATTTTACCCTCCCTCTAATTAAATTCTCCTCTCTTTCCTTCTAGTTTCCCTGTTGTGTTTGTAAAAGATATATTTCCATATAAAACTCTTTGTTCATGGAAAATGTTCTGTAATCCTTTGATTAGTTCAGATAAAAGTGAGGTTCCCGTGACACTTAGCATGCCTCACTCCTTTCTGCTTGTTTTATAGTCTTTGACTTGTCCTCTCAGATTATGTGAGATGGTAAGAGAGTGAGAAAGTGGCTCTGGCAGGCCAAAACACAAGGGCTAGGATGGGCTGGGGTGGAGTGGGATGGAGTAATAGACCATGATGGAGGTGGGGAAAGAGGAGGAGCAGATCAGTTATCCTCAGTTCACAGCTCCAAATGCACTAGAAGATATACAATAAATATGACACTTTATCTTGCAAAAAACCTGGTTTGCTTGTGGAATTGGATGTTGGAAAGGATTCAGCTTGTCAGTTATTATAAAATGATGCAACTTCCTATGTTCTTTTACCATTTCTCTTGAATGGAATCTCGCATAAGTAAACACAAAAATTTGATATACTCAAACTGTTCCCTAATAAATCAATTATGTTTGAACAAATTTGTGTTTTCAAAACAAATGTTTAAAAGAACTGACTGAACTCATGTATTCTTAGCTTTTTATTTTTCTTTTGATTCCTATGTTTGTCTTTCAATGTTTTTACTCCTCACTGGTTTTTTTTATTAGCAATGCTTGGAAATCTTCTATTTCATTAAAAATTCCTTTAATTTTTTGTAGTTTAATATTCATCTTTGTTGGGTAAATTAGTTTTGGTCGTAATCTCATGTTTTTTGTCTTTTAGATTATAGTCAAAGACTATATTCCAAAATATGCCCCTCTTCTCCTTTAAAGCAGCTGCTATGAAATTTTGTGTGCTTCTCACTATTAATTGTTTGGTATTTTTTTTCCTGGAAGTTTGTATTTTTTAAAAATTTGATCTGGAAGCTCTGGATTTTGACTTTTCTATTCTTTGTAATTCTCATTTTTGGGTTTCAGGAAGTTAACAGTAGTAGATTCTTTCTATTTTCTCTTTACTAAAGTTCTAATTCTAATAGACCTGGGGGCTTTTAATATATGATTTCTTGAAATATGAAATTTCTATGAAATATGGTCTTGACTTTTTTAGGCAATCCAATGATTCTTTGATTTTTCTCTGACCTGTTATACAGGTCATTTAAAAAATATGAGAGATGTTGTATTTTCTTTTTTTTCCCCAGTCTCTTGATGTTGTTTTAATACTTCTTGTCTCGTGGAGTCATTAACTTTTTTATGGTCTATTCTAAATTTTAGGAGATTTATTGTAATAGTAACGTAATTTGATTCCTTTGTATTGGCAAAGCTAACAGGTACTTAGCACTTAGTAATTAATCAAGCCTCTGTTGAAGAAACAGAAGGTATGAACCCCTGTTACTGACATAACAAGAAGGGTTTGGCTGAAACAGGAAGGAACTAATGCCGTGTATGTGTGTGTGTGTGTGTGTGTGTGTGTGTGTGTGTAAGGAGAAGCCCCTGATGGGTCAGACAGATCTTCTTGGAGCCAAGTTCTGGAGACTGAGGAAGAGAGGCCCAGGCTGGAGAGACTGATTTTTATTTTGAGAACCTGGATGAAGTGATTTTGATTCTAGGAACCAGCTGAAACTTCTACTGAGTCCGATGGCCAGCTAGAGCTTCTGAGGATTTCCAAGGACCAGCCAGAGCTTCAGAAGACTGAGGAAGTATGACTGTGGTGCTGGTATTTTGTCTGTTTGTGGCTTTGTTAAGCCTTGACTTCCTGGGAACAGAGACTGTGGAGAATTTAAGGTGAACTGGACACTGTGAGCTTCTGTGTGGAACCAGAACTGCACGGAGAGCTGGACAAGGAACTGGGAGCAGTCTACCTTTGAAGCCAAGCAATAGTTTCGTGAATCCAGGTAGGAGCTGGGACCATGGAAGAGGATCCAGGGAATCTGAGAGACTACTCTGAGTCAAGCTGAAAGAAGACTTTACTTGGATACTGTATACTGACTGAGAAGATTATGATTTACTTGTGACTGCAGAGTGGATGGCCTATTTATTTTCTGATGACTGAATAGTGAATGATGAGTGAATAGTGATTGATTTGTAACTTGGTGTGCCCCATGGGTGGAGAACGTTGACTATTGTACTTTATGTCCCTTAAGGAGGCAAAGCTCCTTAGGGATGATTGAATGATTGAGTTGATTGAGTGAGTGAGTTATTGAATGATTGTTCTTTGTTCAAAACTATGTAACCATTGTGGTGAAAACTGTGGCCATTTTAGTGGTAAGTTGTTGTGAATGCTATATTTTGATTTTCTGTGATAAGCTGTAATATTGTGAATACTGCATTTTGATTTTCTGTGAATGTTTTGCCCTGGTTTGTTATTGAATGAATAGAGTGTTCACTATACTATGTAATCAGAACCTTGAAAAGCTGTTCACCATAGCATTCTTCTGGAAAGCTGTTTGTGCTTGGCTTTACACTTACTTGGGTCAAGTTTTTGTACTTCTTTGAATAAATTGTTAATTATCCTTCCAAGTCTTTACTCTAGTGCTCTCATTTCTTTTTCAATTCTTTCCTCAACAATAATAGATAGATAGATAGATAGATAGATAGATAGATAGATAGATAGCTAGATAGACAGATAGATAGATAACATTTATCTGATTATTACTGATGGGAAAAGTAAGGCAAACAGAGATTAAGTGACTTGCCCAGGATCATATAGTTAGTAAGTATCTGAGACAGGATTTCAAATCAGGTTTCCTGACTCTCAGACCAATGCTCTATTCGTTGAATAACTGCCTCTGTAAGAGATCTCCTTTAATTTATAATATGATTTTTAAACTCTTACTTCATCTGTTCCAGGAATTCTAGTTGGTCTTGCGGCTAGATGTGATTTGCTCAGAGGCTTTGCTTGTAAGATGTTATAAAGCTGTCCTATTTTTCTGGGTTTGTTTCAGGAGTACCTCTGGCTCCATAATATCATGGGTGTTGTTTCTATTATTCTTCCAGCCTAAATTAGAACTTTGTGTTAGTTCCTGCTAATTTTCAAACTTTCAGTGTCCCCTAAGAAGTTTTGTCTAAAGCAAAGTCTCATTGTTGCCTTACTTCTGTGACCTTTGGAAACTCTAGGTCTTGTTTCTTCTGGGTCACATTCCTATAGACTTGGACCTGTTTGGAACTTCAATAGATCGCTTCTGACTCTATCCTCTGCCAACTAGCCGGAAGGCTTTCCAGGTGTAGAGTGACAGAACTCTTGAACTGATCTCCTTTCTCTCCTTATTCAACTGTAAATCCCAGCCCAGGTTTGTGGATTGAATCTACAAATCCTGATCTAATCTCTCAGGCCTAATCTCTCAGACCCAGTCCATGCAACATAACCTAGAGGCCTTCCTGTGGGAGAAAAATAGATTAGGAAATAGTTTCAATGATACTTCATTAAGAATTCTAATTGTATATGTAGCCAGGCTTCCAACCAAGTCTGATATGTTTTGTGTACCTGTATAAGGAAATTATGAAGATGGTCCCAGACATTCATTTCTTCAGAAGAGACAGGTGAATAGAAGATACTCCACGGGGGCTGAGAGACTTGGAAATAGCAGATATGCATGGAAAAACGTCCCTTTCGTATCTATGAACTTGTTTGCTTTCCTAGAGGCTGCTAGAACAGATTTCCTTGGTGATTTTGGGCCCTCTTTATTGATTTGATGTATTCTCATCTACTGATTTCTCTGAATTCTGTTCCTGTTTTTTTGAATAAATGAGCTTGTTCACTATTTATTGTTTGTAATGGTCTTTTCTTTTTAAGTTTAATTAATTTATTTTTATATTCTTTTCTGAAATAGTGTTTGATGGGAAAGAACTAAGGGCTCTCCTTAAGAGTAATGTCCAGAGAAGTCCAGAGAAGTGACTTTCCTCTTAAAACAGATCTTTACCCCTCTACCAATATATGAGGGCATAGATTAAGATAATTCTAACCTAATTGGAAGTAGGCAAGGAAGGAGCAAATACCCAGAGGTCGCCTTTCTTCTGGTCCCTCCTAAGGCAAAAATCACAATGTCTGGTGGAGATGGGTTGCTTCAGATTCTTCCCACCCATGATCTGCATCAATATATTTAGGTAACCTATTTGGATATACTTATCTTACATATTTACTTATACTGTAAATATTGCATTTTATTGTTTGTATTATTGCTATATGCACAGGAAATTCCATATCTCAAATTCTTTCCAGGGTACCATATTTTTTTTCCAGTCTTACAAATTCCACTGTAGAGATGGCAAAAAAAAAAAAAATGACCTCTAGCAATTTATTTTGTTAAATAATTTGTTTTTCCTCCAAGGCTAATAGGTCTTCAAAGGTCTATATTTTCTTTATTGTCTTACGGCATAGTTTTCACTTATGTATGCTGAATTATTATGATTTGCAGCCAACCTCCAATGTCTTTCAGATTATTATTTCCTTCTCAAGAATTATTAAAATAAGGCTATGAAGATGACTTCCTTTGGCATGTTTATGTTTCATAGGTGAACACTTCTTAAATGTGTACTTGAACATTTATTAAATTGCCACATAAATCTGAATTTATTACAGAGATCTCTTTACTAATGGGTTGCTTTCCATTTCCTGAAAAGGGAAGCTGATAGTGCCAAATTGGATTTCAAGGCATCTCTGGATCTATTGCTGACCAATTTGAAGAAAATTACTCCCTATGCAAGGGGTTCTTAACCTGGATCTGTGAATGTGGATGGGAAAAAATTACATCTTTATTTCAATAAAGGATTGGGTTTCCTTTCTAATTTTATGTATCTTATTTCATGCTTTTGAAAATATTATTCTAAAAAGGAATTCATAGGCTTTACCAGAGTACTAAAGGAGCTCACGACACAAAAAAGGTTAACCCCTGTACTAGGCAACTTCTCCATACTTTAAATAAGAATGTAATGGGTATTGGTTTTGTAACCAATGGTCAGGACCCTTCAAAGGACTCTAGGCTCACTGGGACTTGGTTCAAATCCTTGTGTCCCTGACCCTGACCCTATGGGGATCAGTTTCCTTCTTTGTCTCATTTTCTTCACCTTGAGTTGCTCTATAAAAATATTCCACTATACTCATGGTATAATAGCTCATTTCTAGGTTTCTCCAAATGTTGTGTAGCAGAGTCCCTTAATCCCACATAGGTACTCAAGATGTTAATATGTACTGAATATGAGGAGGCTTTTGTTTTTTTTTCATGAGAACTCTATAGCAACCCTATTTTTAAAAATAAAAACTTTTTTATTAACAAAAATCTATTTTCTCTCCCTCCCAGCTCCCCTCTTTGGGGAAAAAAAAATACAACTCTTGTAAATACTACAAAGCTTTGTAATGAGTGTGCATAGTCAAGCAAACAAATTCCTTCATTGACCATGTCCAAAAAATATGCCTTAGTTTCCATAATGAATCTTTCCTTCTCTGTCAGGAAGTAGTACATTTCATCATGAGTCTTCTGTGATTGTGTCTGGTCATTAGAATGATCAGAATTCTTAAGTTTTTCTGATTTTTTTCTTTATAATATTGTTCTTATATAAATTCTCCTAATTCTGCTCTCTTTATCCTGCTTCAGTTCATCTAAGTTTTTCCAGGTTTCATTGAAATTCCCCCTTCATCATTTCTTTCAACATAATAGCATTCCATCATATTCGTATGACATAATTTATCGAGTCATTCCACAATTGATAGGCATTTCTTCTCCTTAGTTTCTAATTTTTTCCACCAACCTTTTCTACATAAATATTTATGTATTATTGATCCTTTCCCTCTTTATTTGATTTCTTTGGGGGTATAAAGTAAATAAATGTGTAAAAGAGTATTTATTCACAGTTTAGTGACCTTTAGGTATAGCTTTGAATTGCTGTCCAGAATGGTGACACCAGTTCATAGCTCCACCAAGCCCTGGCTCTGAGTTATAAAAACAGTAATTATTAAATTTCCATTTAAAATGTATAGCACAGTGTTTGTCATTTTCTTTTTTGTCAACTTTGCTAATCTGATAGGTGCAAGGTAAAACCTCAAAGTTGCTTTAATTTTCATTTCTCTAATTGTTAGAGATTTGTAGGTTTTTAGAAAAAATGGCTACTGAAATTTTTTTCCTGTGAAAACTACATATTCAAATAATTTGACCATTTGTTTGTTGAAGAATTGATCATAGTCTGATTAACTTAAATCTGTTTCTTATATATCTTTGAAATAAGACCTTTATTAATCCTTTATTGCAAAGGATTTTTTTTCTCCAGTCATTTGCTCCCCTTTTAATTTTAGCTCCATTAGTTTTGTTTATGCAAAAACTTATAAATTTTCTATAATTAAAATTGCCTATCTAATCTTGTGTGATCTTCTTGTTTATTCATGACCTCTTCCCTTACTGATAGATATAAAACACAATTTCTTCCTTGCTCCTCTAATTTATCATGTAGCCTTTAATATCTAAGTCCTGTATCCATGTGATGCTTGTCTTGGTATGTGATTGATCAATAACCATTAGATTGAAGGAGACAATATACAAACCAATACATACAAATATAACTATATAGATATATAAGATATATATTATATAATATATATATAAGATGTATAGATATATAAGATATATATATATAGATAGATAGATAAGATATATCTATATATATGATAAATAGGAAATAATTAGCAGAGGGAAGGCATTGGAATTAAGAGGTGTTGGGAAAGGTTTCCTGTAAAAAGTGAGATTTTAGTTGGAATTTAAAAGAATCCAGTGGATAGAGCTGAGGGAGAGAGTTCCAGGCATGGGGAATAGCTGGGGAAATGCTCTGAGGTAGAAATGGAGTATCTTGTTTATGGAACAGCCAGGAGGCCAGGGTCACTGGTGTAAGAAGACTGGAAAGGTAGGAGGGGGCTAGAAGGGCTTTGAAAGCCAAAGAGTATTTTGTATTTACACCTGGAGACAATTTATTGAGTAGTGAGGTGACATGATTGGATCTGTACTTTACAAAATCACTTTAGTGGCTGAGTGGAGGATGGATTGAAGTGGAGAGAGATTTGAGGCAGGCAGACTCTCATTATGGCAATAATCAAAGCATGAGGTGATGAGGGCTTGCATTAGAATGGTGGCAGTGTCAGAGGGTAGGGAGTATGTTCGAGATATGTTACAAAGGTGAAATCTATAGGCCTTGTTAACAACATGGTTATGGGGTGGGGGTAGAGGTGGGGCAGTGAGAGATTGTGAGGAAGCCAGGATGACTTCTCAATTGTGAGCCCCAGGGACTGACAAGGGGATGTTCTCTTCTACAGTAATAGGGAAGGTAGGAGAAGGGGAGTGACAAGGGGAAAGATAATGATGATTTTAAGATGTCTACTGGACATCTAGTTTGAGATGTCTGAAAGGCATTGAAGATGTGAGATTGAAGATCAGCAGAGAGTTTGGGGAGGATAGGTAGATGTGGGAATCATTGGCATGGAGATGGCAATTACATCTCTGGGAACTGATTGAATCACCAAGTGAAGTAGTGTAGGGGGAGAAGATGAGAAGGCCAAGGACAGAACTCTGAGGAATGACTACAGTTAGGAGGAGCCATGGGAGGTTTGAGGAGGGATGAAAAGGTTTGGAAGAGTCACTGTAGAGAGTGGGATATTGAGTTGATAAGGGAAGCATAGTAGGATTGCCTTACTGCAGTGAGGGCCCAGTTGAGGTCATTTAACATAAATTTGTAGTGGACCCAGTCAGAATGATTGTATGATTTTCTCTACCTTCATTCAGCAGCATGGGAGTGATCCAAAGCTGAGTCTTGTTTGGGCATAAACAATATGATAAGGAGGCTAGGGATTTGAGAGAACAGTGTAGAGTTGAATTCGTTCACCAAGGAGTCAAGGTGGCAAGAAGAGGAGACGATGGCTAGTTCAGGAAGATGGCCTGGGAGAGGAATGAAGGGGTTAGAAGTCATGGTATGGATGAAGGGTATGATGTTGTAAGGGAAGGCACAGGGGAGAGGAGGTGTTGGTTTATATCTAATTTCTGGCAGACGGCTTTCTAGTTTTCTTAGCATTTGTAGCATTTTTATCAGTCCTTCTCCCATTAACTGTGGTCTGTGGTTTCATCAAATACTAGGTGACTTTCTTCTTTTGTCTCAGTATGTGGTGCATTTAATTTCTTCCACTGACAAACATCTTTTTATTAATCAGTACCAAATTTTTTGATGATTATTGCTTTGTAGTAAAATTTGAATTCTAATATTGTTACACCTCCCCTTTCTTCTAACTTTTTCCAAGAGTTTTTCTTGAGATTCTTGGCGTTTGGGGGGAAGCCATTTTTAATCCTCCCAGAAAATTGATGAGATGAAAAAACTTACAGGAGTACATGTACAGGTGCATATAGATACTTAAGTAGCCCGTTAGACAGCTAGATAGAAAGTAAGGATACTCTGGGGACTCTAGAAGAAGCAATACCTGTGTCTGAGCAGCTAAAAGCAATGGCAGGGAGAGCCTGCAAGGTTCAGACCTTCTGCTGCTTCATGATGTGGTTCATCTCCATGTTCTCCATGTCATAGGTCCAGTTCTCCAGCTTCAGAACCCATGTTGTTGATCTTCCTTCTTCTCTGAGAAAGAAGGAAATCTCCTTCGGAGAACCTGGTGCCTAGACTCTCAACTTGGGAACTCTCAAACTTGGAATTATTCATAAAGTAGCCTTAAATATTGGTGTCGTCCAGGAAATCTCTCTTTTCTGACTAAAAAAAGAGTAGAGAGAGAAAGAAGAAAAGAAAGATTATGAGATGAGCTTTGTGGTTCACCATTTTAGTGGGTAAGATTACATATACACACACATATATATACACATACACATGTATGTACATACACATATATATAATGTTCATATACATATGTGTACATTCCAAAAACAGGGAATGAGAATAAGCAGTTGAGGGTGGGAAGAGACCCAAGAGAGTGCTGTCATGAAATCAGACTGGAAAATTAGTCTGCAATAGTAACTGCTGATGAGAAGCCATACTTCATAGAGCTAGAAATTGATGTTTGAGTATGGACTAATGTTTCTCTAAAGAACATTTTCCAGGTTATTTTTAACTATGTTAAATACAATTTCTTTTTCTTTCTTTTTTTTTTTTCTTTTTGGAGGGCAATTGGGGTTAAGTGACTTGCCCCAGGTCACACGGCTAGTTTTTTGTGTTAAGTGTCTGAGCTGTATTTGAACTCAAGGTCTTCCTGACTCCAGGGCTGGGGCTCTATTCGCTGTACCACCTAGCTGCCCCATTAAATACAGTTTCTCTTCTATTCTGTTTTCAGTGCAGTGAAAAGTTGTTATTTGGAGTCAGAGGACTTGTATTCAAATCTTGCTTCTGTAACAAATTAGCTGCATTTCTTTGGGCAATTAGCTTCTCTTGGTATTAGTTTCCCATTATGCAAAGTTAGGTGGTTGGACTAGATATCCTCTGAGGTTCATTCCCAATCTAAATCATCCCATAATTTTACTATATGATATCTCAAGACTGACATTTAGAAGGTTTTTTATATTTATGAATTTCATTTGCAAGTGTTACAATATATGGAAGTATTTGGTGTACATGTGTTTTCAAACTTTATTTCAGGATGCTAAATTCTAACTTTGTTTCAGCCTCACGTCTGGTGGAAGTTCAGAGATGGAAATGCCACAAAGAAACAGAGTAATGGTAAGAAATGGTACTGAAATAAGGCTTTAAAAGTGATTCCAATGAGCATGTATGTGACTTATCTCAATTTGTTCAGCATTGAAACCGCCCAAATATATCTTGGTTTTAAATTAATTATTGCCAAAGGTTTCCTAAACAGAACATGGAATACTTACTTGAGCAAATAGAATGAACAGGCTGTTAAGAAATGAGAGTGAAAGAAAATATTATGGAATTGGAATTTTCGTGATTAGTGCTGAGACCCCAGCCTTACTACCTTTTGGAGTCTTCTTATTACCCCCCCCCCTTCACCCCCCAGTTCTCTATGAACTCCCAAATTCTTCATAATTATATCCCCATACCAAGGCTACCACCTGTCAATCAGTGGTCACTATACTCCTATGGGAGTTCCATCTTTTAGCCTTCATTTCAGAGTCATTATTTCCTATTGAGAACACTTTAAAATGTGGATTAACATCTCAACAATGTCAATAATGTTTAAATTACTCTGACCCCAATCACCCAGGACATACTCCTAAATCCATAGTTATACAGGGAAAAGGGTTTTTTGACTGAAAGATGCATTTTAGAGTTTCAAAATATAATTTTAATTGGAAATTTGTTTTTAATCTTTTGGCAGTCATTTAGTCTAATTTTTTGAGTCTTTTTTTTTTTTCAGATTAACAAAGTAAAATTCAATTCTGCTAAAGGGAGAATTCGCTTAAATTTCCTTAGTTTATACTTTCTTCTTTTTTTTCTTTCCCCTATGTTATAATCATAGATAGATGCTTGTATGATTAGCAGGTATCCTCGGATTGCTGGTTAAGATGCAATTTCAGAGGTGGAGTACAAATTGCACGTTCAAATCCACCCTTCTATTGGCTGTCCTAAACCAGGGAAAAGTGCTAATTATAACATTTAGAATTTCTGCCCGGGGCTCCCAATTTACTTCCTGGAATTTAGTATTTTAGCCCTGCTAGTTCATGTTTGAAATTGACTTTAACCTTGAGGCTTGCTTAACCTTTGTTTCTTTAGTTCCGGTCTTTTTTCTGTTTCTGAAATAAACAATTTGGACAGAAGTTAGGACTTGAGAGGCCTTGGGGCCATACCAGCCTAAAATTACAACTTCCTCACATCTCTTCTTTCTACTGTTTTATGACTCATGGGAAGGTCACTAACAAGAAGAATAAATTGGGATTTTGAATATCCATCTTCATAGTATGATGAACAAAATGACTCTTTACTTAATCCCTTTTCCATGATTGTATGCTTTTGAAAATAACCCCTTTCATATGCAGAAAGAAAGAAAGAAAGAAAGAAGAAAGAAAATTACATTTCATTCTATGTATGATAGAGGCTCCAGAAATTGCAAGAAGTTAAACTCATAGGAAACTTGTTTAGATTTACCTCCCGAACAAGCCCATGTTTTATTTTTAGCTAAGAGCAAGCAACATGTAGTATCAAAGGGGAGATAATAGCAGACCTGGAGTCAAAAGCCCAGGGTTTCCATCTTGTATTCACCATTAACTAGCTATGTGATCTTGAGTAAGTCTCATAATTTTCCTGGGTTGCAGACTTCTCATTTTACAAAGAGGGGTCTGTACTAAGTACTTTTTATGATGGCCTTTAGTGTTATCTCTAGCTCTAAAATCCTATGAGCTTTAGAGACTTTTTTGTACTTTTTCAGTTTATGTTGATGTTATGTGTTAGAGAATAGTTGATGACCAGAAACAGTATTCATATAAGTTTGCTTTGGAAATTTTAAAGATATTTTTTCTTTTAAAAAATTTGTCTTTTTTATTTTTTAATTAACTAGCTTTGGAAAATAAATCTGTCACTTCCACTGTGCCCCCCAATTCACATTGGGAAAAACAAATAGAAAAATAAAGCCCTCAATACATAGCTATGTAGTTTGGCAGAACAAATTTTCACATTATTCATGTCCAGATTATCTATCTATCTATCTGTCTATCCATCTTTCTGCAATTGATAATCTCTCTTAAGAGGTGAGTGGCACATTTCAGTTTCATTCTTTTGAAATTATTGTTGTTGCATTGATCAGAATTCTAAAGTCTTTTAAAGTTATTTTTCTCTGTTATTGTATAAATTGTCTTCCTATTTCTACTCACTTTATTTTCTATCAGTTCTTAGAAATCTTACCAAATGTCTCTGAAATTTTCCATTTGGTCATTTCTATAGTGCAATAACATTCCATTATATTCTCTTATTTCTCTTATTTTTTTGTGTGATTTTTGATAGCTTAGATTTCTTCCATTGAAAACTGCCTATTCATATCCTTAACTTATTGAGGAATGCTTCTTAGTCTTATCAGTTTGAATTTTTTGCTTATATATCTTGGAAATGAGACCTTTATCAGAGAAACTTGTTTAAAAGATTTTGTTCCATTCACTTCCTTTCTAATTCTAGCTTCATTTGGTTTTGATTATGCAAAAATTTTTAGATTTTATATAGTCAACATTGACTATTTAATCTTGTGTGATCCTGTCTATGACTTGTTCATTTAAGAACTTTTTCCCTGCCCCAAGATCTTCATGGCAATTTCTTTCTTGCTTCTCTAATTTATTTGTGATATAGCCTTTCATATTTGAGACCTGTATCAATTTGGAGCTTATTTTGTTGTGTGGTGTGTGAGGTGTTGGTCTATACTTAATTTTTTTGCCAGACTGTTTTCTAGTTTTCCTAACAGTTTTAGTTAACAGTGAGTTCTTTCCCAGTAACTGGGATCTGTGCTTTTAACTTAACAAATAGTAGGTTACTGTGTTTGTTGCCTTTTTTATTTTGAAGATTATTTTTGTAGTGAAGTTTGAGATCTGGCCCTACTAGGTCCCCTTTTCCTTTTTTTCATCATTATCCTTGAGATTCTTGAGCTTTTTATTCCTCTAGATGAATGTCATTTTTTTTTTTCCTAGCTCTCTAAAATATTCTTTTGGGAGTTTGGTATGGCATTTAGTAAATTAATATATGTAGATTGCCATTTTTATCATATTGGTGCAATCTTACCAATGAGCAATGAATTATTTGTCTATTTTTATTTTTGTGAAGAGTGTTTTATAGCTATATTTATATAGTTCCTGGGCAAATCTTAATAAATATGCTTCCAGATATTTTATAGATTCTGTAGTTATTTTAGATGGATTTTTTTTCCTAACTACTCCTGCTAGGTTTTTTTTTTTTTCCTTATATGCAGAAATACTAATGATTTATGTGGATTGAATGTTGGACTGAGAAGTTGGAAGAACTGAGTTCATGACCCACTTCAGAAGCTGACTTAGTTGTGTGACCATGGCCATGCCACTTAACTTCTCAGCTTCAGTTTCCTCATCTGTAAAACGGGGATAGTAATAACACCAAACTCATAGGGTTAATGTGAGGGTCAAGTGAGATGACATGTGTAAAACACTTTGCAAACCTTAGAGCACTATATAAAATCTACTTATTTTCTTGCCATTTTATTGAAATTATTTATTTATTTTTTCTTTTCGGAGGGGGGAAGGCAGGGCAATTGGAATTAAGTGACTTGCCCAAGGTCACATGGCTAGTAAGAGTTAAGTGTCTGAGGCCGGATTTGAACTCAGGTCGTCCTGACTCCAGGGCCAGTGCTCTATTCACTGTACCACTTAGCTGCCCCTATTTAATTATTTTTTATGTTTATGTAGTATTTTCTGAGTACACCATTGTATTACCTACAAAAGTGATCATTTTGTTTTCTCTTTGCCTCTGCTTTCCTCCTCAAATTCTTTTTCTTGTCTTTTTGAAAGAGACTGACTGTATTTTCCTCTTTCCTATTCCACCCCCCACTTGTTCTTTTCTCTACTTTGTCCCTGTCCCTTTACAGAAATGTGTACTTCTAACAACCCTCCCCCCCAATCTGCCCTCCCCTCCATCATCCCCTCTCTTATCCCCATCCCCCCTACTCTCCTGTAGTTCAAGATACCCAATTTAGAGTGTATGTCATTTCCTCCCTAAGCCAAATTCAATGAGAGTAAGGTTGACCCCATTCCCTTTTGACTTCCTGTTCTTCTCCTCCATTGTAACAATTATCCCTTGCCTCTTCTATATGAGATGATTAACCCCATTCTGTCTCTCCCTGTCTTCTCTCATTCTATTCCTCTTCAACCTCTAAATGTCACCTTTTAAAATGTCCCTTCCTATTCAATTGATCCCGTGCCCTCTGTCTATGTATGCATATATACAGCACTCACATATGTATTCCTATGCATATATATTCTCTTATATAGACATATGTGTATGTATACATATATACATTTATATTCCCTTCACCTATCCTCATATTGAGAAAAGTTTCACAAGTTACAATTATCATTTTTCCATGTTGGTATGTAAAGAGTTCAACTTTGATAAGTTCCTTATGATTTCTTTTCCATGTTTACCTTCTCATGCTTCTTGTATTTGAATGTCAAATTTTCTAGTCAGTTCTGGTTTCTTAATCAAGAATGCTTGAAAGTCCTCTACCTCATTGAATGACCATATTTTCCCCTGGAACATTATACTCAATTTTGATGGGCAGGTGATTCTTGGTTTTAATCCTAGCTCCCTTGATCTCTGGAATCCCAAGGCCCTTTGATCCCTTAATGTAGAAGCTGCTATATCCTGGGTTATCCTGATTGTATTTTCACAGTATTCAAATTGTTTCTTCTTGGCAGCTTGTAATATTTTCTCCTTGATCTGGGGACTCCAGAATCTGGCTATAACATTTCTAGGAGTTTTCTTTTTGGGATCTTTTTCAAGAGATAATGGGTGAATTCTTTCATGTTCTCTTTTGCCCTCTGGTTCTAAAATATCAGGGCAATTTTCCTTGAGAATTTCTTGAAGGATGCTTTCTAGGTTCTTTTTTTGATCATGGCTTTCAGGTAGTCTAATAATTTTTAAATTGTCTCCCCTGAATCTAT
>CM053590.1:195756377-195772368 GCA_028646515.1 Pseudochirops corinnae | reverse complement strand
TTTAGATCTGTTTAATAGTATCTTGATTTCTCATAAAGTCATTTGCTTCCATTTGCTCCACTCTAATTCTGAAGGAATTATTCTCTTCAGTGAGCTTTTGAGATTCTTTTTCCATCTGGCAAATTTGGCCTTTTAAGGCATTCTCCTCATTGGCTTTTTGGGCCTCTTTTGCCATTTGAGTTAATCTGGTTTTAGCACTATGATATTGGTTGTTGTCTTTCATTCTTGAAGAGGACCAAAATGACATCACTAGTCAATCAGACCAATACAAGCTCAGAATGTTCTATCACAGGTTGGACACAAGGAGTCTCTGTGAACATTCCGGTGGATTCTCTAAATTTGTGCATATTGTGCTTCTTCTGAGCTATTTCAATTCTACTTTGCTCATAAAGCACAGCATCCTCTCTGATGCAGGCATGCCATGCTGAGCGGTCCTGTGCCAGCATCTTCCATGTCACAAATCAATTCTAAAGTTCTTAAGAGAGACTTTGACAGTGTCCTTTTATTGCTTCTTCTGATAACCATGTGAATGCTTGCTCTGTATGAATTCTCTATAAAATAGTCTTTTGGGCAAGTGTTATGTTTTGTATTTGAACAACATAGCCAGACCATCAGAGTTGTACTCTCTGAAGCAGAATTTGAATGCTTGGCAATTTAGCTTGAGTAAGGACCTCAGTGTCTGGTACCTTATTCTGCCAGCTTATCTTCAGAATCTTCCAAAGACAATTCAAATGGAAGCAATTCAGTTTCCTAGCATGATACTGGCATACTGTCCAGGTTTCACAGACATACAACAATGAGGTCAGCATGTTGGCTATATAGACCTTCAGGTGGTAGTTAGTCTAATACCTCTTCTCTCTCATACTTTCCTTCAGAGTCTCCCAAACACTGAGCTGGCTCTGGTAATGTATGTGTCAACCTCATTGTCAATGTGTACATCCTCAGAAAGTACACTACCAGGGTAAGTGAACTTATCCACAGCATTCAGAACTTCTCCATTTGCTGTAATTGATGGTTCCACACATGAATGATATGGTGGCTACTGATGGAGCACGCATATTTTCTTGGTTAGGCCCAAATTAGCTCGAGCAGCAGAGAATTGATCCATACTTTGTTGCATCTCAGCTTTGGGGTCTGCACTGGGTGCACAATCATTTGCAAACAGAAAATCATGCACAATTATTCTCTCTACTTTGGTCTTGGTTTGTAGCCTTTTCAAGTTGAAGAATTTGCCATCATTGCAGTAGGTGAGCTTGATGCTGTGTTCATCCTCATTGAAACATTTGACAAGATGGTTGAAAACGTCATGCTAAAAAGCTTGGGAGCAAGCACACACTTGTTTCACTTCATTGGAGACTGGGAAAGCACAAGACCATTGTCCGTCCTCCAGAACCTGGGCATATTGAATCAGCACCAGGTGTTTTGCCACATGAAAGGAGTCTAGTGGCATTCAAAACCTCTTCTTCAGTTGGAGCTTCAGCTAGGGAGGGATTGACTTTAAGCTGAGGTAAACGGTTGGTGGCCTCAGCATTGATTGATGATGGTCTGTTGAGAACACTATGGAAGTATTTAGTTCATCTTTCTAGGATCATGTCCTTATGACTACTCAATGTAGCTTCATTAGCACTGAGTAGTTGAGATGCACCATAGGTCTGTGGCGCATAAATAGCCTTCAGGGCATCATAAAAGGGTTTTAGATCTTTACTATCAGCATAAAACTGAGCCAAGAATCTGGCATTTCTTTAAGCTTTGCTCGTACTTTACTTTTGATGGAATTAAATGCTGTTTCCGTAGAGATGGATGAACTAATCCTGCTGGTAAACCCTGTTGAGTTCTCACTTTTCATTGAATAGTTTCTGAATTTCCCCATCATTTTCATCAAACCAATCTTGAGGTTTGCAAGTGTTCTGACCCAGATGAGCAAATGCAACAGTACACTGAATCTTTAAAAGCTGCCCCCTCCTTTTCTGCTCTACTATTGCCAGCTGTGTATTGACTCCACTTCCCATCCAAGTTAGCACCAAATCATTCCCACTCAGAGAAGAACTCTAAGCTGTTGACATTAATTCTTCTGGTAGTCATTTTGCCTTGGGGACACTGCTTTTGTTGAATGTGAATATTTAGCTTGGAGAGGATAAATCTATGCTGAGTCCACCACTCCGTGCCACACATTGCCTTCTTCACTCACATCCTATCTGTCTCTTCTTACAATAACAAAGTCTATTAAATGCCGATGTTTGCTGCAAAGGTGCTTCCACGAAGTTTTATTGTGTTTAAGTAAACAAAAGATAGTGTTGGTATTGAGAAGGTCATGAGATGCATAAGTCTTCAGTAGTTGGTGACCATTGCTGTTGTTTCCAACTCCATTCCTCCCTTGGACTCCCTGCCAAGTCTGGTAGTCTGAGCCTACAATAGCATTAAAGTCACCTAGAATTATAAGCTTGTCCTCTTTTGGCACATTGATGAAGGGTCTCTAGGTCTTCATAAAATTTTTCTTTGACTTTGCCAGGGTTTGTCATGGTGGGAGCATAAACACTGATAATAGTAGCATGATATTTTCTTGCAAGAGGCAATCACCTTGTCATGAGCCTGTCATTCACCCTTTTTGGTAGGCATACATGCTCATTGACTAAATTAGTTTTGATTGCAAAACCTACACCAGCTTCATGATTTTTGAGATGAAAAACCTCATCCCAAAACTTAATTAAAGATGCAGAGATCTCTTAGGATAAGAATAGGAATTTGTTCTCTTCCCTGGGAGAAGAGGGCAGTCTTCCCCATGACTGATCGTGAGAAAGAGGCAAGGCAATATGGAGAGAGCAGGGTTTTAAACCCTAATGCAGTCAAGCCCCTTTCCCTGACTGTCTCTTCTTCCACTGGCTGAGAGGCAGACTCAAGTCTTGGCGCCAAAACCTTCCCCAATGGCAAGTCACAGGAAAGCCCACCACTATCTCTCAGTGGCTAGGAAACAGGCTTACAAAGAATAAGGATGCTGACTGACAGCAAGGGAAAGGGCGAAGGGTCCTGAAGCAAGGAAGGAGGAGTGAGCTCAGGCTGTCCCTGACTCCCACTGGCCAGGAGGAGGGGCCACAGAGGTGGGAAATCAGAAAGACTCCTGAAAGGGCTTGCTGCTGTTTGACAGCAGTAATGGAGGGGGGAGGGCAGTTAGCAATCCAAAACTGCCTGAGAAGTTTTCACTCTTCCCAGACAATGGCGCTCTCCTTCATTGCCCCTACTCTAGAAAAAAGTTTATCCGGCTCTAACTTCAGTAAGCTGGCCTTGCCTTCCCCCCTCCAAAAAACAAACAAACAAAATAATAATCTTTTTATTGTAATAATAAGTAATGGGAGAAATTCTTTCCAGGGCCGTTCACTCTGCTTCATGATGGCATATGTTTAATAAATGCTCCTTTATTTTTTTTGACTTGATAAATTACCTAAGCCTAGAGAAAGTTAGAAATTCCCATTAGGGACTTGACGGTTGAGATGGAGAGAAACACTAACTCTACCAACAAGTGATGTACTGGTAAATGTATAACAACGAGCTCTCTGGAAAATTCTAATAGGTTAGATTCACAAATTCATATGTTCCCTGAGAGTAAATGAGTATGATATATATAGAAAGGATCAGAATAGAGGGATAAAAGGACTCTCTGGGAACCATGGATGGTACAACACTAACTCTACAATTCCACCCCCACTAGGTTATGTGCAAACCTCCACGGTAATCACAGGACTCTCTCCAATGAGTGGCTATGGATACCACCTAAAGGTTTAAAATGAATTTGTTGTTATTTTTAGGTTGTTTCTCTACCTACCATACCATGCTATCTCTTAAGTATGTTTTAGAATTTATTTTAAGATATTACCTTCATAGTGTGGTGGGTTTTACTTGTCAAAGTCATAGATTATTCAAATCTCAGTTTTTGGAAGGAGTTTTAGAAGCCTTTGGGCCCCACCTGTAATTGAACAAAACTTTCTTCTAAGACTTACTGGACCACTGGTCAGTATTTTCTTCTTTTGTTAGCTCAGTGGTTCCTAGTATTTTTTTGGTCTTGTGAATCTTTTCAATAACAATGACAACATTGAAAATATGTTATGAACACTTTTCCAAAAACAAAACAAAAAAATACAATGTGAATCTGCAGAATAATATACCACTCATAATTTTCTTTCAGATTTCTGAAGGGCTTATCATATCTACAGTAATAACTTTTACTCATAATGTTCCAAATTAAAATTCATGTTATATAATACAAAAATATAATAACACAAAATATAAAATGTTATTCTACTTAAGACTCTATAAAGCTTTAAAAATGAAAGTATCAAGCTCTATAAAATAATCATAAGTAATTTATTTGGGACATTCTATAGCAACTGAAACTATCCAACAGTCCAACCTCATGTGCTCTTTATTACTTGCAAGACTTCATATTAAATTTCCTTAGTTAATAAATTGTGCTGAACGTAAGCAACATTTCAATGAAATAAGTTACAACTTTGAAGATGCTGACATAACATTCAACGTATACAAACTTAATTACAATGTCAAACTTTATATTTTAAGAAATTTTTGCAACATTTGGCTCAATACCAGACAATCTTCAATGTGGTTCCACATTAAGTTTATGCCTGTGTTTTGATTCAAAGCAAGAATAAAATGAAAATGCTCCGTTACATAAATATGTGGTAGAAAATGGTAGGAGAATTTTACAATCTCTCTTGGTGAGAGGTGGAAATTCATTTTTAATATTTAGCTACCTAGCCAGTTGATGAAAATGACAAGTCAGTTACAAAGTGAAATAATGTATTTTTCTATTGGTCGATGAAAAGCATTATATTTAATGATAAATGTACTTAAAGTTAAATTGCATATATTGCTTAATTTTAAATAATGTCTATATATAAACTAAACTTTGTAAGGAAAGAGTCTCTTCAGACATGACTTTCTTTTCTTCTACCACTGGGACTCCAGCTACACTCTCATAGAAACTTGTACTGACCAGCGTTGCCAATGAGTTCATTTGAAAATTTGAAAAGCAGTAACGTAAGTGGAAGTTAATTTTAAACCCTGAAATAGCTTTAATACTACAATGAGAAGCAAAGCAAGGTTTGTTTCCGTTTCAAAATGGCTTGCAGTGCACATTCCCAGAGATTAAGATTTGCAAATAGCCTGACATTTGTGCTGCAAGAACTCAAATGTTCATAATATTTTGATCATAACATTATGAATACATAGCTGATGAGGGTTACAGGTTAACAAAGGGGAATGAAGGAGCTACTCTGCATTTCAATACAGGATGTAAATGAGTACATGCATGTTAGGAAAACCCTTGTAGATACTCGGAAAGAATTTGATTACAGGTTGAGAAATTGCAGTAACACATTGTACTTAGTCAAAAGTGGTCAGAATCTGAAGAAGAAGAAAAACATATTTGTAACATAATTAAGCAATTATTTACTACTCGATGTGTCATTAAAGAATTTTTGCTTTGAACTCGTTGGACCATTGTTGCAGGTACTAAAAGGGTTGACAAGCCACTAATGGGAACCACTGACATACTTTTCAACCTTAAGTTTTCCTTTGAGCATTGAGCCAAAATTTCCATTAAAAGCTTCCACTTATTCTTTGTGGTTCTGTTCCCCAGGGAAAAAAGAAGAAGCTTTTCCTATATTATGGGTTTTTAAGTGGACAAAGTCAGCTTTTGTGTCTTCTCAAGCGAATCTTAAATATGTCACCTGTCCCATTTAAGGGTTGATTATTGTTCTCTTCTTCTGGCTCATTCTGCTCGGATAACAATCGATCTTTTCCACTAGTTGGAATGATTGATTTTTCCTTCTCCAATGCCATCTGTAGATTCACCACCTCATATACTGCATGGATTTTTCCCTCAGATTGTTTCAGCTTCATGAAGAAAGTCTCAGTGAAAGACTTTCTGCCATAATACCAGAAGTTCTCATTGTTGGAGCACATATAAAGCACTGCTTTGTTTTTAAGCAGGAAGTAGGTAAGCTCTACCACCTCAGAGATGACCATATCCACAGCCACAAAAATATACACCTTCATATCTAGGAATTTCTTTACTAAGTGTCAATAGGTATATTGGGACTCTGTATTCGAGCAATAATATAAATTCTCTCCTATAGGTTTTGTTTTCATTTGTATCATTTGTTCTTCATGTTTTGACCTGAGCTTAGCAACATTTTAAAGCATCATTCAATGGCTAGCTCTTTGTTAAACAGTTGTTGCACTATGATAACAAGCTTGTTTAATTTTTTTTTGTTAATTAGAGGAGTAACATGGTCAGAATTGTGTTTTAGAAATATCCCTTTGGCAGCTATATGGAGGAAAGATTTGAGGAAAAAAGAGGCTGTAGTCAGGTAAGTGAATTAGCATACTATTGCAGAAGTCCAGGAGAGAGTTGATAAGAGGTTAGACTAGTTTGGTGGCTGTGGGAGCAAAGAAAGTGACTGATGTGAGAGATTTTGTACAGATAGAAATGATGAGGCTTAGCAAATGATTGAGGATGTGGGGTCAACAATAGGGAGAGGTCAAGAATGACATAGGTAGATAGCTAGACAGACCGACAGAAAGATAGGACATTTATTAATTACTTAATATATTCCAGGGGCTGTGCTAAATGTTGAGGAATACACATATAAGATGGTATTTGAGATAATAGCTAACCTTAAACAGCTTACAATGTAAAAGAAAAAAACAACACATAAAAGGAAGCTGGAAACTGGGAGTGGGAGCGTTAGGAGAGAGTAAGAGTGCCTACACAGGGCAAAGGTTGGTAGAGAGGGGGTAGAAAACTTTGGACAGTTAGGAGTAGAAGTGGGAGTGAAGTGAGCACAGATTGCGTGGGCACCTAAAAAAATGGTAGTCCAAGCCAGGGGCTCACTAATTATAGGAGAGAGTCCCAAGAGCAGAGGCATCTCTGGGGTGAGAAAGCTACTAATGAATGCTGCAGTGGAAAAGTCCTGGAAATCAGCAGTTGAACAAGTAAACGTGGATTACCTGGGAACCTCACAAAATGGTGGTCTAGGGGGCTTCAAGAGCAGACATACCTTTAGAGTGAAAATTCTCCTAGTGAGGAGGTAGAAAGGTCCAAAGAGTCAGGAACAGAACTGAGAGTTCAGAAGAGAGATGAGTTCTGTTTTGGGCATATTGATTTTGAGATGCCTACACCACAACTTTTTTTTGAAGTATTCAATAGGCAGTTGGCAAGGTGAAACTGGAGCTCAGGAGAGATACTAAAACTGGATACATAGATCTGGGATTTTGTGTGTGGTGATGAAAGAGTGCTTAGGTTTTCGTTATTGGTGGGTTCTACATATGAGAGTGTAGAAGGTATGAAAGTGCAACACACACCTCTCATCAACGGCCAAGTTATAAAGTATGGGATCAAAGCGCGTTCACTTGTATTTCACCAAACCTCAGCTTGCCGCTTCCCTTTTTGCTCTAAATTAAATGTTATTCTGATCTCTCCACCAATCTAGGGATATGTTGTGATAATTTATTTTCTTTAATAACACAATCTATCTTCATTAATTAATTAGCTCAACTTCCCATCCTAGTACATCAAATATTATTCAATGAATTGGAGAAACTTTTTCAATAGTAATTACCCTTATTTATCTATATCTCAATACATAGTGAAATTGCCAAATACATACGACTTATTTGTTAGTGAAAGAAATAATAAATATAAACGTGTAACTATTTTCAGTATTTTAGTTATGACCAATGTCACAGTCTGAAGTCACTTCAATGTAGCAGTAATTGATACTTCTTTACTTATCTAGAAATACCGTCTCCATTTACTAGCTGTGTGACCCTGAGCAAGTCACTTAAACCTTTTTGCCTCATTTTCCTCAACTGCAAAATGAACTGGAGAGGGAAATGGTAAACCACTCCAGTATCTTTGCCAAGAAAACCCCCAAAAGGGTCATGAAGAGTAGGAACAAGAACCCCCTCTTTTTCCTGTTGTGCATCAATTTTGCCACCTTCCCTCTTTCAAAACTAAACATTTCTCGAGTTTACATCCCTACAAGATGACTCAATTTCTACTACTTTATCTTCCCTCTAGTTTTTCTAGTCTATATTGCACCTGAACAGTAATTGATCATTCTTAAACGATTTCTCCTTGACTTATTATCCACTTCATTTGTTTTTGTTAAGAGGTGCCTTACATTTTCTTCTATTTTTAAATCTTTTGATTTTGCTCTAATATTTCTTGCTGTCCTTGGAGTCATAGATTTCTGTTTGTCCTGGTCTAGATTTCACGGAGCCCTTTTCTTGGAGAAAGTTGACCACGTTTTCTTCTCAGCTTTTTATTCTCCTACTACTTTCCCCCCAGAGCTTTGATTTTGTTTATCTCCTGCTTAATTTCTTTTAGGTATTGATGTAGTCTTGTGGATAATTCATGTTTTTTTTTTTCCTTTTAGTCTCTGCTTAAAGTTGTTATAAAGTTGTGTTAACTCTCTCCTAAAGACCTTTGATATGGGACTCTCTTCTTGTTAACAGAGATGAATGCCCTGCTTTGAGTGAGGGGCAGGGTAGACTTAGCCAAAATAGGAGAGCTCTAACCTTCTTCAGACTCCTTTGGAACTCTTTGAGTTTCAAGTCACTTTGAGTGCTTCTGACTTCTAGCTCCAAAAAGGAAGATGGAAAAGGTCAACTTCAGGTTACTGGATCAAGGGATTGAGCCCTGGATATAGAACTTAGGGGTTTTCCTTCTCTGAATAACAAGCCTCAACAACTAGAAGTTAACTTGAACCTGATTGTGTCCCCTGGATGAGTAATATTTAAGAGAGCAGGTAGATATAATTTTAACCTGGTACCCTCTTTGTTGAAGGAGAGCAGAGAGGCCTCCAACCTTAACTTCCTCCTCCTCCTGGCAGGAATTAGAGTCTCCTTTGGAAGAGGGAGGTGGGAGAAGAGATTAGAGATGCAAATTCTGCCTCCCTTTAAGCCTTACATGACACCCCTATGCTACAATCAGGAAGATAGCCCCTTCCTGCTTATGGGGCCTTGTTATACATGGGGGCCTTCTCATTTATATCCAAGGCTTGATCACTGTCCCATCAAAACCAGTTCCACAAGGAACACACACGGCACATAGCAATAAACCCCATTTACTGAAATCATAGCAAAACAGAAATCAGAAAAGGTACGCATAGGAGGATGTGTACCGGACAGTACAGAACGAAGGACCTTTCCCGTGGGTGATTAAACAGTTCAGCTGAGAGAGAGACAGAGACAGACAGAGAGAGAGAGAGAGAGAGAGAGAGAGAGAGAGAGAGAGAGAGAGAGAGAAAAGAGACTCAGATCTCACTCAAGGGGAAATTCCCTGCCAAAGTTTCTAGCATAGCAGGTTAGTGATTGAGACATGATGGAGGCTGTCAGCTGCTCTCATGTCTTTCCAGATTCTTTTTTTTCAGCAACCTGAAATAGGATTGGCTTTTTCCATTTTCCTTCTCAAAACTAGAAGCCAATGGAACTTAAAGTTTGAAGAGTCCCAAAGAAGGTTGGAACTCTCCTGTTCTGGCTAATTATCCCCTCTGGGTAACTCAGGTCAGGGGATTCATCTCCATCTACAAAGGGAGAGTCCCATACCAATGAACTTTGTGACAGGGGTCACAGTTATTCCTTGCTTCTAGGATAAATATTGGGCATTTCTAGATCTATAATAATTATTTGATACTGGTCTGGGATTCCTTTGGTTTACATATCTTTCCAGCTTTAGCTCCTGTCTTTTCCAGGGTTAGACTCTGCTCTCTATTGCAAGTTGGGGTGCAATATTGCACCCTGATTGGTCTCATCCTGGGCCACCTAGATTGCTGTGTTGACCTCTCCCCCCTGGTGTTAAATCCCCTTGGATCTTTGAGGTTCAGGTCTCTAGATCTTCAGAGCACTTTTATCTCTCAGGACAGGGTTCTAGGGATCTTGGAGCCCCTGGGCTGTCTTGGTCTGAAATGTGCTGCACTGGCCACTGTTGCTTCCAAGTTTCTCCTTCCCTCAGGATTTCTGATTAGCCTTGCACTTTTTAAGAGAAGTCTCTTGTTCTTCTTGGCTTTGGATACAGAACCTTGCAGATTACATGTTTCCAGACTGTCTCTGGTTGAGCTGGGAGGCTTCAGGCTTATTTGCCTCATCTGGCACTGGCTTTACTGGTGACTCCTCTTTCCGTTGCCCAAGGGATGACATTTTGTGTGGTTCCACAGTGGCAGAGTTTACTTACACTAGTTTCTCATTGTATTTCTCAGTCATTCTGTAGTCTAGTATGCATTCAGGTTTTTACTGGGTAGATGCTCTTCTAAGTGAATCAGGCAGTCATCTTGGCTGGTCATCTTAGCTATGATTTTCTAAAGAAAATCCATTTGAATTGTCTTAGGAAGAGTCTGAAGACCACACCTGGCAAGATAAAGTATCAGACACTTGAGGTCCTTTCTCAAGTGAAACTGGTTAAATTACATTTCCTTGTTTTTATACCCAACATTCTAAAAGCATATTGCTTTATAAATCTTTATTGGGAGGTTCTGTGAAATCCACAAGGTGGAGCTATTTTTCCATGACAGCAGATGCAGTTGTTAAAAAAACTAGGAGTTGAGTCAAGTTAACAGATAATTTTTTTCTGTTGAAAGTGAGAAAAAGAAACACACATAACACTTTGCATTATTTTTTTTTTTTGCATATGTTGTAGTGTCTGCAAAAGACCTTCCAGGTATGAGTTCAAGACTGGAATAAATTCATGGAGGAGGTCAGGAGTCAGTGGCCACTTGGTGGAAGTGTGGCTGGTCTGCCATTCTGTGGCTTCTAGGATTGGAAGCTCCTGTTGGAGCAAGGTGGCCAGTATTAATTTTGTGTATCATGGTCTCCCTACTATCAAAAAGCAACTTGTAGGCTGAAGTCAGAACTAATTTCAATTTCTCCTTGTCCATTGGTTCCTTCTCTGTTGCTTATAAAAATTCCAAGATCTCCCCTGTCTTTTAAAAAAAAAACAACAAACTTCACTTGATCCTACCATCCCTTCAAATTATCTTTTTGTTTTTACTTTCTCCCCTTTCATAGCCAAACTCTGTAGGGGGAAAAAAACTACAATTGTTCCCTTCACTTTCTTACCTTCCACTAACTTCTCAACACCTGTCAAATGGGCCCCCAACCTCATCATTTCACTGAAACTGCTTTCTCCAAGTTTATCAGTATTATGGGAATTTTAAATTTCCATTTATTCATCCTGCAAATTTTGGCTAATAAAAGTCTGTCTTAATAGTAACTTCTCCTGTCCAAAACCATGGAATATAAAAATTTACTTAAAGCCTTAAACATTCCTTAGATAAGAAACCAGAGGAATAATCTCAACTCTTCCTGATTTCTAGGAGACATTGGTAAATTCTCTTCAGTCTAATTGTGAATCCTCTAAATAGAGTTTAATCTGTGACCTGATTTAGTTTACCTACGGAGTGTGACAAAGTTGTTTCCTTAGGGGATATAAGAGATCGTGACTCTGTTTAACTTTGTTCAACTTTTATGACAATTGAAGGAAGAATGGGATTATGGGTATTATTAATAACCTGAAAAGAATGTAGGAGATTTCAGGATGTAGAAGAATTATTTCTCCATCATGCTGATGTAACTTTGCCTAAAAGAAGCCTTGTTAAAATCCTAACTGGAGTTCAGGTTTCCTCTGAGGCCTGACCCTATACTTGAATGTCATAATAAAACCTAGGGGTTTACCTATGTAATTTCTGCATGGTGGTAGTTGTCTATTTGGCAGGAGTTACCTACCACATGAACTCAGAGAAGAGAGATTTCTCCCACAACACCAATGATCTCCTAATTACCAGATCCAATGGTCATTTTCAATCTTTATCCTACTTGACCTCTCTGAGCCTTTAATACTCTGTATCACCTTCTTCTTCTGGATATTCTTCTGACACTGCCCTCTCCTAGATTTTCTCCAACCCATGTAGACATTCCTCATCATTCTCCTTTTCTGAGATATTATCTATCTCCCAGACCTTATGGGGACATGTACTTTTTTCCTTGGGTATTCTCTTTTTCTCCCTCTTGGTAATATCATCAGCTTTCATGGTATTTATGCAGATGATTCCCAGGTTCATTCATCTATACAATCTTAATCTCTCTTCTGAAGTCCAGACCCACATCACCAGAATGAAATACAATCAGTCACACTAAAATGCACAGAAAGTACAGTTGAAAGCAAAAATATCACCAAAAACTTTCAAATCACTAGTTAAAAACATCTTAATTAATTCTCCAAAAACAAGCAAAGATTTTCACAGGGAACTGGCCGTTGCGGGGGTTGTTACTAATTCCTCTGCAGTGTGGCATAGGCTTTTTGAAGTTGGCACAATGAGAAGACCAAGAAAAAAAAGCCACTAAATATTGCTATAAAGATTGCCATGCACAATAGAATTTGAAGACTAAAGTACTGAAGTTTGGGCAAAGAACATTTTTACTAATCAAATATATTTAAAAAAAAATAAAAGCCTATATCAAAAACATTGCAGAAGAAATCCAAGTGCATGGCATCTTTGTTATACTTTAAAACAGGGGTTCCTGGCCTTTTCTGGTTCGCCATATCCTTTGACTTTCAGTAAATCTTTCCATATCTCTTTTTCATCATGAAAAGAAGTAAATTACAGAGTTTACCAAGAATACACACATAAGAAGATAATTTTTTTAAATAAAGAAACCTTTTAGAACACAATATTTTTAGTATCATAAGGGTATTATAATCACAGTCAAGTAAATTAGCTAGATCCTTGATTCTGTTTTGTGTCAAACAACTGATAGTTACTAAAAGAGATAGCTAGATATTTAGTCTCCAGTTTCTTGCTTTGAATTTGATTGAAAAGAGGATTAGTACTGATTCACAGAAATGAATTGTTAAAAACAGAATTAAAGCCTTGTGAATATCTTTAGTAAGATGAGATATCCTTCTTTAAAGGTATATCAAAAATTTTGGGAAAGTTTATTGATTAGAAATCAGTTTGGAGTTTCTGATTATTCTGGAGATTAATTAGCTTATTCACAGTGTCATTACCACTGATGATTTCTGTTTGTAAGGATTCCATATTCTAATCTCATTTATTTGGCTTGAGACAGAAAAGAATAATTTCTTAAATGTCCCTTTCACATTTTTTCACATGCTAATATTATGTTTTAGTACCCCACCCCACATATGTTCATTATTCTCTAATTCACAAATTTTCTCACTATCACTACTTCTTTTAGATTATTTCAATAGGAAAATACAATTCTTTGCCAAGTATTCTCCATACCCTCCTGATTACTTTTTTTCCACCTAAGGTAGTGTACTTTTTGCTGTGAAATATCTACCCAAAAATATTTGGGAGATTTTTTCCATTCATTAGTGGGTTCTAGTAGACTTGTGCCCATGGCCATTGAACTAGAATGAGAATGGTGAATTCTAATAAATATACTAACATACTGGGTGGCAGAACTGTCCCAGAATTATGTTAATTCCTAAATAGAAATGTAACACTACAACAAGAATTTGTACCACTTTTCTTGGTGTCGATTGTTAGGCTAAAATTAGCACAAGCAGCAGAGAATCAGTCCATCCTTTGCTGCATCTCAGCTTCAGAGGCTACATTGAATGAGAAATCATCTGCAAACACAAAGTCATGCACCAGCTCTCCCTCCATTTTAGTCTTGGCTTGTAGCCTTTTCAAGTTAAATAATTTACCATCAGTGTGATGGTTGACCTTGATGCCATTCTTGTCCTTGCTGAAGGTTCCTGACAACATTGCTGAAAACATCATGTTAAAAAGCATGGGAGCAAGCACACAGCCCTGCTTCCCTTCATTGGTGATCGGAAAGCATTCGAGCATTGTCCATTATCCAAGGCAAACATACTGTCATGAAACTGACATACAATACTAATGAATTTCTCCAGGAACCAAATTTTGACATAATTTTCCACAAGCCCTAATGATTGACAGTATTAAAAGCCTTGGACAGATATACAAACATTGTGTACAGACCTCTGTTCTGTTCTTGGCATTTCTCCTGGAGTTTTCTGACAACAAACACCATATCGACTCTTCCTTGGCTCTTTCTTAAACCACACTGGCTTTCAGGTAGATGACTAACTTCCAGGTGAAGGATCATTTATTATTAATGAGGACACTGGCAAGAATCTTGCCAGTAATGATAAAGAGAGAGAATCTCCCCTCCTCCACTGTGATTGTCACAGTACAATGGAGAACATTCTTCAATACCTGGGGGATAACCTCCTCTTGCCATATAATCCAGAAAATTTCAGTCAGCTTGTGTTTGAGCAGTGGATCCCCTTCTTTGTAAATCTCAGCTGGATTAGAATTAGCACCAGGTGCTTTGCCACATAAGAGAAGCCTAATGTCATTCAAAACCTCTTCTTTAGTTGGAAATTTATCTAGAGAGGGATTAACTTCAACCTGAGGTATATGGCCAATGACTTCAGCATGGATTGATGATGGTCTGTTGAGAATGCTATGGAAGTATTCAACCCATCTCTCCAGGATCATGTCCTTATCACAAATCAATCCATCAGCACTGAGTAATTGAGATACAGCATAGGTCTTTGACCCATAAATAGCCTTCAGGACATCACAAAAGCACTTTTCATTGTTACTATCTCCATAAAACTGAATTTCATCTGCCTTCTTACTGAGCCAAGAATCCTGCATCTCTCTAAACTTCACTTGCACTTTACTTTTGATGGAGTTAAGAGCTGCCTTCTTAGAGACGGATGAACTATACTGCTGGTAAACTCTGTGAATTCTCATTTTTTGTTTAGCAGCTTCTGAATTTCTCCATTTTTTTCATCAAACCAATCTTGATGTTTGTGAGTGTTTCTGGACCAGATGAATAAATGCGGTGCTACACACCAGATCTCTGCAAGCTGCCCACTCCCTCTCTGCTGCCCTGTTGCCAGCTGTGTGTGGGTTGAGCTTTCCTTACAAGTTAGCAACGAGCTATTCTCTCTAAGATAAGTGCTCTAATCCATAGACATAAAATCTTCTGGTATTTGTCTTGCCTCGGGACCCCATTTTTGTTGAATACAATATTCAGCTAGGGGAGGGCGTTTGTGATCAGTCCAGCACCCTGTACCACACATGGCCTTTGTCACTCTCATGTCCTGTCTGTCTCTTCTCCTTACAATGACACAGTCTATTAAGTGCTATTGTTGGCCATGAGGGTAGCTCCGTGAGGTTTTATTGCATTTATGGAAGCAGAAGACAGTACTGGTGATGAGGTCATAAGATGCAGAAATTTTCAGTAGTCAGTGAACATTGCTGTTGCTGTTTCTAACTGTTTTTTAAAATTTAAAAAAAAATAATTTAAAATTTTTAAAAACTATTTTTTAAACTAAATTTAAAATTTAGTTTATAACGTTCAGTTCCACAGTCCCTTGAGTTTCAAATTTTCTCCCACTCCCTCTCTTCTCCCTTCTTCCCTCCCCATCATGGTGGCATGCAATCAAATATAGGATCTACAAATATCTTCACATTAATCATTAGTCAGGTTGTAAAGTATGATTATAACTGATGGAATGATCAGTGGGAAAGAGGAAACCAAACAAAAAAAAAGGAAAAGAAACAGAGCAAGTAGTTTGTTTCAATCTGCATTCAGACTCCACATCTCCTCTGGATGTGGATGTCTCCTTCAATCATGAGTCTTTTGGAGTTGTCCTATAACCTTACATTGCTGAGAGGAGCCCAGTCTACTGAAGTTAGTCATCACACATATGTTGTGTCTGTGATTGTGTACAGATTTCTCCTGGTTCTGCTCTTCTCACTCAGCATCAGTTTATATAAATCTCTCCAGGTTATTATGAAGTCTGTCTGCTCCTCATTTCTTATAGCACAGTAGTATTCCATTACATTCATATATTACAACTTGTTCAGCCATTCCCCAATTGATGAGTATCCCCTTGATTTCCAATTCTTTG
>CM053590.1:195729695-195755877 GCA_028646515.1 Pseudochirops corinnae | reverse complement strand
CCTAATTTGATTCCTTCAATTTCTTTTTCTTCTCTTATTGCCACTGCTAACATTTCTAGAACCAAACTGAATAAGAGGGGTGATAGTGGACATTCTTGTTTCACCCCTGATCTTATTGGAAATGCTTCTAGCTTATCCCCATTACATATAATACTTACTGATGGTTTTAGATAGATGCTACTTATTATTTTAAGGAAGACTTCATTATTCCTATACTTTCTAGTGTTTTTAATGGGAATGGGTGTTGTATTTTGTCAAAAGCCTTTTCTGCACCTATTGAGATAATCATATGGTTTCTGCTAGTTTTGTTGTTGATGTGACCAATTATATTGATAGTTTTCCTGATATCGAACCACCCTTACATTCTTGGAATAAATCCTACCTGATTGAAGTATATTGTTCTCATGATAAGTTGCTGTAGTCTTTTTGCTAATATTTTATTTAGAATTTTTGCATCTATATTCATAAGGGAAATTGGTCTGTAATTTTCTTTCTCTGTTTTGTCTATTCCCGATTTAGGTATCAGTACCATATTTGTCTCATAAAAAGAATTTGGTAGGACTCCTTCTCCAATTTTTCCAAATATTTTGTAAAGTATTGGAGTCAATTGTTCTTTAAATGTTTGGTAGAATCCACTAGTAAAGCCATCTGGTCCTGGAGATTTTTTCCTAGGGAGTTTTTTTTACTTTACTTGAAGCATAATATATTTTACTCTAGCCTTTTACCTGTACCCTGTGTGTATCCCCTTGTTTCAAATGTGTTTCTTATAAACAGCATATTGTAGGATTATGGTTTTTAATCCATTCTGCTATCCATCTCCATTTTATGGGAAAGTTTATCCCATTCACATTTACAGTTATGATTACTATCTGTATCTTTCCCTCCATCCTATTCCCTCCCCTGTTTATGCTTTTATTTTTCCCCTTCTCCCTTCCCCTCCCTAAGAGTTTTCCTTTTGACTGCTGCCTCCCTCAGTATTCCCTACTTATCAGCCTCCCTCCCTTGTCCTACCCTTCCCTCTTACTACTTCTTCCCTCCCTTCTAACCACCCCTCCCTTTTCTTAGCCCTTCCACCCTCCTACTGCCTGTAGGGTACAATAGGTTTTCATATTAAATGTAGTATGTTATTTCTTCCTTGAACCAAGATTGACAAGAAGAGATCTCATGCAATGCTCCTCTCCCTACTCTTTTTCCCTCTATTATGATAGGTTTTTATGTCTCTTCTCGATAGAGTCCTATACTTAACTGATTATGTTATTCCCTCCTCTTACTAGAACCACTGAGGGTGCAGCTCATATAATGTTCATCTCTCTCCCTTCTTTCCCTCTACTATAATGTTTTTATGCCTTTTTGTGTGGCATAGTTTACCCTTTTCTGCTTCAGTCTTTCCTTTTCTTCCATTGCAGTCCCTTTGCAGCCCTTGGAAGGTTTTTTTTTTTTATCATCAGTTTGTTTAATTTATACCCACACCCTGTATTTATCTATTTCCCTTTTAGATATCACCATAAGTATAGAATTCTCAGTATTAACAGGTATCAGCTTCCCATATAGGGATGTAAAAAGCTTGCTCTTATTAAATAACAAGTTGTGTGTGTCTGTGTGTTTTCCCTATTTACCTTTCTATGTCTCTCTTGAGACTTGTATTTGGAGGATGGATTTTCAATTGAACTCTGGCTTTTTCATCTGGAAGGGCTGGAAGTCCATTATGTCATTGAATGACCATCTCCTTGCCTGGAAGATTATGCTCAGTTTTGCTGGATAGCTGATCCTTTGTTGTAACCTAAGCTCTTTTGCTTGCGAAATATCATATTGCAGTCCCTCCGATCTTTCAGTGTAGAAACTGCCAGATCCTGTGTGATCCTTACTGTAGTTCCACAATATTTGAATTGTTTCTGGCTGCTTGCAGTATTTTCTCCTTTAGCTGATAGTTCTGGAATTTGGCTACGACATTTTGCAGAGTTTTCAATTTGGGATCCTTTTCAGGATGTGCCCAGTGGATTCTTTCCATTTCTATTTTACTCTCTGGTTCTAGGATCTCAGGGCAGTTTTCCTTGACGAGCTCTTGGGAGATGTTGTCTAGGCTCTTTTTTTCATCATGATTTTCTAGTAGACCAATAATTCTTAGATCATCTCTCCTGGATCTGTTTTCCAGGTCAGTTATTTTTTCCTTGAGATATTTTACCTCTTTTTCTAATTTTTCAGTCTTGATGTTTTGTTTGACTGATTCTTGGTGCCTCATAGATGCATTAGCTTTGATTTGCTTGATTCTAATTTTTGGCACAGTATTTTCCTCAGTCAGTTTTTGAAGCTCCTTTTCCATATGTTTTTCCATTTCACACATTTTTCTTTTTAAGGAGCTGTTTTCTTCATTGTAATGTTTTTCTAATTTTGCAATTTTGATTTTAAAGGAATCTTTCATTTTATTTTCTACCTCTCTAATTTGGTTTTCAAAGTTCTTTTTGAGCTCCTCTAGGAATGCTTTCTGTGCTTGAGACCAATTCATATTCCCTGTTGAGGCTTCAGCTGTAGGTGTGGAGTCAATGCTGTCTCCTTCTGAATTTGGTTCCTTCTGCTCACAATATTAGGATTCTAGAATCTTTGTCTTTGCTGTCTGTTTTTTACCCATTTTGAGGCAGGGCCTTAGCCACGCCCTTCCTTTAGGGGTTCCCAAGCCTTTACTGTTTAAAATTTTGCTCTGGGGCAATAATTACTGTGTTTTCAGGGTCAGGGTGGGTATTGGAGCAGCTGGGGTTCACTGTGCCATCCTGGTGCCTGGAAGTTCAGATATGTGCTTTTTAAATTTCCAGGCTGTGGGTTGGTAGTCCCCAGGAGTAGCTGCTGCCACTGCCGTGGGCCCTGCATTTGTCTCTTACTCAGTTCCCAGCCCTGTGGTGATAGGCCTGGGAATGGCCCTTGCAGTTGGTGGATCAGCTTGCCACCACATTGACGAGGCCTTGTCTGGGCCTCCGCATGCTGCCCCTGGGTGGTCTGGGCTTCTCTGACTATTCTTTACAAGGACTCCCTGCCATGTCTGATAGCTCGTGCCTCCTCTTGCCTGAAAATCACCTAGAAGTGTAACATTGTACATTGATGATTAGGGTCTCCTGGTCTGCATAAAATTTTTCTTTGATTTCATCAGGGTTTGTCATGGTGGGAGCATATGTATTGATGATGGTGGTGTGGTGTTTTCCTGCTAGTGGCAATCACATTGTCATGAGCCTGTCATTTACTCCTTTTGTTGACTAGATTAATTTTAATTGCAGAACCTACCCCAGCTTCACAGGGCTTCCCATCACGGTGGCCACTCCAGAAAAATATGCTTCTAGCTCTGGCTTCAGTAAGCTGGCCTCCATTTGCCAGCCTTGTTTCACTCAGGAATGCTATTTGGGTGTGATAACCTGCTGAGTTCTCTCACAACAAGATCTGTTTGTCTTTTAGGTCTCCTGGATTTTATGTTGTCCATAAGAGTGCTCACATTCCATGTACCGGTGATGAGTGAAATTGTCTTTGCAAAAGTTTTTGTACATTTTTTTGTGTTTTGACCACAGGGTAGAATCCCTGCCTGCCAAGGTAAGCAAGCCAGGGTTGTGTGAAGCAGACAGTTCAAGCCTCAGGTATGTTTTCTTGGCTTCTTCCTCATATGAGGAGGTGAGCAGTGTAGTCCTTCAAAAAGGCTGCTCAGACACTTAGGGGGCTGCCAAATTCCACTGCTCTTTTGGTCCAATGAGAAGATGGCCTTATGGCCACCTGTGTGCAGGGTAACTATAGCTCCTAATGTATTTGTACCTGCTTCTTCAAGACTTGCCTGTCCCCACAGGATTTTGAGATAGGTACAAATGGTAAAATGGTATGGGTGATGTCTTTTGAGTTGCTTATAAATTGGAATGAAGTGAGGCTGAGTTGCATGAAGCTGTCAGCTTCACTATCTCTTTCAGAGTCCTTAGCATTCAGTGGCAAAACAAAGTCAAGGCTTGTGGTGAGGGCTGGGGATGCAGTGGATGATTTTGGCATTTCTGATGTCTAACCAGGCTCCAAGCACTCCACAGCACCTATTATTTTTATCTGCTAGTTCTGGGATGTCTTCAAATGCTTGGGATAGGACCCCCACACCCCTGCCCAAGTCCAGCTCCCTGAAGGGTTTGAGACACTTCAGTTCCCCTCAATGTGGTTTAGCTCATCTGCCAAAATGGTTTGCCAGGGTGTGGCTGCTGGGCATGCTATAGCTTCTTGAAGCCACAGGTGAGAGTTGGGTTTATCAGGTGGACTCCAAAGGTGGAAAGCACCTGGAAAGGGCTCAGCAGCTCTCACATCAGAGGTATTAATCTTTCCCCAAATGCTCCCTATACCCCATTGTGCCATCTAGCTGTTGAAAGACCTTCAAGTATTTCATTTGTTTCAGTTTTGAATCTAAACGATTAGGGGATTGACCTGGATTAGAACCAGCTGATAACAACTGGTGTAGTTTTGTGGGACTGGGGCATAATGAGCTCGAATTGGGGGATGGGCAATGTGGGGGAAAGTGAGCCCAGATAGGCCTTCATGTTTCCTGTAGCGCTTTTGCTGGTGCCTCTGGAATATTAGCTGCTTATTGCGAGGCACCACCAATTCTTGGGAGATAAGGGGCAGCTAGGTGGCCCAGTGGATGGAGCACTGGGCTTGGAATCAAGAAGAATCATCTTCCTAAGTTCAAATCTGACCCCAGACACTCACTAGCTGTGTGACCTTAGGCAAGTCGCAACCTTTTCTGCCTCAGTTCCCTCATCTGTAAAATGAGCTTTAGAGGGAAATGGCAAACCCCTCCAGTATCTTTGCCAAGAAAGCCCCAAATGGGGTCACAACAAGTCAGACATAATTGAACGACAGATGTTCAGTGGCAAAAGACCGGTTTTCTGTCGTCTGTTATTTAGTTCAATGTAAAACTTACTGGCGCTTTCACAATACTGTTGGTGCAGCATCCAGACATCATCATACAACTGACTCCTCCTCAGGGAGATATTGGAGGACCAAGAAGTGGCATTGTTATGGCATCAAGGGGAAGGTAAAAATATTAAGCCAGCTGCATAGAAGAAGGGTGGGAATCCCTAAGACCTCTTATGACACAAAGATTTTGCATCTCCTCTCCCTGCTTTTCCCTCTCCCGAACCCCTCATTACCCTTTCTATGGGGTTTCCAGGAAGGGGGAGATCTTAGGTTAGGGAACACCACACGGATCAGTTCTTTTTGACATGTAATGAGGATAAATAGCTATGCAAGAAATATCATCTTTGGTGTAGACTTGATAATCCTGGTGTGCTGCTGCTTATGGTCACCTTTTATATTGAGGCGACTGGAACAGCAAAGATCTGGCATCACTTACTCTAGGGACTTGCTCATTTAGACCCAGGAATTTTTCTTTCCCGGGACTCTTCAGAATCGATCACTCCTTCAGGGAACTCTCACAACTGCTGGTTTTATCTTGTTTTTGCCATTTCCATTTTAGGGTTTTTTCTTCATTTTTACTTTAGTGATGCCTGTATCAGGCTTCTTGATGAATAGAGACCGTGGCTGACCAATAATAACCCTCATGTTATTTAAATGGTGGGAGATTTTGTAGAAGACCTTTAAGAACCTTACCGTCAAAGGATGGAGTGGAGTAAGAACAATATCCTAACTCCTCTCTCCAAGCAAGTTAGGCCAAATCTTTCCTTAAAAGATGATACCTTTGAGGCAGCTAGAGCACTGGCCCTAGAGTCAGGAGGATCTGAATTTGAATCTGGCCTCAGACACTTGACACTTCTAGCTGTGTGACCTTGGGCAAGTCACTTAATCCTAATTGCCTTACCTTCCCCCCTCCAAAAACAAACAAAAGATGATGCCTTCCTGGACACTTAGTTGACTTAGTTGACTCACTGAACTAAGTGGTTCAGTGTTGTTGATGTAATTCCCTTGCCCTGAACACAAAGCCAGGAGGAGTTCCAGGAAGCTCTGATGCCTGTCAGGTGGATCATGGTATTTATCAAGCAAGGGGACCCTTACTTACCTGAATCAAATTAAGATTTTGATGCCTATCCTTATTGAAGATCCTTCTCCTATTATGACTAAATATATCTTTTTTTGTTTGCTATCTAAATAGTTCCACATCAAAAGTCAATAAAACATTTCATTTATCAGAGAATTATAGATACACTGTAGAACAGCGGTTCTCAACCTGTGGGTTATGTTCAATTTGTGACAATGAAAATACATCCTGCATATCAGATATTTACGTTATAATTCATAACAGTAGCAACAAAGATAATTTTATGGTTGGGGGTCACCACAACATGAGGAACTATATTAAAGCGTTGCGGCATTAGGAAGGTTGAAAACCATTGCTGTCGCATGATGGGGAGAATGCTGGAATTGAATTGAATTTGGAACATTTTCTTTGCTATTTAATACATCTCTGTGTTAGATATGTCATTTAACATCTCTGGCCCTCAGTTAACTCATCTGTAGAATGGGGGCATTGGGCTAAATGACCCCCGAAACTTCTTCCAGCTCTAAATTTGTGTTACTATAGTTGGAAGGAACCTCAAAAGATCATTTATCCCAGGCTCCTGTTTCCAATCAGGCAAAATATTATTATCCCATTATCTCTAGGAGGTTTCATAGAGAAGTTTTGAGAATGTAGGACTTGGAATGAAGAACTTGATTCTAGTTTCCTTTCTGACACTAGCTCTGTGATTATGGACAAGTTACTTAAGCACTCTCAGCCTCAGGGAACCCTCTAAGCCAGTGGTTCTCAACCTGTGGGTTGTGACCCTGTTGGGAGTTGAACGGGGTTGCCTAAGACCATCTGAAAACACATATTTCTGATGGTCTTAGGAACCGAGACACTGCTCCTCTATCTGTCTCCAGGAGGGTCTGCCCACATGCAGATATGCCCACATACGAGCATTAAAGGGTTGTGGCATTAGGAAGTTTGAGAACCACTGCCCTAAGTCTTTAAATTAGAGACAGGTTATATAACTGGTTGTAACTTAAAAAGGCCAAGATCTCCCACTACATCCTGGGCAATCTCCACTTGTTTGGATCTATGTCTGGCCACTAGACTTAGATGGCTCCAGAGGAGAAAGTGAGGTTGGTGATTTTGCACAGCACTGTCTCACTTAAATCCAATTGACTTGCAAGTCATGGCGTCATCTTCCTGATGTCATGGTCCTCTTCAAGAATGAAGGACAAACCATAACTACACACAGGTTGTAACTGGTGGAGGTAGTTCCCTTAAGGACTAAATCATAGATTTTTGAGTCTCTCCATTTTATCAAAGAGGCGACTAAGATGTGGAGTGACTTACCCAGACTCCTTGCTTTTTCCATGCATCCTAAAATGGACACCTTCTAATTGCTTAGACACAGTGGAAATTGATACAGAAATTTTACCTTAAACAAGAGAACTTCTATGTTTTAACCCTTGAAGGGAGGTGTCAAACCTTACACTAGGGGGAGGAATTTTGGAAGAGATATTTAGTTTAAGGATTTCTTTCAAGTTATAAATGATTTTAATAGTAGTACTTTGAACCTTCTGAGGTACTTTTTGTTATACTAACATTCCCAGTTTTTTTTTTTTAATTTATCTCTTCCCCTTTGGAAAAAAAATAATGATTGGCAATATTTTTTTTAAGTACCATATTCATTTTGAATGCCATCTGTGAGGCAGTTAACATTTACTGATTGTGTACTTGCATAAATGGTTCTATTAAAAATGACAAGTTTTATGTATGGGGTTAAGTCTGACGACAACAACAGAGGGAAATAAAACTTTTAAAGACCTGAGATACGTTGGGCAGTAAAATCTTCTTTCCTGACTTACACATGTTGAAATATAGAATTATTATCTTAGCAACAGGCTGGTGTTCAAAGACATTTAGATTCAAGTAGGAAGTGAGATTCCAGTTAGTTAATATGGGTCTAGAATATGCCCCAGTTAAACTAGATTGTGGCATTTCAGAAGCAACAATTACACCGAATCCATGATAATGCAAAGCCCCACCTTTTCCAAAATGGACAAACTATAGCAAGTCTATAATTTTTGCCTCTAGAGATGAAATAGGAAAAAAACCCCACCAACTTGTGTTTTTTTTTTTTTTAAAGAAATTATATTGACAGCTGCAGGAGCTTGAAGATTTTATTACTGAATATTCTTGGGCATGCAGACCCGTCCTCTCCAATCCAGATTAAATTCTCAGGGACTGAATCTTTCTATAGTTTTCACAAGTTTGCATAGTGCCCAACACATAATAGGCACTTAATAAAAACCTGCTTTATTGAAGATTTCCACAAGGCATACTTCTGTTGGAAGTAAGGTTTGTAATGGAAATGTTGATAAAATTACTAATAACCAAATGATGGCTACCTTTATGACTAGAAATTACACACATCTTTGTGATTTTTAAATAGTATTAATTAAATTAAATAGTAATATTAAATAGTAAATTAAATTAAATAATATTTATGAATAGTAATTCAAAGAAATATGGGAAGATTTCTATGAACTGATACAGATGGAAATAAGTAGGACCAGAACTATATAACTATATATGTTTATAGTGGCTACAATAATGTCCATCAAAAGAATACTAAAAGAAAGATGAACCTTGTAGTAATTGTTGAAAAATAAAGTCTCAGAGGATAGATAAATGATGTGTAATAGCGGCCTATAGAAGTAGAATGTCTCCTACATTGCCAGACTCAGTCCTTGTTGTTTTGACTGGTAGTCACAATAATGATTTCCAAAATCTGAAATAATTTTAGAAAGAAATTTTTAGGTTGGTTGGTAGAAGAGAGAGCCAGCTGGGAGAAGTAGTTTCCAGTCTAGTCTAGTGAGGTTATACTATATGGGGCTAGAGAAGAGTACCAATGTATGAACTATATGTAAGCTGTTTTGTAGAGAGGGGCAGTTTGCAAGCAAGATCCATTGAGATGAATATTAGTAAGCATAAACACTTAAGGATGATTGAGATTTAAGCATAAACGTTCAAATTTGTAGAACCCAGAACACTTGCACTAGATAGTCCCTAGACTTGGGTGGGTTCCAAGCATTTCTCGGCAGCCATCCAGCTTTCCCTGGAACTTTTCTGAGGCCAGTCTGATCTCTACAATAAACTTTTGGATTAGATAATTTCTTGCCACATAAAGCTAGGTTCAAAAATATTAAAAACTGATAAATAATAAAGTATTTTTTCCACTTTGCTTAACTGTTTTATAAGGCAAGTTTCAGTTCTGGCCTGGGGGGTGGGGGATATGGAAGGTATTTCCAGAAATAACTGATGCAAAAATAGAAGACATCAATGCATTAAAAAAAGATTCCATAAACAACCTGTAAAAAATTTAATTGCTTAATAAATTTAATAAATATTCATGGAATTTTAAAAGATTTAGATAAGTCCCCAGAATAGTTTAAAACAACTCACTCATCCCTCTCTCATTTATTTCTCCCTTCTTTAACCTTTTTTTCATATGTTGTGATAATGTCAATCTCTAATTAAATTGTCAAGGATTTAAAAAAAAATCCTTTCTCTTTGATTCCAGCAAGAGCCTTTTATTTGTTAGGAAAATCATGTAGCCAACTGAAGCTGTGGAATTTACTGAGACTTTCAACAATTAACTCAAGATGATCAACTGATAGGGATAAAGGAAATCTAGCTGTGTTTTATGATAACTATTTCTTAGACTAACTCCTATATCAATTTGTAACTTAACCAGATGTAATTTTTTCCCTTCTGCTGTCTTTGACATGTAAACCTCCTTCCTCCCCATTTGCTTGCTTTAAATTTTACACGTCTATCTTTGAAATGTCAACTTTAATCATATCTTCTTTTATTTCTCTGACATAACTGGAAACCATATAAGCCGTAGGAAAATTTTGTCTATTGCCTATAGGTAATTTAGAAACTCTGAGTATATGCTGAGCATAAATAATAAAGATTGGTTCTTAAAATGTGTCCGTGTTGATAAGTATGATGGCAGTAGTGTCTATCAAAGAATTCTTGGATATTTCCATAATAAAACAGCAAGTTATTGCCGATGAGCTGACAAGTGGAGAAAATGGAAAAATAAAAATAGAAATAAAAAAATAGAAATGTGGACATTCTGTTCTAACTTTTACCTTTATCTTTTCTAGCATCTTACCTGATTTGAAGCAATGAGATTGTTGATTATGTGAGAAATGCTGACAGTTTGGTTTCTACAGATTCTATAGAACAATCAGTGTTTAAAAAACAGATCCTGCACAGGATGTGCAGGAAGGTATAAATCAGGATAAGATAGGAAGGGTAGAGCTCCCTTTCAAATCATACAGCTGGAAGAAATCTATAAGTTTACCCTTGGAAGGGGCCTGAGCTAAGCTGGCTCAGACTGGCTGGGGTTTAAAAGATGGTCACCAACTTTTCACTAATACGCATGTGTAACTAGCCTATGTAATGGGTGGTCAGAAGATTAACCCAGAAGAGCTGGGACCAAACCCAGTTCTGAAGGGAGGAACAAAGCAGGAAATTGGAAGGGAAACAGCATAAAAGAGTTTGCCTTTGTCTGATCCTTTGTTGTCTTTTCATGAGACTACCCATTTATTCAGAACAGTATAAATGTAAAACCTTCCTGGATCTCCAATGAGCATATTCATAACAGTTAGACTTACAGATTATTGAAGTGCACAAAAATTGGTTATAAGAAGAATGAATATTCAGAAAAGCATTTATTAACTTTGTGTGTATGTGCTAATCTCATTGTTGCATGCCTGTGAAACCTGGATAGTCTACCATCACCATGCCAGGAAACTGAATTGCTTTCATTTGAGGTCTTAGGAAGATTCTCAAGATCACCTGGCAAGAGAAGGTACCAGACACTGAGGTCCTTTCTTTCTTTCTTTTTTTAAAATTGATTTGTTTATTTACTTTTAGTTTACAAGATTCAGTTCCACAATCCCTTGAGTTTCAAATTTTCTCCCCTCCTTCTCTCCCTCACCCCCACCCCACATGGCAGCATGCAGTCAAGTATAGGATCTGCAAATACTTTCACATTGGGCATTAGTCTGGTTGTATAGAGGGATTGTAACCAATACTGAGGTCCTTTCTTAAGATGAACTGCCAAGAATTCAAACTCTAGTACAGAGAACACAGCTCCAATGGGCTGGCCAAATTGTTCAAAAGCCAAATGTACATTTGCCTAAAAGGCTATTTTAATGGAGAACTCATACAAGCCAAGTGTGCATCTGGAGGTTGGAAAAAGTGATACAAGGACACTCTCAGGGTCTCTCTGAAGAACTTCGGAACTGATTGTGTGACATGGGAGACTCTGGCAAAGGACCACCCAGCATGGGATGCCCGCACCAAAGAAGGAGCTGTTCTCTATGAGCAAAGCAAAACTGTAGTGGCTCAAAAGAATATGAGATGTGCAAATTTAGAGACCCCTCTACTCTAAGTGTTTATATGGACTATTTGTACCTAACCCTAGATCCTTTCAAGCTGGTATTGGTCTTATCAACCAGTCAGACACATTGTGCCTTGACCCCAACATAGTGATGTCATTTTTATGTGCCAAGTACTGTGATAAGTGCTGGGAATAAAAATACAAAAGAAAAACTAGGGGATAAAGGTCCATAGGAAGAAAGTTAGAGAGATAATGAAGGGTGATCTGAGAGTAAATTGAAAAACTCCTTGCAGCACCAATTTCAGAGCTGACTTGATCATGTTCATGATTCCATTATTGTAAGGAGGGAGGGAACAGAGGTGCGTTGTTGGATTAGATTTTCGGTGTGAACATCTACACCTCAAAATCAGTGATCTGCTACAAGTCACATCTTGATTTATTGTTTTGTCCAGACTTGAAAGTGATGGAAAAATGTTAATGATGCAGATTAAAGTTAAAAATATATCCTGCACACATTCTTGTTTGGAGATCAGGCTTTACCAGCATACCACTGCAAGGGAAGGAGAGGGCATGAGCCCTAGGCAGAAATAGGTGAAGATGTGGTGGCAGAGGCTGCCAGAGAGAGAAGATGAAGCCTCTAGGACTTTTCTGAAACAGTGCTCTGGGAGAAGCTCTTACTAATCAAGAACAGGGTCCCAGGACATTGTTTCCCTTGTAGCTGGTCATACGTGTCATTTTCTCCACCACTAAGTCCTAGTCAGACTCCTAGAGATCACAAAAAATGGGGATTTTCTTGTTTTGATTTGTATGAGAATGGGGATTTCTACCTCACTCTAATTAACGTAATCCCTGAAGGCCCTGATTTTTGGATTGAATGAATCAATTAAAAGTATAAACTAGTTACAGTTTGACAGAAGGAATGTGCTTTGATTAGAGGATAAATAAGCTTTTGGAGAGGGTAATAAGATTCCCCGACAAATACAATCGGTCTTAGTATAGATGTGTGGCCTTTATTGCCACACATCTAAGGCAGCTAGATAGCAAGACTGACAGAGTACTGGGCCTGGAGTCAGGAATGAGTCTCCAGAATGAGAAGATAAAAACCCTTTCTGAAGCTAAATAGCCAAAGCAAAATATTGGAAACTACAAAAGATATTGAAGATTTCAAACAGATTCACAACTATTCCTCAAAATCACTATTTAGAAACCTCCCTGTCTTCAGAAAAAAGCAGAGAACTTTCCATTTAAAATGTGAGCCCAGTCAGGTTTAAAAAAAAATTCCATTTTAAAGTAAGGCTAGAACAATTAAAGAAACAGATTCAAGGAGAAGCCTGAAAAAACTTAAAACAATAAACAAACAAATACATAAAACCAGCTACTAGAATGAGAGGCCTGAAGGGGCAGACACTGAAACTGCACTTAAATGGAAAGTCAGAAGCAGCAGGCCAATAAGGGTTTAATCTTGGGACTGTCTTGTTATGCTCTCTTCATACCCAGACCCCCGTGCACCTCCTTCACAGCGGCCTCTTCCTATGACTGGTGAGTTCCTCCCAGAACCCACATTTGAGGAAGCACCCATCCCACAATGCCTCTTCAAGGTCAGATCAGCCAGAGACTCCCTCTGTTAACTGACCTTCTCTACAATCCTTCATCCTCAACTTGCCCAATAAGTCCCTTTAAGGTGTTTTCTTTCCCCCATTATTATGTGAATTTATTGAGAAGGGACTATTAAAAAAAATTTTTTTTGGTACATAATTCCAGTGTTTAGCAGTCTTCTGACACCCTACCCTTCCTATCTTGTTTGAGGAGGTGATTCTGGCTTCCTGGTTGTTTTGGGAAGGCTCTAGGCCAGACCAGCACAACTCGGCAGTAAGTGGGGGCCAAAATTAAAATAGGCTAAACTTCTTCGGTCTGGAGATGGGTTTTTCGTGGCTCACTTTCCAAGTAAAGATTTAACTAATGATCAAACTATTTTGCAAATAAACCTTATTTAAAAAAGGAAAATTTCAATTAATTACATTTCTTACTTTTTTCATTTATTATGAAATCACATTAATGTTAAAAAACTTATTTTCCTGCATTTACTTTGATCCTGTTCAATGCCGGTAATGACCAAAAACTCAAAAAGATACAACTCTCCTTCATTCAGACTAGAGACAGACTGGTTGGTTGCCAAGGGTCCGTGACAAACAGGAGAGAGTACACGGTGGCAACCCACCCGCCAAGTTACAGGATGGACACAACAATGACTAGTGGAAGGGGCGTTAAGTGGGGCCTGGACAAAGTACTCAGTACATCTTTACTTTCTTTTACATCCTTTACATTCATCGTGGACCACCCAAAATCCTCCAGCAGGACACTTGGGTCATATGTTGTGCAGCCCTGCTCTAGGCATGAAGAGCTCGAGGCTCTGGTCATTTTTTTTTCCATCTCAAAATTCCAGAACAGTCCTTCCACCCAGACTACTGCCCCTGCCCCTGTTCCTTTAAATCCCAACTAAAAAGAAAACAAACAGCAAACAAAATCTCATCTTTTACTGGAACCCCCCAACCTCTCTTAATTCTGATAACTTCCCTCTGTTAATTGCTTTCTACTTATCCAGTATATATATTGCTTTGTATCTTTGTTTGCATGTTGTCTTCCCCCTTCAATTGTAAGCTTCTTGAGGTTAGGGACTGTCTTTTGCCTCTTTTTGTGTCCTTAGCACTTAGCACAGAACCTAGCACATAGTAGGAGCTTAATAAGTATTGATCAAATGATTGATTAGCACAATTACTGTCATGATAAATGCTTAGTAAATTATTGATCTGTCTCTATCTACATCTGTATATCTTTCTATCTGAGTTGCTCTCAGAGGTATTCATGTTGAAATTGTCTTTCAATAACGGAATTTTTAAAAAGGGAGAGCCTAAGGCAACACACAGTATGATCAGATAACTATCAATAATAATAATAATAATAATCAATTTTAAAACCAGAAGGGGAAGGGAAGGGTGTAGAAGAAAATGGCTTGCAAGGGAAGCGACCAGAGGTTACAGTGGAATTGTGGTTGTTTGCTCTTCATTTTTTGAAGAGGTTCAGTGACATCATGGACGATGTCTTGACTTGCCTGCAAATTGGATTTAATTGAAGCAGAGTTGCACAAAGTCTTCAGTCTCACCCTCTTTTCCAGAATCTTCAAAGTCCAGTGACAAGACCAACTCAAGATGACTGGTGATGTCCCGAAATGCAGGGAATGACCTTGGTGTTTTCCATGACTGACCAAGCTTCCATGGCTATTGGAACAAATTGTTCTCACCCACGATCTCCATCAGGAGAAGTCTTCACATGCTTGGGGTAGATACCTCCCCCCACCTGATTCACCAATGGGTTTGGGACCTGCCATTATTCTCAACCTGGACGTTCTACAGCTTCTTGGAGCCACAGTGTATACAATATATATAGACACGTATGTATACACACGTATGCAGAACATAGTGGGGCCAGTAAAGAAGCTCAAAGAAAATTCTTTCTTTCCCTTTCCATATGTGAGATTTTTTCTATCCAATATTCTAAATTAATTTGAGGGGCATCCTTAGCCACAGTGAAACATTTTATTAGGAGAAAGCACCAGACTGACCAAAGACCTGCCTTCTAGTCCTGTACACCAGGTAGAGGCTGGAGGAGGTAGAGCACTGTAAGTCCCGGAAGACCTGAGTTCCAGTGATGCCTCAGATACTCACTAGCTGTGTTAAGTTTCTTGACTTCTCCATTTCTTCACCCGTAAAATGGGGATAAGAAGTCATTCAGTAAGTCCAGAGTCATTGTGGGATCAAAAGAGATAACCTTAAGGTAGGGTAGAAATGCTTATTATTTGTATTAGGAACCCCTCCGCCCTTCTGAGCTTCCGTGGCCTCGCCTACAGCATTGAGATGACTGAACAAGCCCTTTCTACCTCTGTAGACTTCTGTCCTTCAAAACATGCTTTTCTGCACTGCTGTGGAAAGGACCACAACTGCCAGTTACCAGAAGCTAATCTCTAGGGTTGGGGGTTTTTTGTTTCAGTTTTTTAAGCTATGAGTATCTGGTAACAGCCAGACTAATTCTTAAAACAAACATAAAGGGGTCAGTGAAAAGAAAACTGGAAAGCAACCCAAAGAGAGACTCATCCAGGCCTTATACTCACCTGCCCTCAGGTAGGCAGGTGCAGCAGGCCTCAGGTGGGCTTCATTTTACAGGGCTGATGGCAGTAAAGACGAACATGGGGTATAGTGGAATACTATTCTTATACATCAGTGGTTCTCAACCTGTGGGTTATGTTCAATTTGTAACAATAAAAATACATCCTGCATATCAGACATTTACATTTTGATTCATAACAGTAGCAAAATTACAGTTATGAAGTAGCAATGAAAATAATTTTATGGTTGGGGGTCCCCACAACATGAGAAACTGTATTAAAGGGTCATGGCATTAGGAAGGTTGAGAACCACTGCTATAGATAGTCTCCTAAATATTTATGTACATGTGGGGATGCCTAATATATGAAGATATGACTCCTGAGTAGCACAGATAAACACTATTAGAGTTTGGTCTACCTTTTGGGGGGGAGGGCTTCGACCTTCGACCTTTGACCGCAGCATGACTTGGCCTTGAATTGGGGAAGGGACAGGGAGTAGGGTGGTTTTCTAGGTCCCTGGGTATGACCTTTTGACTCAGTCCGAGTTTTACAGAACAAATCCTTTTATAAAGGGCTTTTGTTCTGTGAAGTTTGAATTCAGTCAAAGGGCTTCATTTGAGGACCTAATGGGTCACATGTGGCTTCAAGGCCACAGATTCCCCATCCCTGGTTATGTTCAATTTTTCCTGAACTTAAGTGAAAGTTTGTGAAGATCTCTTCATTAAATTTTTTCAAGATTCTCTTATTTTTAAAAGTGACTTTCTAGTTTCTCTTTAGTATTTTTGCCCCCTTTCACTTGGTTTCTGGTAACTCTTCCATTTTTGTGCTAGGAGAGCTGTTTGTGATGATTTTCAATGGGAACAATTTTAAAGAAATTTTTGGAGTAAATTTTAAATGTCTTGTTCAGTCTTCCTTGGTTAGTCAGCAGAAGACCTTGGACAAAACTCAAGTGTTCGGACTCACATTCCAGGGTAGTTTCTATTATACCTCTGAAAATGTGGGCGTTATACCGAGTATCTCTGGTTTAGTCTCTACAAGTAGAGATGACTATAGTTGGACCTGTGCTAAGAACAATACATGTGTGCGTTTTGTTCTGAAAGATGCTTATTGGCAAACAACCTTTCTGCCCATTAATCTTTCAAACTATAGTGCACACTTCAAAACCTCATTAATTTTACATTTATTCCGATCGGTATGTTTCTTCAGAAGGTACCTGATTCTAAATTTTTGTTTTGTTTTGTTTTTGCTTTTTGGAGGGGGGAATGCAGGGCCATTGGGGTTAATGACTTGCCCAAGCTCACACGGCTAGTAAGTGGTAAGTGTCTGTGGTCAAATTTGAACTCAGGTCCTCCTGACTCCAGGGCTGGTGCTCTATTCACTGCGCCACCTAGCTGCCCTGATTCTAAAATTTTTAAATTAATTTTATCTGGCCAATAGTGCTTATATTTTCTTCTGTAGAAGATGATATTATTAATGTAATGCAATATGACCTTTTGGTTATAATATAAATATACAAAAAAGCTTAAGAGGAAAGACTTATTGGCAGCGACCTATCTTAAACAATAAAAGCACATGGGCCAAGAATCCCGAGCCCAGATTTTATTTACTCAAATAACATAAACCTCTGACAGGAAGGGGTGGCAACAAATTATTCATTAGCTGTCTTCTTAAAAAGTTCTTTCAAGTTAAGCAACTTTTAAAAAAGATGAGAACTGGATCCTCCCTGAGAACTCTGTTTCCCAGTCCAGAAAATCTTGTTTTTCTTGCCTTCTGTTACCTTTTAAAGTGCAGTCTTTCTGATGGCTCAGTTGCCCAATGTGAATCATCAATGGAATGGCATATTCTGGTTATTTCCTCTATTAACATTCTCTTTGTAAAAACTGGATACCCAGCAGGAATTTCCTATTCAGTGGAAGTTAACATTTTCCCCCCCAATTTCTTCTACCTAAAAACTCAAATGAGTGAGTCTTCCATCAGTGTCAGGAATAATGAGATATTTAAAGGTTAAGGAATAATTTCATGCTCACAATAAAGATACTCCCAAACTCCCAGCTTTAAGAAAAGGTCTAATTTCTCAATTAGATATCTCCCCAACATGCTAAATCTCTGAGACAGCTAGCACATATCAGGGCTGCCAGGTGGTGCCCTGGATAGAGTACTGGTCTTGAAGTCAAGAAGACATCTTCCTGAGTGATCTTGATAGCTGTGTGACCCTGGGCAAGTCACTAAACCTTATTTGCCTCAGTTTCCTCATCTGTAAAATGAGCTGGAGAAGAAAATGGCAAACCACTCCAGTATTTCTGTCAAGAAAACTCCAGATGGGGTCACGATGAGTCAGACACAACTGAACAACAAAATCAGAGCTTAGCTGGAGTTCAACATGGATGAAGGGATTGGCATTTTTACCCTCTGGATGGAAGATCCAAAAGGAAATAACATAAAGATTTATGTACCAGTCTAGGAACATAGAATTAGAACTTAGATCTAGGAACATAGCAAGGACCTCAGAGGTCTCTTTTGGTGTAATATCCAGTTAACATTATTAACTTGTTTTAAGCCCAAGGGGCAGTATAATTGATCCTAAGGTCCACATGGTTCCCTCTTCTTCAACTTTAGGGAATTTATTTTAGATGAAAAGTTTCTGATGCAGTCATATTCACTCTGAGTCCCTAGTTAGGAAATTATTTAACATTTAGCCAGAGGTTGGGTTTTTACCTAATTGTATTATTTGCATTTATAGCCATTTCTAGCTAATTGTTCGTAGATGAGGCAAAATTCAGCTTATTGAAAATGTTTTGGTAATGAAATAAAAGATTCTATTATTATATCTGTGGATAGACAGGTTTTGAGAGAGGTGTTTGGGAGGAGTTGATCTTTTTCTCCTGGGTCTTAGAGCTGATGACTTTTCTCAATATTTTTCTCCTCTGTCACAGCTGTGTCCTACTTTTGTTCCTTAGAGTTGTAGTGGGATGCCATGCTATTTCCAGCCTCAAAAATTCAGAGCCTTACCCTCTTTAGATCTGGTTCTGAGATAGTTCCTTCCTTTTATACAAATTTTTGAGGAAATCTTAAATTATGACCAAGTATCTCACATAATGTCTTTATTTTAGTAGGGTATAAAGACCCTGTTCATTCTTGGTTCTAAATGATTTGGTTAAAAAGTGTTCTTACCTAACAAAAGTAATTGCTTTTTGGAGTCCCATCCTTATATTAGAAATCATGCATCTAGAACTAAAAGGGACCCAAGAGACCATCTTGTTCAACTCTCTTATTTTCCAAAAGGGGAAACAAAGGTTTAGAGAGGTTGTGGCTAAGTGACTTGACCAGAGTCATATAAGTAGTACTTGCAGAGGAATGTTTTTCTTTTTTAAACCTGGTCCACTTTTAAAATTTATTTGTATATTCATGTGGGGTGTGTGTGTGTGTGTGTGTGTGTGTGTGTGTGTGTGTGTGTGTAGCCTCTGTTCCTTTATATAAGACTTAACATATGTACATTCTCTGTATTACCCAGCGGAGGAAAGTCTGTTAATAAAATCTACAAATTAGGACTGAGTTGTTTTGTCCTTGCCGTGCAAGAATCAGATTCACAATTAGAATCAACATATTAGAAACGCTATTCCTTTTCTGTTAGTATTCATATAAGAGAATAATTCAATACCTGGTCCCAGAGCATCCCTGGAAAACTCTCTTTTCATTATTGAAAAGATTAGTATTTCTCTAGTGTTCAAGGCCCAGGAACCTGTCTTGATTTTGACATGTATTGGTGGTGTGGTCCTAGACAAGACCCTCAACCCCTCGGTGCACAACACAACTCCATCTCTTTAAATAACAGAAGAGTTGCCTGTCTGAAGTGCGTTGATAAAGACACTTTCTTCTCCCAGCTGACTAGGTGGCTCAGTGCTAGGTGTGAAGTCAGGAAGGTTCATCCTCCTGAGTTCAAATCTGTCCTCAGACACTTGCTAACTGTGTGCTCACTTAATCCTGTTTGCTCAGTTTCCTCACTTGTAAAATGTGCTGGAGAAAGAAATGGCACAAAGCACTCCAGTATTTTTGCCAAGAAAACCCCAAATGGGGTCAAGAAGTTCAGAGGACTGAAAATGAGTGAACAGCAACAACCCAGGCAGCCATTAAGTCTGACATCATATACAACGCTCCACACCTATAGCTCCCCACTTCCAACAATATACTTTAAATTTTGTTCGCTTTAGATTTAAACACCAAAAAAGCATTCCTCTAAACACAGCACAACCCAAAGAGGATTCTGAATGAAACTATGGTTCTCTCCTTCCAACTGCTTGTTTTTTTGGAAAACTAAACAATAATTCTACACATTACTTTCAAAACTATCTTATTTGTGCTTCTTTCTGAACTTCCTTATGCTCTTTTTCTATACATTAAATTTTTTTGTAAAAAATAGCCTTCTTTGTTGTCATCACTTTTGCTAGCATTTCCTACCCTCCTGCCTAAAAAGATCTGAGAGAAAGAAAGAGAAAAAAAAGACAAACTTTGTAGCAAATATGCATACACATGTCAGGTCAAAAAAATCTAAGACTTTCTGTACCTCGGATCTGTTGTTTCTCTGTCAGAAGGTGGATGACATGTTTCATAACAGGTCCTTCTCTTATTGTCTGTCCTTCTTATTGGAAGAGGACCAGTGACATCATGAGTGATGTCTTAACTTGCAGGTCAGTTGGATTTAAGTGAGGCAGAGCTGCACAAAGTCATCCACCTCACTCTCTCTTCCAGAGTCACTGAAGTCCAGTGGCAAGACAGAAGTCAGGATGAATGGTGATGGCTGCAGATACAGTGGATGACCTTGGGGTCTTCAGGGTCTGACCAGGCTCTTAGTACTCTGCAGTGCCTGCTTCAGTCGCCTTTATGGCTGTCGGAACAAATTGTTCTCATCCTCCTGTGGAAGCATTATATGCCAGATTAAGGATTTTGTACTTAATCCCAGAAGCAATAGGGAGCCATGAGGTCTCACTCTATCAAAGTACTACAAGACATTTAATTAGCCTTCTAACAGCATATTTCACTTTGAAACACCAAAGCCACCCTTCAGAACCATGCATGCAATCACTTTAGGAATGCAAATAAAGGATTTTTATCTCCATTACATTTCATTTTAGATTTGGCTGATAAATTGAGTTTTATTACTTTGGTCTTTTCCTAGTGATTAAAAAAAACAACAACAAACAACTTCTCTGCTGATTTATCTTAATGATGCAGGACTAATCCCAGGGTATGACTCATAAGCTTTTGTGTAATTTATTAAGTAAAGAAATCTTCTGCAGTTAGTTCACTTTTTTCTTCAGGAACAGGCTCATAAAATCTGTTCTCAAGATAACCTCTTCCTTTGAATTCTAGAACCATCCAGACTGTTTTAAAAGTAGAAGGGAATAGTACAAATTAGAAATTTTTTCACTATTTCATATTAAATTTTCATTTGTTTAAAATAATTGCCTTTACTGGAATGATTGGTAACATTGTTTTGATTTCTAAGATAATCCACTAAGGAAATAGTGATCCCTCTTTCTAAGACACTCACTGAGAGGGGTTGGCCAATGAACTCTGGCAGGAATATATACTTTTATAATTTTCTAATTCAATATATATGAATATATATATATATATATATATATGTGTGTGTAATTTTACTTTTAGATAAGAAAAATGCCCTTTTTGTTCTGTTATACAATGCAAGGGTGAGTAATATCCTTCCTTCCTCTCACCCCTAGAGAGAGAGGAAAAAAGAAAAAAAAACAAAAAATCCCTGTGCCCGCTTGATTTGTCTCTTTAACAAGATTCTTCTTTGTTTTCCATAAAATTAGTCTGAATACGAAGCCGGAATAATACAAACTGATGACTCCTCTTGCTTAGAGACCTGTTCAGCTAGCAGTTACTAAAACTAGATAAGATTTCTTGCTAAGTGTCTTACCAATGAGTTTCTCGGCCACATATGCGCTTTACTGATAGGCTGATTTTAATCAGAAATTTTTTTTCATTGTATTGAAGGATATCTTGATACAGTTTTTATGTTCCTGTGATTCCTTTCTCATCGAAAACCCTGAATTCCTGAGACTGGTCCATTGTTTACCTGCCCTTTGAGTTCACTTATTAACACCAATCTTAAGGTCTTTCATCTAATTCTAGACTGGTTTAGCTAGATCAAGGATCTAGATCCAAGGGCTGGCAAGTTTGGCCTCTGACCCCATGGCTGGTCATTGCATTGATCAGAGTTGTTAGTCTTTGAAATTTGTTTTTCTGTTGTGACACTAATGCACTATTGGTGGAGTTGTGGACTGATCCAACCATTCTGGAGAGTAATTTGGAAATTTGCCCAAAAGGCTATCAAACTCTGTATACCCTTTGACCCAGCAACTACTAGGTCTATATCCCAAAGATTTTATATATATATGTATGTATGTTTCAGAGATATATATATATATGTATGTATGTATGTTTCAGATATATATATATGTTTCAGATATATATATGTATGAAAGGATATATAGGTAAAAAATATTTATAGCAACTCTTTTTGTGATGGCAAAGAATTGAAAATTGGAAATTGTCCATCAGTTGGGGGAATGGCTGAACAAGTTATAGTATATAATTGTGATGGAATACCATTGTGCTATGAGAAATGACAGGTAGGATGGCTTCAGAAAAACCTGGAAAAACTTACATGAAGTGAATGCAGATCAAAGCATATTTTTACAAACTTTCTTTATTTTTCTTGGTTTTTTTTGGGGGGGGGGAGAGTGGAGTCTGTGTTTTCTTTTACAACATGACTAATATGGAAATATGTTTTGCATGATTGCACATGTGCATCAAATTGCTTGCCTTCTCAATGAGGGAGTGGACAGGAAGGGAGAGAATTTGGAACTCAAAATTTAAAAAAAGACAAATATTAAAAATTTTTACATGTAATTGGAAAAAATAATTTTTGTTATTTTTTAAAAAATTATTTATTTATTTTTAGTTTTCAACATTTGCTTCTATAAATTTGAGTTCTAGATTTTCAACTCCTCCCTTCCTTCTCCTCCCCAAGAATGCATGCAATCTGATATAGGCTATCTTATCTATCTATCTATCTATCTATCTATCTATCTATCATCTATCTATATCTATCTATCTATCTGTCTATCTATCTATCTATCATCTATCTATATCTATCTATCTGTCTATCTATCGTCTATCTATCTATCTAGATATATATTCATATTAAATAAAATATAATATTTCTTTAAAAGTTTTTAAAAAAAAGAAAGTTGTTTTTCTGTTCCTGTCCTTGTATAAATTGTTCCCCAAGGTCTCCTCACATACCCAAATAAAAAAGAAATATCACGATATTCTAGTTTCATGTTTTATGCCCATTAAAAAAATCAGATCATTAAGATTTTTGTTAATTTCTCTGAATTAATAAAATTTACCCAAACAGGTAATATTATGTCTTGACTGGTCTTATTTAGGTGTAACTTTTCAAAAAACGTGTTTATAGGTGTAGCATTTTGGGGGGAGGTGCCCACAATGTAGTATTGTATAGACTCATCTTATGTAATACTTGAAACGAGGTTAAAAGGAGGAGTGTGGGCGGCCGTGTGTGCGGACTGTATCAGGATGTTTCCTCATGTAGCGCTTAGGAAAGTGCATTTCCCTTTGAGAGATTTCTCAGAGGCGTCCTGCCAGTAACAGATCCCCCTTTCTCTGGCTTGGTCCTTTGTTGCCTCAAGAGCTAATCTCATATATTTATGTCTCTGTTATTAATCTTTATCTGTTTAGAGGCCCTCCTGTTTATGGAACCTGTGCTTGCTTAGGGATAGAATTTCAATGTGTTTCCATTGTATTTGAGATTTCTCAATGAAATCATTGTCTCCTCTTTCTCCTTTATACCTTAGCTTTGTTGAAGCAATCATTTCACAAAAATTTCAATCTTCCCTCAAATTTCAAAGCTAATTTTAAATACATACACACACAAATTAGCAGCAACCACATGATTTTCTTTTCTATAAAAGGGGAATAAAATGATAATAGTAAAAAAGAAAGAAAAAATAGCCATGTAAGCCAAGAGATTTTATCTGTTAAGAAGATGGGAGAAGACTATAAAGCACCTAATATTTGCCAAGCTTTACAAATATTGCTTCGTTTGATTCTCACAACAATTCTAAGAAGTAAATGTTATTATTATTCTCATTTTACAGTTGAGGAAACTGAGGCCGACTTGCTCAGTGTCACATAGCTGATAAGTGTCTGAGGTCACATTTGAACTTGGACCTTCCTGACCCCAGTCCTCTATCCTATGAGCCATCTACCTAGGGAAAATGACTTTTAAAAAAATATTTATTTTCTGTACAATTACTGTACTTGAAACTTAAATACTAAAACTTAAACACACAATAAGAAAAGAAAAAAGAAACATATTACAAGCTTAAGTACCAAAACTTAAATACAAAATAAGAAAAGAAAAAAAAACATTGCCATGTGCATAGCAGAATGTAAGAGAGGGGGGGTGGCTAGATGGTGCAGTGAATAGAGAAGGGAGTCAGGACAACCTGAGTTCAAATGTGGCCTCAGATATTTAACACTTACTAGCCGTGTGACCTTGGGCAAGTCACTTCACCCCAATTGCCCTGCCTCCTCCCTAAAAAAAGCAAAAAAAAAGCGAATGTAAGAGAGGATTCAAAATATACAGCAATAAATTTCCATTTCAAGAAAGCTTATATGATAAATATTACACATTCAAGGACTCATGTGTCCTGGTGATTTTATAACATAAAGTGGGGCTCTGGTCAGACCAGCTACATACGCCTCCCGGGGTTTTAGAGCACCTTGAGAAGTTTCAAGGTGTCTCTTCTCCAGTGTCACAGTCCTCCGTTGACAAGTGTCCTACCATAGTCCCCTATACCCATCTCGGCAGCTAGGTGGTACTAGGCCTGGGATCAGGAAGATCTGATTTCAAATTTGACCATTCAGCAGTTGTGTGACTCTGTGAAAGTCACTTGACCTCCATCTGCCTCAGTTTTCTTAACTGTAAAACAGGAATAATAATTTAGTAAAAACAATAAAACCTGCCTCTTAGGGATGTTATGAGCACAGCATAATGCCTGGCACACATAGCAGGTTCTTAATAAATGCTTATTCCTTTTCCCTTCCCTATAAAATGCCAATGACAGGTGCTCTAATTCCATTTAACCATGTGATATTAATTAGCTTTTATAAAAGGATATTTACTTTGAAGATCTAGCAAGGGCAAAATACGAATTTTATGGGGATCTGGCACATGTTCAGAGAGCCTCGGCTTTCCCTTGTGGAGATCCTGAGGAACCTGCTTCTGAGAGAGTCATGATCATGTGGAATGGAAGTGTCTTGGAGAGACTTGAGAGTGGACAGGCATTCTGTACCTGGCTCCAGTTTGCTTTTTGTTGTTCGGTAGTTTTTTCAGGCTTGTCTGACTTTGTGACACCGTTTGGGGTTTTCTTGGCAAAGATACTTAAGTGGTTTGCAATTTTCATCTCCAACTCATTTTACTGATGAGGAAACTGAAGCAAACAGGATTAAGTGACTTGCCCAGGGTCATACATCTAGTAAGTGTCTGAAGGCAGATTTGAACTCAGGAAGACTTGTCTTCCTGACTCCAGGCCCAGCAAAGGATAGAGATCCATTGCAATCGATCTCCTAGTTGCCCACACTCTTAACTGATGTTAAATAAAAGGAGTGTTAGAAAGGAAAGAATTGAAAGGGGAATTAATCATTTAGAATGGAGAATGGTAAGCGTTGCCAAAGATATTGATTCCCTGAAAATTATTGGAGATTCTATCAGCAAAAGAGCTTATGGGAAGTATAATTTTTTCTTAGTTGGGATTTGGGTTTTTTTTGGTTTTTTACTGCTTTGTCACTGTGGGAAAGGGGGAGGTAGGAGAGACAATTTGGTACCAAAAATGAAATTGAGAAATAAATAATGAACCTTACCCCAAGTTGAAGTTCTTATCATGGTGTCCATGGGAGTCCATGGTTAGGTTTCAGGGGTGAATGAATTTGAATAGGAAAAAATAGACTTTTTTTTCACTAACTGTTAACTGATGTTTAACATTTCCTTCAGTTTTATTGTGCTTTTTTTTTTCTTGCTTTTGGAGGGGGGAAGGCAGGAAATTGGGGTTAAGTGACTTGCCCAAGGTCACACAGCTAGTAAGTGTGTCAAGTGTCTCAGGCTGGATTTGAACTCAGGTCTTCATGACTCCAGGGCCAGTGCTCTATTCACTGTGCCACCTAGCCACCCCCGTAATAGGAAAGTTTGTTTTTGTTTTTGCCTTTTGGAGGGGGGAAGTCAAGGCAATTGGGGTTAAGTGACTTGCCCAAGGTCACACATACTTCAGTTTTATGTAGGATGATTCTGAGAAATTTTTCATTGGCTTCATCAAACTATTGAAAGGCCCACGACACACAAAAATGGTTAAAGATGCTACCCTAATTGTACTATCATTATTAGTGTAATGCCATGCACCAGTAGATTCCCAAAGGAATGTTACTGTGAACAGCCTTTAGAGTTCAGATTACAAAATATAGTGAACACTCTGTTTATTCCATTACAAATCAAGACAAACATTCAAAACATTATAATATTCACAACATTACA
>CM053590.1:195692313-195729195 GCA_028646515.1 Pseudochirops corinnae | reverse complement strand
CTTGTTCAGGTTACTGCTTACTCTCCGCCATCTTAGCTCCGCCCCTTGTCAGTCTATTCTTTTAAAAGACTGGTTTGATTGTAAAGTTCAAGATGCATTTATGTGTTAAATTTCATTAAAAAAAATTAAAGCGTGCCCCTGCTGTGATCATGACCGAGGCTCAGTGAAGACATTTTTTATCTTTAATTTTTTTATTGTTATTTTTTTTTTTTACCAGAGGTCATATTTTAAATTTTTAGCCAAGTTCAGGATCTTTGGACTGCATAGTAAAATGCTATGATACTTTCAACAAAGAGATGGAATTACTGTGATTAGAATATTTGCCAGAAGCAAAGAAGCAGGATCTTCCTTTCTCCTGCTGGGCCAACTATGCTGAAGTCCCAAATCTCTCTCTCTCTCTGTGAAAAACAAGGACAACAGGCAGAGTTGGGCTGGAGCTAATTTCTTCCCATATTAAATTCCAGTGTGAGCATTTAGACCTCGGAAATCAGCAAACAGTATAAATTAAGGCTTGATTTGTGGTTTCTTTGACTGTCTGGCTTTAAGTGATAGAGAAAATGCTTGCGCGTGTGTTCAGCCCTCTTCTCCTTTTTTCTATAAGTATTTATTGACATTTTCTGTTTCTTATGGCACCACAGTATCCCAAGTATCTCTTCCCTACTCCCCCGGAGACAGTCATCCCATTTGACAAATAGCACTTTTTTAGAGAGGAAAAAAAGTTCAAAACAACTGATTAATACATTGAAAAAATCCCCAAACACATGCAATGTGTAACACCTGTGGACCTCCCACCTCCATGAAAGGTAGGTTGGAGTGAGGCATCTTCTCATATCTTTTCATCTGAGCTCCGCTTGATCTTTAAAATTTTGTTAAATTTGCTTTTGATTTTTCGGGGTGAGGTTCTTTCCATTTACATTATTGTAGTTACCACGGATGTTTTCTCAGCTCTGCTTACTTCACTCTGCATCAATTCATACAGACTTTTCCATGTTTCTCTGTATTCATTACATGCATAATTTCTTATAACATAGTAGTGTTCTATTACATGATGGGCATCTATTTTGTTTCCAATTCTTACTTATCACAGTATGTGTTGCTGTAAATAATTTGGGATATATAGGGAAATTTTTCCCTTATGAATGGCTTCCTTGGGGTATAAGACAAGTTCAAAAGGTATGGACATTTAAGGTACTTTATTTGCATAATTCCAAATTGCTTTTCAAAATGGCTGTACCATTTCACAACTCCACCAATAATGTAGTAGTGTGGCTATCTTTTCACAGCCCCTCCAACACTGACTGTTGCCATTTTTTGATCATTTTTTTCAATTTGTAGGGTGTGAGGTAAAACTTTAGGTCAGCTTTCCTTTCCTATTTCAGATAAGAGTGAGGTTCATTTGATGCCCACTCTCCCCCATCCCTTCCTTCATGCTTTTGTATGGTCTTCTCACATACCCCAATTCTTAAAAATAGCAAATTTCACTCTTTTATTTCTCTTTCTTATATTAGTATATTCCTCCTTTTACCCTCCCTTCTCTTCACTGCTTAGAACTCTCAACACAGAAACAATCCACTCCACTCCCCAAGGTTTTCTGCTTTTCTAATTTAACTCACTCAATATCCTTTGAAGACATTAAGATTCTGAAGGGATACTCGTTTCTTCTCACCATTAAAATGTTAGTACTATATTATCATATAGCTTCTTCCAATTGCCGAAGTAAATTGACTTTTCTAGGTGTCTCTTGCTTCTTTTGTTTATGTTTCAAAGCTTTTACTTCGCCCTGATGTTTTCATTGGAAATGTTCGAAAGTCTGTTCCATTACAGATCTATTTTTCCCCTTCTGTAGGATTATACTCAGCTCCGTAGGGTAAGCTATTCATTGCAAGCTTATACTTTTTGCTTTTTTAAATATTGCATTTTAAGATCTCCTCTGGTTTTAAGTAGAAACTGCCAGGTCTTGTGTGATTCTGACTGTGGTTCCTTGGCATTCAAATTGTTTCTTGCTGGATTCTTACATTATTTTTCTTTGATATGAAAACATTGAATTTTGGCAATGTGTTCCTTGGACTTTTAGCTTTTGGAATTTGTTTCAGGTTTGGTGGAATTTCTTCGTATCTTCGCTCTGCAATCTGGTTCTAATAGATCTAGACAGTTTTCATTTATGATTTTGTGAAATGTAGTGGTTCACATTTTAAAAAAAAAATTATGCTTTTCAGGGGATTCAATTATTCTTAAGTGATCTCTCCAACCTGTTTTGTGGCCAGTTGTTTTTTATGTCGGACCCATTACATTTTCTCCTAATTTTTCCAATATTTTAATTTTGTTCTAATACTTCTTGCTATCTCATGGAATTACTGATTTCTGTATGATCTATTAAGGGATTCCATTTTTTGCTACTTCTAAAAATGTCTTATTCTCCTTCCAATTCTTTCTTTCAGAGCATTTATCTATGCATCTATGTATCTATCAATCCTCTTGCTTCATTCCTTCTAAGTATTCATGTAGTCCTTGTGGAAAATCCATTTCTTTTGCTTTGAATGTCCTCTTGTAGTTATGGAGTTATAGTTATAATAATTTTTAAAAATACTGAATGGTGTTTCTTTGATTTATTAATCTTAGTTTCTGAATTGGGATACTGTGCTAAGGTCAAATTCTGAACTCTGCTGTGCTTTTGGGTGGTTTTTTTGGGTTTTGTCCTTGCTCGATCTTGGTCTGGGTTCCCTTGATCATCTTGTGGACCTCTATCTTCAGGGGCTAGTTTCTCCCTTAATCTTAGTTGTTTAGGGTGACTTCAGGCCCCTCTCTGGCAGCTCAGGACAGAGTGTTAGGGACCTCAGAGACCTTGGGCCTCATCTATCTGGGCTAGGCACTGTGAGAAGTGTTGGTCACTGTTGCTGCAATTCCCCAGGAGATCCAAGGATACTTTCTTATCTTGGGACTTTCTTGCTTCCTGACACAGAACTGTGCAGGCTAGACATGCCTCTGGCTATCTCTAGTCATGATGGTGCTCACTTTGCTGGATGAATCCCTTTTTCCTAATGCTACTGAACTTCTGGCTGACTTTAGGTACGGATCTGGTGTGGAAGAAGTCACATAGTATAGATTCTTATTGGGTTTCCTGATCATTATTTGTATCTGATGTGAACTTCAGAGCTTTACTGGAGCAAGTTTGTAGAAGCTGGATGGCCTGATTCTCAATCTTGTCCAAACATTCTCATTTTGGCTACAAATTCTCCAATTCAATCACATTCTTTAGCTTGTGCCTCTCTCTCTACCTAGGAACCACCTCCCTACCTCTTCCACCAATATCTGAATTTGACTGATTCTAGTTTTCCCTTACAAATATTTAGGTGCCTTGAAGGGTTTTTAAATAATCTAAAAATTGTATTAATACTTATTTTTTATTAAAGAGACTAAGATAACAGACTAATAAATTTGTAGTCAGAGAACCTGGGTTTGAATACCATTCTTACCATTTGCTCCCAGTGTGACTTTGTGTGAAGGACTCAGCCTCTCTGGGATTCGGTTTTCTCATCTATAAATATCCTCATCTTGTAAATTAACATGTGCCAGAGTCATATTTTATGGGTATTTGAGGTGGCTATGTGGGAGCTGCGGAACCTTGCTGCTTCTACACTGCCATCTTGGCTCCGCCCCTCATGTGCCAGAATTTTACTTTGATAATTCTGTGATGTCTTTAAGATCAGGTTTGGTGGAATTTCACTCATGTTGATTCTTCTTGACCCCATTTGGAGTTTTTTTTTGGCGAAGATGCTGTAGTAATTTGCCATTTCCTTCTCTAGCTCATTTTACAGATGAGAAAACTGAGGCAAACAGGGGTAACTACCTTGCCCAGGGTCACACAGATTTGAACTCAGAAAGATGAGTCTTCCTGACTCTAGGCCTGATGCTCTACCCACTACACCACCTTGCTACCTGAAAGATAGCATTAACTATCTGTAAAATGACATGGGAATCACTAGATTACATCATCCAAAATAAATGTGTTTGGGAAACTCATTAAAAGAAACACCAAACCTCAGTTAATCAACATGTACATTTGTAAGATAATCAGACGTTGGCCTTTGACTCATAAGACACTACCACTGTGCCTCTATGGACTCCTCGAAGGGGCCTGGCATCTGAGAATTTCCCAGTGACATCTGAGAGGATTGTCTAAACTTAAGCTCATTAATCTTAGCCAATACCCCAACATCGGCCTCAGGGATGGAACAGTCAGTACGACGTAATCTCAGACTAACATTTCATGCTACATGTAGCTCACACTTTTAGACAGAGTCTTCTCATTTTCTTTCTTCCTGAGTGCAATCTCATGTCTCTAGATCTTTCCTTGAGATGAGAGGAGCAGCACTGAGCTCTGATAGATGGGGGAAAACTGGAGTTAAAGTCATCACAGTGTCAGGTCTACACATTACAATGTTCTGTCTATTGATGGGAACATCAGAGGAAACCTCTTAAACATTGAGAAACCATAGAAGAGCAATAAGATTATGGAATGTAGAAGTTGGAGGGAAGCACTTTAGAGATCTCCTTTTAGAGAGGAGGAAACTCAGGCCCTGAGAAGTGATATATAACTTGTACAAGGTTAAGGAGATAGCATTGTACAAGCAACAGAGTATTTGATCAGGAGTCATAGGACTGACTGCCCCATCCGATCCTGATTCCTCGGGTGTCATGGAATAAGGCATGTCACCTCTCTGTACTTACATCCCATGGGATTGGATTAGATTACCTCTAGGGTCACTTCAATCTTTAAATATGGTGTCCTATACAAAGAGATGGTGGCAGAGGTTGGATTAGAACTGGCGTCTCCTGACTCTTGATCTTGCTCTAAGATTTGTTACAGTTTTATAGCTCTTTCTACAAAGGGGTTTTCATGATAACTTAAGACAGAGGAATGGACTGTGAGGACCACATCTTAATAAAATTCTATCATGTTCTATCAAGTGAACAGGTGAGTTGAAATGAAACATTTTATTTTTGAAAACAAGTTCCACTGACCCCAATATGGCTTTATTGTAATAATAGAACATATGTTTATATTCACAAACACATGTGACCAAAGGAAAAAACTAAGACTTGTGTGTGATTGTGAATGTGCGTGAATGTTGCATCCCTTTCCACGAGGAATTGGAATACAGATGAAATGGATGCCTGAAGGAAAGGACAGAAAGCCTTAGTCTATTACAGTTTAAGGACTATCAGGGCTGAATTTATCTGGAAGGGACAATCTTCCTTTTTCCTTACCTTAAAGGGGAAGGGAGAGCTGAAATCTCATAAGAGAGATGTTAGGAACTGTGGGAATGTGTGACCGAGTAAGAAAGAGACGCCTGGGGAGCACCGTGATGGTAAACTCTTCAGGGCCACTGCCATAACCTTTTACTGCTAAGCTGTGTAGAAGCTGCATGGAACATGATATGATGTTTCTGTTTGTTGAACAAAGAGTGTGATGCTCCTACCTCCCCATCCTTGACCTTGCTATGGCTCTTGTGCTGAGTCCATATGTCTAATCTTTATTTCTTAAAGAAATTTATTTCTTAAAGAGGATTTGTTTTGTGTAAATAACATGGGGTTTTAAAATAAACCAATTTCTCTAAGATAACATGCGTTGTGTTTGTGTGTCCTGTGGGGAATTATGTGCATCTGAGAGTAGTATTATGGCTGGCCAGATACACAGAGTAAAAGACTCATATTTAATCAATTGTTAGGAGTATAGCTAGACTTGAGTTGATCAAAAGAGATTTTATTGATACGTACTATGATAGCTCTCCAAAAGCAGAGCATAATAAGTAAATCTGGATTTTCCTAGGCTTAAGATGACCCAGCATATTTCTAGTGGAAGGTTTGCAAAAGTGAGAGGAAGTCAGCCTCATCTGAGGTAGTGGCCTCAAGCCGTTTTCCTTCTTATTTTCTCTCCTAGAGAAAGTTTAAAGAATCTTAACCTTTACTCTCAGGAGCAGAAGGAGAAAATTGGCTAAAGGAGAATTTGTGCTCTTGGAGGTGTATTAAAGTAGGGGCTGTGAAAGAATGGTACCATTCACAAGGAGTAGCAGTCCAGAGAGAGGGATGAGTTCTCACCAAACACTGATACATGTGTGAGAGTGTGTGATGTGTGTGTTTGTGCATATAAGTATACACACATATATGTATTTATAAATGTATGTGTGTATGTGAGTGTTTCTATGTATATATGTGAATTTATGTGTGTGTGTGAATATGTAGGCATGTACATGCACTTATGTGTGTGTGTGTGTTTTGTGAGGGAGGGACAGACCTGTAATTTGGTATAGAGGTCTCCTGATGAGGAATTTTCTCCACCAAAGCACACTGACACCTTCTTTGCTGCTTAGAGTTTTAGAGAGTTGCCTGGGACAAAGAGAGGTTAGGTTACTTTTCCAGAGTCACACAGCCAGTATATGTCATTGGTAGGACTTGAATCTGGGACTTCTTGATTACCTGTCCACTATGCCATGCTGTGAGAGACACAAATATAAATTGTGTGTGTATACATACATATTCATATTTTAGCATGAAGTCATGCAAATGCATCTGAAAAATGCACTTGCATTTGTGTATATAACTTTAGGCCCAGAGAATAGTAGGAAAGAGGCGCCATTTTGTGTGACTAATTAGAAAAGGGAGTTGCAAAATATAACACAGGCAGGGACATCAAAGAAGGTCTGTAATTAAATATTTGCCAATATGCAATTTTCTTCTTTCTGTTTTCAAATTACTTTGCAGTTGCTATATAACTGCCACAAAAGTTGAATCATAGACACAAGAGGGCAGCTATGCCAGCACAACTTTTAGTTGGTCATGCTTTAAGGATTGTATTTTGTGTACCTTTTAGAATTTCTAATGATCCCCCAAAAGTCTGTGGTTAAGAACAAATGACTTTGGAAATGTTTTGAATGGAAAATTCTACCCATCTGCTGATCTGAGAGATTTCAGAGATGTCCTGGGGGATACGGATCTGTTTTGAAAGCATATAAATTCTTTCATGTGCTTTTACTTTACCATAAAAGGTAAAGTTAATACTTTTAACCAAATTCCAACATGAGTAGCATCATAGACTTTTAGCTGGAAGGGGCTTTAAAGATCACTTAGTCTTCCCCTCCTCCCCCTTTCCAGATGAGAAATAACTTTCTCAAGGTTACATTAAGTACTAAGTGGCCAAGCTAAGTTGGGAACCTGTATCGTAGAATTTCAGAAACAGGTCATTTCCCACTGTACCACTGCATCCTGGCTAGCAGACTCCAACTCTCAGAATTCCCTCATTACTTAGATTTAATGCGAAATTCTTATGTTCCCCTCAGGGTCTAAACTGTAAAGTAAGACACATTTCTCTTTCCCTGAAGTTTTTACTATGTTGTTAAAGGCTACCTAAAGAAAAAAAGGATTTATATGTATTTTCTGACCCTCGCCTAATTTGGTTAGGTTTCTTCCTAATAATGAAGTCTGAAGTTCATTAAGGGAGCTGTTTATGCCATTTTGGGACCCACCCACTGCTCTGGTGTTTTGTTTTTCTCCCTCCTCAGACTCTTTTAATTTGAGGGAACCAATGTAGCTCTTGGGATATCAATTTACTATTTTTTTATTCTCACCATATGGCTGGTCCAGCACCTTTTCCTATACTATAGGTCCTCATCTTTCTTTTCTCATAGACAAGCCTTCATTGATTATATGCTATATGGCAAGTTTATGCCCACTAGGACCTTTGGGTTACTTGTGACTGATTCTTTTGTTATAAAAAATTAATATATTCTCATCATTTTAAAGATAAAAGCCCTGGAATCAGGACAGATGGCCTACGCTTTGACACACATGGAAGACTTGAAAATGTGCCTAAAAGAAGCAGAAGAAAAGGCTAAGACATTAACAGAGCAGGTAAATATCTGTCCCTTGAATTGGAAATATGCATTCTTATTAATCGATCAACAAGCATTTCTAAAATGCTTACTCTGAGTGAGGCATGATGCTAAATAACAGAGCTACAAAGACAAAAGTTAAAGTCTCTCCCTTCAAGGAACTTACATTCTAATGGAGGAGATAATATTTACTCATGTTATTATAGATAAAATAAATACAAGTTTTGGGAAGGGTCGCCTTAGGGTCTGGGAATAGGTTGGGGAGGGGGACCAGGAAAGGCTTGATGAAAAGATAGCACTTAAGCTGAGTCTTGAAGGAAACCTGGGGTTCCAAGAAGTGGAGGTGGGGAGGGAGTACATTCTAAGGCATGTGGAAACATCTGGTACAGAGCCCCAGGAACCAGAATTGGAGCATTGAAGGTCAGTGTGGCTAGAATGCAGAGTGGTTAGAAGGGAGTAAAATGCAGGAAGACTCGAGAGGTAGAAAAGGATCAGGTGGTAAAGAACTTTAAATGTCAAATGAAGAAGTTTATTTTCTTCAGTCAGATTGTTGACTCTCTTTTCATGCATCATTCTCATTTCTCTTCCCAATTTTTCCTCCACTTCTCTTACTTGGTTTTCAAAATCCTTCTTGAACTCCTCCATGGCCTATAACCAGTTCATATTTTTCTTGGAAGCTTTTGGTGCAGGAGTTCTGACTTGCGTTGTCTTTCTCCCATTCCATGCTTTGATCCTTTTTGTCCCTCAGAAAGGAAACTAAGATTTGATTGCTGTACTTGCTTTGCTCCCTTTGCTTGCTCATGTTGCCACTCACTTGCTTGACTTTTGAGCTCTTTGCCACAGTAGCACTCTGCTTCCAGAGAAGAGAGATTTGTCCCAAATCTCTGGGGTTTTTGCAGCTGCTGGAAGTATTAGTTGGGTGCCCTCTCTATAGCCACCACTTGCTCTGGCTCACTGGTCACACACCTCAGGACCACCACTGAAGATCGCTATCTGGATCCAGGCAGATTAAAGCAAGAGCAATTAACCTCTGAGTGGTTGCTTGGTCCTGCTTCAATCTGTAGGCCAGGAGCCCTTAAGCAGTCACGTGGAGGCAGCTGTACCACCAAGGGCCGCCTCTGCCACTTCTCACTTCAGGGGCAGAGGCCAGACCGGGCTCCTAGTCTCCCTTGGTTACGAAAGAGTTCCACTGATTTTTTTTACTTTGTCTTTGGCATTTATGGGTTGATATTTCTGGAAACTGCCACAGGTGCTGGTGATCCACTCTTCAGAAGTCCACTCTAGCTGCTGCTGGTCAGGCTGCCCTGAGGCTAAAACCATAGGCTCAAGTGGGGCTGGGCTTGGCTCCCAGCAGGCTGCAATGGACCCTTCCTGTAGGCCTGCCAGGCTGCCTTCAGTGGGAGATTCGTTTCTCTCTGTCACTTTGTGGGTTCTGTAGCTCTAAAATTTGTTTAGAGTCATATTTTATAGGTATTTTAGGTGGTTATGGGGGGAGCTCACAGAGTTTTCCTCACAGAGCCCCCTCTCCCCAATGAAGAAGTTTAAATTTAATCCTAGAGACAAGAAAATGCCCCTGGAATTTGTAGAGGAGTAGGGTAACATGGATAGACCTGGGCTTTATGAGGATTACTTTGGCAGCTGAGGGGATGATGGTTTGGATTTGAGAGAGAATCTTGATTTGGGGAGACCAGAAAGGAGCCTGTTACAGTAGTCTAAGTGAGAAGTCATCAAGGCAATCAACAACTCTGTCACAGTGCTAAGTGTTGAAGAGACGAAGAAAAGCAAAAATAGCTTCTGCCCTTGAGAAGCTCATATTCAAATGGGGAGAAAACATACCAGATACATCCATAGTAGAAGGAAGGTAATCCAGATGGAAGAAAGAACAGCACAATATTGATCAGTGCAGCTGAATTGTTGGGTTTATGGAGGGAGTATAAAGTGTAAGAAGACAGATTCAGGCAGGAAGGGACCAGGTTGCAAAGTGACTAAAGTTGCAAAGAGAACATCACATCTCGGAATAGGGTGCTACATGGTGATATATGAGACTGATGCTTTAGGAAAATCACTTTGACCTCTGCATGGAGGATGTTTTGGAGCAAGTAGGAGATTTAGGCAGAAAGTGAAAAAAGAGGCTGTTATAGTAGTTCAGGTGAGAGTAAGGTAAGAATCTAGACTCGGATGACGATTGTGTGAGTAGATAGAAGGAGGTTTTTGTAAGAGATAGCAATGTGGAGAGACTACGATAAATATTGTGATAGGTATTTTGGAGATAGAAAAAACAGGATTTGGCAACTGGTTGGACATGTGGGGTGAGGGAAAGTGAGGAGTTAAGTATGACATGGAGTTTGTCAGCCTGGATAATTAGAGGGTTGTTTCCTGTATCATAATTTAGAAATTTGGAAGAGGAAGGTTTGGCGGAAAAGATGAGTGATATTTTAGAAATGTTGAATTTGAAGTGTCACTGGAATGTGCATTTTGAAATGTCAGCAGTCAGTAATGTTGGAATGGAGCTCGAGAGAAGACCGTCTAATACAGTGGTTCTTAACATTCCTAATGCCGCAACCCTTTAATACTTGTATGTGAGCGTATCTGCATCAAGGGCAGACCACCTGGAGACGGATAGAGGAGCCGTGTCTCAATTCCTAAGAACATCAGAAATATGTGCTTTCCAATGGTCTTAGGCAACCCCTGTGACCCCTGTGAAAGGGTCGTTTGATCCCCGAAGGGGTCGCGACCCACAGGTTGAGAACTGCTGGTCTAGTAGGACTAGGTGTATAGATCAGGAAGTCATCTGCATAGCGATGATAATTGAACCCATGGGAATTGATGGGGGTGGGAGAACAGAGACAGAGAGAGAGAGAGAGAGAGAGAGAGAGAGAGAGAGAGAGAGAGAGAGAGAGTGAGAGATGACACAGTTGGTGAATCAGTAAAGGAAAATGTGGTGATCAATTAGGTAGGAGTAGAACCCACAGAATATCATAATATGCAGCAGGGAGGTCTAGGAGCATGAGAGTTGAGAAGAGGCCATTTAACTTATTGGTTAGCCTTTGGAGAGAGCAGTTTCAGTTGATTTAAAGGTTGAAAGTCAGAATGCAATGGGTCGAGTGAGAAAAAAAACTGAAGCACAAACTGTGGGCTGCTTTTTCAAGGAGTTTGGCTAATAAAGAGAGAAGAGATTGGGACTGTAGGTAGTGGAAATGGTAGGGAGTGAGGATTTGAGAATGAGAGAGAATTAAGACTTATTTGTAGACCAAAAAGGAATTAGTATATATAGTAGAGAGGGAGAAGTTGAAGATTAGAGAGAGACTGGATGATATAAATTTAAGTATATCCATTAACTTCTATTAGTATTAGAAATTAGTATTAAGTTAAATTCAGTGATTTTTCCTCTTAATGTCAGTTGCTTCTTACCTTTGATCAGCCCTTTATCGTGAAACAGATACCCTCCCCATATTTAATGTGTCTCAGATACTTAATGCATTCATTTTTAAACTGTTGACTTAACAGATGTGTTAGACCTGCATATATATAGACAAACACATATAAATATGCACACATATGTAATGCAAGAGGCAGCATCAAATAGTGGACAAGAGCATATTATGGAGTCCGGGACTTTCATATATACCAGCAAGTCATTTAACCTCTTAGTGCAACACATAGCTCTCTCTAAGACTGTAAGCTACAAATAAATGGGTGGAAGGGGGCAGAGAGGCGGTACAGTGGTTGGAGCTCCAGGCTTGGAGTCAGGAAGACTTGTCTTCCTGAGTTTAAATCTGGCTTCAGACACTTATAGGCTGGGTGACTCTGGGAATGTCACTTAACCCTGTTTGCCTCAGTTTCCTCATCCATAAAAATGAGCTGGAGAAGGAAATGCAAACTACCCCAATATCTTTGCCAAGAAAACCCCAAATGGGGTCACAAAGAGTCAAACACGACATATGTGTCTTTACATTTTTATGTACTGTTTGTGTATGTGTATGTATGTGTCTGTGCATGTATAGATACATGCATAGACATATACATATACACATATATTTACTGCACAGCTTCTATGTGAGGTACAACTGAGTCCTGGATTTTGGGGGGATTTTTTTTAGTGCCCTCATTAAAGGAGGACACAGCTGGTATTAAGTTTCATTAACATTTTAATTCTATTATTGAATTGCTGTCAACAATTTCTAATTGAAATTTATGAAGGGAACATGCATTTGGCCACATTCACAGGAGGGTAAAATCTTGGAGGACTGGATTGACTTGTTGGATGGGCAATGACTCAGATTCTGCCTTTTAAGCATCTGTCCTAATCCTGACCTTGTGTGAAAGGGCTTTGTGAAGAAGGAAGAAACCATCTCAAACAGGAAGACATGAGAGAGGATCCTTGGGGAGAAGGAGCAGTGGAGGGAGGGAGAGGGGAAGAGAAGGGAAGAGAGAGCAGGGAGACATCCTGAGAGTCAGACTGGCAGCGGTTGAGTCAGTCCAAGCACTGAAATGATGCTGATGCCGGGTCAGTGAGGATGGTCTGAGCACAGTCTACCGAGTGGGCAAGATCAGAGAGAGCACAGAGAGGCTTCCCTCTCTCCATGGGGATCCTCTGGTGTTCATTATTCTTTGCTCGCTTTAACTTTCTGCTTCCACCTGTCCCCGTCAGGCTGTTTGAAAAACAGTTGAGGTGGGAGTAAAGGAGGGGATTTGGAAGCTTCCATCTTTTCCTAAATGTTCTTTATTTTTATGTCATTAAAGCATGAAAAAAACCTCTTGGACAACAAAACCTTAAATTGTTTGTTGTATATTAGTTAAAATAATGAATATACAGATAAATAGATAATATGAAGGAAGAGCAATTATTCTGAGAATAAGCCATTTTGTCCAGCAGAGCTGGATTGTGGGGGGTGGGGCCTGAGAGAAGCAAAATGGAGGGACTGATGCTGGACTATTATAAACTTTAAAGAAATATCTGGGACCAAATATAGACAAATACTCCTAGATCAATTTTCTGTCCCTTTTGTCAAAGAAATCATAAGCTTCAGAAAGTCCTACGACTGATTGTTAACCACTACCTTTGGTCTCAGAGGCTTTGGGTGATTTGTCATTTTTGTTGGCTCCCAGGGGTCTTCAAAAGAAATTAACCTTTCAAAATGTGGGTGAGAGGATGGGATGGACAAGCAAGCCTAGGGGCTTTAACTGGATCTACACTACCCTAGCAGCAACCTAAGAAAGTCATCAATGCCTAAACTTGTTCATTTACTCTTCCCCAAGTGGTGAGAGAAGGACAGTTCATCCATCACAGTATCCATCTCTTTCTGTGCTGAATATAACATGCGTCCCTATAAGTAGACTGTACTAGATGACCTCCAAGCTCTGCTCTGACTTTTTTTTTAACATACAATGACTTTATGTTGTTATTTGTTTAATCCTAAGAATATATGACATATATAATATGAAACAATTAGGTATTTCTCTTTCTCAAAAGTTTGTTAGGTTAAATTGACATTTAATTTAAATCATTCATTATGCAAAGAGAATTAATTACCTACTACATATGAAGCCCATACACTGGGGACCTATTGCTAGAGTATAAGTTCAGTGACAGCAGGGGCTCATTTTATCTAAACTTTGTTACTCCCTCTGACCTTGGAAAAATAACTTGACCTCTCTTACTTAGTTACCTCATCTCTCAAAAGATGAGTTGAACTACAGTGATCTGTAACATCCTCTCTAGCTTTAAGTTCTATGATTCTTTGTATACTTAAATTTAAAAATCTATAAAGTATTCATTGTTCCTGGTTTCAAAGACTTTATAGTTAAAAGAGAAAATGTATGTGAAAGCATTTTACAAATTATAAAGTATCATTATTATTATCATAATCACAATGATATATATTATGTATAATATTTTATTAATAATATATTATTATCATACTCACAATAAGAAATCACAACCTAAGGAGGAACAGCAAAAATTTTTATAGCTTTGAGAAAAATAACACAATTACATTAGATTAGGTCTTATTTTTTTTCTTCCTTAAATTTTCTTCCTGAAATTAAATTTTCTTCCTTAAATTTTCTTCACTAAAGTTGTATTGCAAGAATTTTCGGAGTCCTTGCTAGCCCCTGCACAGGTGGTAGACAGACAAGTACACCACAGTTTATTTATGCGCTCAAGGGTGGGACACACACCATTAATGGACATATTGGTTATGGACATATGTGTCTCACAGTTCCACAGACAACATATATTTAGTCTCTCCTCCTGAGCCACAGAGTTTGGGTAAGATCAGGGAGGGCACTAGGCAGAAAAGGGTATGTTTTTTAGCCAGAGAAAAACGATGATTTAACCGTTACAAAGGCCTTTAGCACAGCCATTTGCACCAAAGTAGACAATATTTTCTTTACCAACTAGTCAGGTAACTGACATTTGTTAAGTTCCTGCTACTCTAATTATTAGATAAGATAAGAGACGTGGGTAAGTTCCTAAGAACAATCCTAAGACTTAGATGTTTTCTTTAGTAATTGAGAAGTGATTGGGGGAGGGGGTACTGAAGGAGACATTCAGCATATTAATTGTCATACAGGAAAAGAATGAAATATAGCAGCAAAAAATGGAGGCAGTTTTGTTTTCCCCAAAATCCACCTTTAACAGTTCCAAAGTTTTCAATACCGAATGAATGAAAATGGACCTTGATGTATCACTTTGAGAAGGTAAATATACTGCCTCTTGAGCTTATTTCTCTAAAATTATATTACTGGCATTTTAAATACCCTTTTTAATTAAGTTCACCATTCTATGAGAATTGGCAGTCTTCACTGCTACCATTGAAGGAGGTTAATTAAAATATAGACACTGTACTCAAAGTAATTAATCCTGGATTTTTGCTTTCACTAATTCTTTAATTTGAACATTGCAGAATGAAAATTAAAGAAGCATTCTCTTCTCCTTTCTATTCGAGTGGCCACTTTAAAATCATGAAAATGTTTGGAATTTGTCTATGTGGCAGGAAGTAAGGGTGGGGGTGGGGCGTGGGGAGGTAGGGAGTGCCCTGTTGGTAAAAAATCAGTAGACTTTTCTTCATTTTTTCCTTAATAGGAATTGGAGTACCTGTCTCAGGCAGACAAACATTTGTCCACTGGGGGCCACTGTCTTCCTTACTGGGCTAAGCCATCCAGAGCTTCCAAAATGTCTCTTTAGCATCAGAAGGATTAATTGTGCTGCTTCCCCCCTTCCCCCCAGGAATTTTCTTGACTTATGCAAGGCTAACTTAATGAGAAGGGATTCTTCTTGGGGAGTTTCATAATGGTTTCCTAATGACCAGGAGACACACACATATGTATATGTATATGTATGTATATGTATATGTATGTGTATGTGTATGTGTATGTGTATGTGTATGTGTATGTGTATGTGTATGTGTGTGTGTATGTGTGTGTATGTGTATATGTATATGTATGTGTATGTGTGAGAGAATATGAGAGAAAACTCAAATTTGAACCTAGATCATATGACCCTGAACCTAGGTATTCTTCCTCAGACCACACTGACTTTCTAAGTAGACATTCCTGGAGTCTAGTCCCAGTTCTTATACTAAATGACTTTGTGACCCTGGACAAGTAATTTCATTTTTCTGGATAATTAATTTCCTTTTCTATAAAATGATGAGGTTTGATTAGGAAATCTCTGAGGTCTCATGGTCAACTGTGGCTTTTTTTTTTTCTTCCTGAGATTTAAGTATTTATTAAAGTATTACCTTATAAAAAGAAATTAACAATAGTGAAATATAAAGAATTTAAAAATTTTTTCTGTGCATGATTATTTTTATTTAATATTCTGCTCAGTATAAAACAAGTAGATAAGATTAAGATAATTTAAAATTAATACAAATAATGTTTCAAGTCCCTGTAGTTCTGCAATTATACAATATTGATACAATTGATCCAGAATGAAAAGAGAGCAATTCTTCTGAATTAGTGTCAAAGAAACTAAAAATGACCAGAGTTAGATAAAGCTAAATTGTCTACATTGCATTGCATTCAGCAAAGTAAAAATTTGTCATCTAGCAGGAGGCACAGGCTAGAAATTTGATGGTGGATAAAAAGAAAGTAAGTTTGATGGGAAAGAAGTGTGAGAAGGAAATGAGAGAGAGAGACAGAGAGACAGAGAGACAGAGAGAGAGAGAGAGAAAGAGAACAGAGAATAATAATTATGATAATAATTAGCATTATATAGCTTTTTTAAGGTTTGTAAAGAGCTTTACTTATGTTGTTTGATCCTCACAATAACCCTATGAAGTAGGTGCTATGGATATCCCCATTTTACAGATGAAGGACCAGTTGGGCTTGGTTTGTGCAGTAGAGCCATAACTAGTCAAAACTATGCCTGGGGGTTGTGTCTCATGACTCAGCAGGTGAAAGATAGGATGGTGGTGGGAAAGGATGCTCCACCCTCACCAGACCAGCACCCTGGGTAGAATCTTTTGTGCCCTGTCATGGTGAGGTCTTTGTTGAGAATCATGGGGGGACAAAAAGTGAAAGAGATTTTGATTGTTTGAAAGTTAACTACCTTGGAAACTAGATCCAGTGATTCAGTCCTTGAAGCATGTTTTTTGAAAAAGGTAGATTGAATTCTTAACTTTAAGATACAACCGAGATCTAAAGAAACACTAGACTTGAATATATGTCAAGTGCAGCTATCAGTGTTACTGAAATTCTATGGCAATACTTCTCTAGCAATAATCTGGGCCTTATTCTCTCCCTTTCTCCCCCCAGCCCTCATTCTTTTACTCAGCAGAGACCTAAATAAGATAGTATATTATTTAAAGGACTTGGTAAACTTTAAAGCTTTGTATAAATATTTGTAATTATAGTAGGAGTAGTAGTAGTAGTAGGTAGTAGTAGTAGTAGTAGTGGTAGTGATAGTAATAGTAGTAGTAGTGGTAGTAGTAGTAGAAGTAGTAGTAGTAGTAGTAGTGGTAGTAGTAGTGGTAGTAGTAGTAGTAGAAGTAGTAGTAGTGGTAGTAGTAGTAGTAGTAGTGGTGGTGGTGGTAGTAATAGTAGTAGTAGTGGTAGTAGTAGTACTAATAGTAGTAGTAGCAGTAGTAGTAGTAGTGGTAGTAGTAGTGGTAGTAGTAGTAGTAGTGGTAGTAGTAGTAGTAGTAGTAGTAGTAGTAGTAGTAGTAGTGGTGGTGGAAGTAATAGTAATAGTAGTGGTAGTAGTAGTAGCAGTAGCAGTAGTACCAGCAGCAGCAGCAGTTGCAGTAATAGCTGTTGTCACGTGCTTGTTGAAGGCCAGGTCTGACTGAGCTTCAGGTTTAGGATGGGAATGAAATGAGACTCTTGTAGACGACTCATCATTTACTAAAAGAAAGTTTCCTTAGTCACAGAATGGAAAGATGCTGAGCCACGGTGGGTGCATTTCTCTTTGGGTTGGCCATGGCGGCATGCCAATCAAAAGTATGTGTCCAGTTTGAGGGAAGACCCATTGGTTTTCTGACCCCCACACTAGTTTTGTGCTAAGCTGTGAGGAAGCCGTGTTAAAGGAAGACCTGAGTCTCATTTCCCTGTACAATTATGTCTCAAGGACAGTATCACTCCTTCTACGGGGGAAAAGACAGCCTCACCTGTGTTTGTTACTCCTGCCTCATCCCCCCCCTCGGCGGGAAGGTCCTAATCATCTTCTAGAGAACATTCTGCCACTTACTCTGCCCATTGGGCTGTTACTAGACAGCCCTGACCTCAGGATTGGAAACCTAACATAGGGAGCAAAAGAAAAGAAAAAGAAAAAACAACAGAAAAGTAGCGGGACGTACCCGAAAGCGATGCACCACCCCTGAAGAAGTGACAGAATCTGGAGAAGAAAGACCAGAAGAGCAGCTTCACCTCCCCACTTTGGAGAGACTAAGCGCCTGATGTGAAAAACCCGGTCCCTGGGGTGGGGCGAAGCTTTACCGTTCACAGGGGGTATCCCAATGTAAAGTGGTAGAAATGAATCAGAGAGGCACCAGGAGCATCAGAGTCAGCATAAATGCTGTTTTTGACTGTTTTAGTCTGGACCTAAGCTAGGCCAGCTGAGTAATTCTGGATTAGGTCTAAAATTCAATAAAGTACTTATAAATTATAAAAAGTGATGAAAACCAAGATTAAAAGAGATTAAAGGAACAGGAACAAGCCCCTGATATGTAGAGTAGGGGCTGCTGAGGAAAAGGGGAGGGGAAAATGTGGGGTGAGGGCAGAAGGGAAATGAAAGTGGAAGGGCTCCAGCTGGGCACAAAAACAACCCTATCCTGGGCAATAAGGAGGCAAAGCAGGCTGCCACTCTTTCCAGCTGACAACTCCCTCTCCACATAAAACCAATATAATTTAGTGCCCCACACGGGCACTCACTACAGGGCCATCTGTAGTAAGATAGCTAAGAGGTCATGCCTTTCTTATGTGCAGCCTGTCCCAGTGGCAGAGACATTGCTGAAACTCCCCTTGTATTATACCCACTCAGTGTGTCCCACTCCAGCAGCCAGGACATCCCCCAGGCTTCCAGGGATACTAAATCTTTATGCCTTTAGAAGCCTTTACTAAAGAACTGCCCCACTTTTCCCACAAGGACTAGACTTCTGCAAGAAAGCTAGACACCTTGCAACGACTCTACTCCTTGGTCCTGCGAGCCCTTTGTTTCTTGTCCACTGGGTGCAGCCCACAGGTAGCAATCTGAAAGAGCCTTATCAATTCCTGATTATGTAAGCGCGTGGTTACAGTAAGTCTGACTACACTGCTGTGCGTTTCTATGTCCATTCTGCTGGACTTTGTTGGTGCCTGCTCTCACCCTCCCCGATGTCAAAGTCATGCCAATTCAACAAACGATAGTTTACAGCATTTAACTTCAGATTCTGTTTCCTTAAAGGTGCAGAGCATTTTGTATCTCACCCTACAGATATTTACTTTCTCATCCTCAGATCAACAGGGAACATCCCAGGGTGTGTGACCAGCACTATCAGAAGCTCCAGCAGAATTACACTGGCTACAGGGAGCAGGGCTCTGAGCACACCTTCCTTCACATGGTCCTTTCCCCACTTCAAGGGAAGTAATTCTGATTCAATCACCAAATGCTGTGGGCCAGTCCTGACTCAGATCTGTCCGGTGTTCCAGGCTGGGGATTAGAATGAATGGGTACTCATTCCTATAGCCCATCTAACAGTTAATTAAAGGAAATTTACTTAGCCATAGTATGAAAGAGATAATGGTCAAGGATTGATTCAGTATTGATTCAGCTGAGCAGACCTTCCCTATATCTGGGCTAGCCATCCTGATGTGCAAACATGTGTCAGACCTGAAGGAAGAGCCGGTGATGCCTTTAATTCTGTGTTTTCCTGCACTGGTATTTATACTGAGGTCCCAAGGAAGCTATGTAACTGTTGGCTTTAGTGAATGGTTTTCACTACATTTAGAGGGGAAAAACCAACTAGGCTTAGAAAGTCAGAGCTCCTCCACCTCCAAATTGTGTTTTGGATACAGCACCTAGCACAACACTAGTCATACATAGCGGGCAGTTTTAAAATATTTGCTAAGAGGCAAAACAACATAGCGGATTGTCGATTGTAAAGTGAAGAAACAAGAGTTTGAATTTTCACTCTTTGTTTGTATCCCTAACACTTTACCCAATGTCTGACACATACAAAGTACGTGCTTAATAATTGATTTATAGACTGGCTAGCAATTACCAACCACAGGAAACACATGATGATGGTTTTTTCCCTTTTAAACTCACTACAAAACCTTTTTGAGCCTCAGTTTCCCATTATCAATAAAATAAGGAGTTTGGCTAGATACTTTCTAAGGACTTAGAAGAGTCTAAATCAGTGGTTCTCAACCTTCCTAATACCACTTTAATGCTTGTATGTGGGAGTCTCTGCATGTGGGTGGACCTGCCTGGAGACAGATAGAGGAGCAGTGTCTCGGTTCCTAAGACCATCAGAAATATGTGTTTACCGATGGTCTTAGGCAACCCCTGTGACCCCTGTGAAAGGTTCGTTTGACCCCCAAAGGGGTCGTGACCCACAGGTTGAGAACCACTGTAAACTAGGGGGATACAATATGCTTATGCAAAAGTCCAAAAAAGATTTATACAAGATAAACACACAGGGATTTGTTAGGGGCACTAACAACCAGGGAAATCAAGGAAGAGCCATTGAAAGAGGTAGCATTTAAGCTGAGCCTTGAAGGAGAATTAGTGGTTTCAAGAGGCAGAAGTGAGTAGGGAGAAGATTACAATTTTTAGGGGGTAGCCTATGGAAAGGCATGGTGGTAGGAGATGGAATTTTGTATAAGGGGAGCAATGAGTAGGCCAGTTTGATTGGAATGCAGAGTGTGTGAAGGGGAATAAGGTGTCATTAGCTCAGAAAGATGTACTGCAGCCATACTGTGAAGGGCTTTACATACCTAAGGAGTTTATATTTTATCCTGTGGGTAAAAAGTAGTCACTGAAGTTTCTTAAGCTGTACGGTGACATGGTCAGAACTGAACTTCAGGAATATCAGTTTGGCAGCTGTGTGGAGGGTGGATCAGAGATGAAAGAAACTGGATGCATGGAAAATCAATTAATAAACTTCCATGATAGCCCTGGCAAGAGATGATGGGGGCCTGAACTAGGAAAGTTGTGATCTAAGTAAGGGGAAGGGAACTGATGCAAGAGGTATTAAGGATTCCACAATTAGGACTTGGCAACTGGAATATGTACTCTGAGGTAGTGTGAATGAGAGGTCAAGAATGACTCAGGTTGCAAATCTGGGTGCCTGGAAGGATGGTACCCTTGGTAGAGAATATGGAAGTTAGGAAGAACGGGTGAGTTTGGGGAAAAGATAATGAGTTTTGCTTTGGACTTTTAAAGTTTGAGATACCTATGGGGCATTCAGATGGAGATGTCCAGAAGGCAATTGGAGATGTGAGTCTGGAGGAACTCAAGAGAGAGATGAGGGCTGGATAGGTAGGTATGGGAGTCATTTTAAAGAGATGATCCTTGAATCCGAAGGAAGTGAAATCACCAAGAGAATATGGAAAAAGAAGAGGAGAGAGTCCAGGATAGACTGCCAGGATATACCCTTGCTTGAAGGCAATGAGGGCAGAAGAGGAAATCTATGATCTTTCTATAAAGAAGATGACCGAGAAGAACTAGTTAGACAAATAGGGACTCTTCAATTTACAACAATTGTTGAAAAGGCAAAATAGTGATAACTGATTATGTATATAGTGCTTTGAAGTTTGCCAAACACCTTAAACACATGATCTCCTAGCACAGGTATCCTCATTTTATAGGTGAAGGAATGGAGGCTTTAAAAGCTTTCTTGACTCATCCATAATCACACTGTGGTTGCTTAATTCCAAGTCTACCCTCTGTCTAACTCTATCTATCCTGACTCAAGAGCTGCCCCTTGGATCATCAGGGGGGACTGAGAGAAGACGAGATAGCTAGGTGACCCTGGGTCTAGTACCAGTGAGACCTGAATTCAAATCTGGTCTCAGATACTTCCTAGGTGTGTGATCCCGGGCAAGTCATTTAACCCCTATTTGCCTCAGTTCCTCATCTGTAAAATGGGGACACACTGGAGAAAGAAGTGACAAACCACTCCAGACTATTTGCCAGGAAAACGCTATGTACAAGTCCATGGGATCGTGAAGAATCAGACACGGCTGAATGACTGAACAACAACACAAGATAAGACCACTTATAAAGGAATATTCCACTAGCACCATGAAAGAAGAAAATTTATGTAATATATGTTTTAAATGTAGAAGGAATTGTTTTTTTTCCCCCTTAGTCTTGTTAGGGTCCCTGTGACCAGGTCTTCTATTTCACCTTGGAGGATGACAGTGATTATAAGTAGGGGATCTGAAACCTGGGGCCCAGGTCTCTAGGGCCCTGGATCCTCATTTAGGCTCCTTTGTTTATTCAGGGAAGGTGACCTTTCTGGAGGATACTAGCAGTCAAGGCTTCTAAGAGCATCCTTCAGATCTGGAAACCCACCCCCCCCCCACCTGTCGAATGTCTACTCACCCTCTTAAAGCTTGACTCAGAGAGAGCAACTTTCAGCTTTGGACAGGTGGGTGAGGATGTGGAAACTATTAGGAGGTTATTGCAGTAATCTAGAGAGAGTATAAACAAAGCACACAGACAGAACTGGGCAGGTCAAAAAACAGGTAATGGAAAATCATGCAGTTTGGCTGCAATACAGAGTACATGAAAAGGAGTATCAGGAGATAAGGCCAGAAAGGTAATTTGGAGTCAAATGGTAGGAACCTTGAATGAAAGCATCAGAAGTTTTAATTTATTCAATAGGCAGTAGGGAATCACTGAAGTTTTTGAATAATAATAGCTAATATTTTATGGCGTTTTTAAGATCTTCAAGACACTTTACACATTATATCTTATTTGATTCTCACAACAACTCTGGGAAGTAGGTACTATTAATATCCCTGTTTTACAGATGAGGAAACTGTGGCTGAGAAAGATTAAGTGACTTGCTTAGGATCACATAGTGAATAAGTGTCTGAGCCATGATTTGAACTCAAACTTTCCTGACTACAAGACTAGCACTACACCATCTAATAGAAGGTGAATGTGATCTGGAAGTTTACTCAGGCAATGGAATGAAATATAGATTGGGGAAGGAATAACCTGGAAGCAGAAAGAATAGTTAAAATATTTTGCAGTAGTTTAGGTGAAAAGTGTGATTATAGTGTGAGTACTATAGAGAGAATGAATGCATTGGCATAGACACATACAAGAGGAGAAGAAAGGGTCTGGAAGGTATTTGGTGGTGTTGTCACTGCTCCAACAGCAGGATCTTAAGACTTTTAACAGCAATCCCATTGCACCAGACTATCCAGAGATACAAATGACCCAGAGGAGCACAAACCCCAACACTGAAGAAAAGTTGCCCAGGTAACCATGATCCCTAGAGTTATGTGACTTTCCTACAAACAAGTCTTATTCAACTTTCTCACTATCTTTCCTGACAACATAATTATCTCTGCATTACAAGTACAGTTTAAAATATTAGTCCAGTAAAGGTTGGGGTGGAAATGGAGATTTGGAAGTCATCTGTATGGCAGTGAAAATTGAAGCTATAGAAGAGGATGAGATCCCCAAAAGAGAGGAACGAGGCAGTCGAGAGCTGAACCTTAAGGGGTCCCTACCTCTGTGGGGTGGGAAACAGATGAGAGGAGCACAGGGGGAAAAATGATCTGAGAGGTAGGAGGAAACCCACAAGTATGCAGTGTCATAGAAACCAAGGGAAGAAAGGACAGAAAGGAGGAAGTAGCCAGTGTTGCTAAACACTGCAGAAATATTAAAACGAATGAAGATTTTTTTAATGGCTATTTGATTCAGTAAGAAGTTATAAAGGACCCTGAAGAGTTTTTTCAGTCACAGCAGAGATGGAAACCAGGTTATAGGGCATTGAGGTGTGAATGGGTTCTTTTCGTTTCCCTTGTTAATTGGGGGTTTATTTTTAAAATTCTATTTATTTATTTTTAGTTTTCACATTCACTTCCATAGGATTTTGAGCTTCAAAAGTTCTCCCCCTCTCTCTCTTCCCCTCTCCTCAAGATGGCATGAAATCTGATATAGGCTCTACTTATGCATTCATATTAAACATATTTTCACATTAGTCATGATGTAAAAAACAATTAGAACTACTAATGGGAGGAACCACTAGAGAGAAGAAACAAAACAAAGTAACAAAAGAAAAGGAGAGCAAATAGTGTGCTTCCATCTGTATTCAGACTCCAAAATTCTTTCTTTAGAAGCAAATGGCATTTTCCATCATGAGTCTTTTGGAGTTGTCTGAGATCCTTGCCTTGCCGAGAAAAGCAAAGTCTATTAAAGTCCCTCATTGTACAATATGGTTGTTACTGCAGACAATGTTCTGGTTCTGCTCATTTCACTCAGCTTCAGTTCATATAAGTCTTTCCAGGTTTTTCTGAAGTCTGCTTGCTTGTCATTCAATAGTTGTGCATGAGTTCTGAAGTGGAGCTCTAAGTGTGGACTATTCTTTGTATTAGCAGTGAAGGGAAAAGATGTGAAGACAAGAAAAACAAAATCTATTATAAACATATATAGTCATGCAAAACAAATTTCTGCATTAGTCCTGTTCCAAAAAGAAAGAAAATATGCTTCAATCTGTACTCTGAGTCCTGAGGTAGCTAACATTTTTTATCATGAGTCCTTTGGAATTGAGGTGTGTCATTGTGTTGATCAGTTACTAAGTCTTTCAAAGTTGATTATCTTTACAATATTCTTATTACTGCGTAGATTGTTTTCTTGGTTCTGCTCACTTTACTTTGCATCAGTTCAAATAGGTCTTCCCAGGTTTTACTGAAGCTACCACCTTCATAATTTCTTACAGCACGTTCATATACCACGACTTGGTCAGCCACTCTTCAATTAATGGGTATCCTCTCAATTTCCAATTCTTTTACACCACAAAAGGGCTGCAAAAATGTTTTTACATATATGGGTTCTTTTCCTTTATTTGATCTTCTTGGATAGTTCTTCTTGGGCCCTAGTAGTGAATAAACAGTTCACCTAGTATCCTTCACCCTTACCACATGACTGACTCATCTTCTCTTTTGATCATATAATTAATTCCTTAATGATACATTTTACTTCTGTACTTTGAAGTTCTTTATTGGTTGTATGTTGCAGCTTATGGACCATGTTCTTCTCCAGTGCCTTCTGTGTTATATTAATTTTTAATTCATTGGAGACTCTTGTATTCCCTCTCTTACCACTACATAGCAACCCTAGTAGAATGTTGGTATTACGGAATGGGTCTTTGCTTTCATGGACTCTTGGGTTTATTAAAGGAGCTGTGCAATTTTCAAAGCAATCCAGATTGTTCTCTCCTTAGTCATCCCTGGGCCTAACTTGTCATCTATCTTTATCATCTGTTCAAAATATACAATGTTGTTGTTCAGTAGTTTTACTCATGTTTGACTCTTCATGACCTCATTTGGGGTTTTCTTAATAAAGATACTGGAGTGGTTTGCTGTTTCCTTCTCCAGCTCATTTTATAGATGAGGAAACTGAGAAAAACAGTGTTAAATGATTTGCCCAGGGTCACACAGCTAACAACTGTCTAAGGCCAGATTTGAACTCAAGTCTTCCTGACTCCAGGCCAGGAGCTCTATCCACTTGGCCACCTAGTTGTCCCAATACTTAGTAATAAATATTTTATCAGAAGATCTGTCAGAATGCATGTTGTCATCCGGGCAATAGACACTATTTATGCACTCAGTCTTTCCTATATGGATGATTGAGTCAAACTCCTTTGAGTTACTACAGATTTCTTTTAGGCAGCTCTGTGGTGTTGTAGGGTTTTGTGCAGTCAGCACAATGCCATCTGTAAGCAGGAGGTTGTGAAGGACCTTACTATCCACAGGAAACCCCTCTTTTTATTGAACTCTTTCCTGGATCTTCTCCATTACAGTGGAGAATCAACCTATTATTTATTAAGTACTTACTAGGTACCAGTTATGTGCTAGACCTGAGGTCCAAGAAAGATCTGATCTCTATTTAATCAATCCTTCAATAATCAGCAAACATTAATTAAGTGCTTACTATGTACTAGGAACTCTGCTATATGCTGGGGGTAAAAAGAAATGCAAAAGGAAAAGTCCCTTCTTTCAAGGAACTTACATATTAATGGAGGAGAACAACATGGAAAAATATAGGTATATACTTATATATATATATATATATATGTGTATATATACTTATAGGTATAAGATATAACCCATAGGCATAATACATACAGAGTACCAGCAAGGAACAAATCAGTGCATACATGCAGCTCCCCATAGATGCTGAGAAGATGAAGTCACATAACAAACCTTCTATATAAAGGAAGATGATTTCCTGACTGAGTCCCTGGATAGTTTAGGTATGTAGCCTCCTAGACAAAGAAGTGCCAGTGTCTTGGCAGGGTAAGGATAGGGAGGAGAGCCGGGTAAGGGGGGTGAGAAAGGGAGGAAAAATAGAGTATAATAGCTTAAAAGAATAGAAGAATCTGGTGAGTTTTTTAAGGATGGCACTTTTGGCAAAGACTACATCACCTTGTTTTATGTCTCACCTGATGTCTGTGATCGGAGAATCATTTAACTGAGATGTGCCTGCCTTAGAAATTTAAGTCTGATACTGGAACAAAATGGTATATTTGCAGGTTATTCAACAGTTAACCAAAGGAGATTTACTTAACCTTGGCAGGAGAAAGATATTCAACAAGGATAGCCTTGAGGACACCTAGAGTTGATTCAGATCAACGAAGTTCACTTGCCTGATTTATTCATCATGATCTACCAGCTAAGCATGACGGAGCTCCCAGAACTGCTTTGTGGACAGGCATAAAGTTCCTACAAAGTGATGTCAGTGGCCTTAGCCTTTAGTTCTCTGAGCTAATCAAGACCTAAAGATGATCTCAATATCTTTTAAGGAAAGACTAACCTAACTTGCATGGAGGCAGAGGTTAGAATATTGCTCCTACCACAACTGGGTTACAGGAGCTGCAAAAACCCTAGATTTTGCCTTCTATATTTTGTTTCAGTCTTTGGTTGATGTAATGTTAATGGGAGTTGAACATCTTCCTCATATGGAGCCCAACAAGAGAAGCTTGATTAAGAGAGGCTTGTTTTTCAGGAAGGCCCACACCTTTTGTTACTTTGTAATTAGGCAGTGGGTCACGAGGGTTGTGAAGTCCTCTGACCCTGAAGAAGGGCTTACTCATGGGAAGAGCGTTATAGTGATATAGCCAGATGAGACTCTGGGTAGCCATTGAGGAGACCCCAGACTTTGAAAACCCATATGTTGGTGCTTTTCTCTCTGGTAACTGTGTATGTATGCATGCAATGGTCAGACAATTGGGTCTGTGGGTGATGTATTTATTATTTGGTCAGATGGTTAGAAGCCCTGTCTGTTGGTCTTTATGCTATTATTTCTGCTTGTAATTTCTATTTGTATTTTCTCTGAAGTTCAGGGTGCTGACTTTTCCTTATGAACTAAGTAAATGATATATGTTTGATTAAAATAAGACTGTTAACCCCTTTTGAGTTGCTTTCCTTTAGAAAAGCAGGTCAAAGAACCTGTGCTAGCAGCTATCCTGGGCATGCTACGGTGTTTGCTGTTACAGTTGGTCTCATAGGTTTGAGGCCAAGTCTATAACCCTCCCCTTCAGAGTTAGGAAATTTGTTTTTCTAGGAACTCTTAACACCTCTGGTACTACTTCTTTGTCTTAAAACTCAACTGTCTTGCCCTGGTAAAACAAAAGGCACTTCTTTGTCTAGGATATTAGGTACTTAAACTCAGCCGGGAAATCATCTTTTGTCCAGAAGGCCTGGTGAGTGATTCCATTCTCTCTAGGGACTCAGCAGCATCTGTGGGGAGCTGTGTGTATGGACAGGCTTTTCCCCCTGGTGCCCAGGTCTGCTCTCCACTCTGCTGATGACCTCTAGCCTATGTGCAGCTCTCTCTGGAGCTCTAGGAACAGGTCAAGCACAAGTGCTCTGAACTAACCAATTCACAACAGCCTGAATCAATCCACCCACAAAATCATAGACTAATAGCTGAACAAGACCTTAGGGGCCATCTAGTCTAGCCTCCTCATTTTAATAATTATGTTTGAAGCAATCCTGCCTCTCCACCCCACAGTCAATGGGGATCAATCAGAAGCAAGGCACATGTCCTTGAGTAAAGAATCGGAGGGCATATCCAGCAACATAGGAGGCACCACAGTCAAGTAAACTGGGGTTCCCTGCTGTAAATAAGAGGGCACAGAAGGAATACTCTGGTTTTTATCTGGGTACAGAAAATGGATATGTTTATTGAAAAAATTAACATATTTTAGAGAAATATGAGAGAGAAGAAAAGCAAAAACAAAATAACTTGTTAGGCGCAACTGAAAATTTTCTGCTTCAAGAGTTTATCCCAGGGATGGGGAATCTGCAGCCTTACTGCTAGATGTGGCCCTCTAGGTCCTCAAGTATGGTCCTTTGACTAAATCCAAACTTCACAGAACAAATCCCCTCAGTAAAAGGATTTGTTCTGTAAAACTTGGACTCAGTCAAAGGCCACACCCAAGGACCTAACATGCCACATGTGGCCTCAGGGCTACAGGCTCTCCATCTCCGGCTTATCCTATATCTCACTGCCATTTGGGGAAGCTCTAGCATGTTGAAAGAATACCTTTAGCACATACTAACCTCTTTAAATTATTTCTTTTTCTTTGCATACTACTTGCCTTTAAAAAAATTATGTAATAATTCTAGTTATTTCCAAAACTTTCCTGCCCATTTGAGAATCCTCCTTTTGTTCTCTTCTGTGCATTTAAAAAAAAAGTTTCAATTACTTTCTTTTTTTTTGGCATCATTATTGTTAACTCCTCCTATCCCTCCCCCCTCCAATTAACAACTAAAAGAAAAAAAAATCATAAAAACAAGCATGGTCAAGCCCCCAAAATGTTTGTTTCTTTTTGCATCTTGAGATTCTCACTTCTCTGTCAGGAGGTGGATGATATACTCTATCATATGTCCTCTTGGGTCATTGCATTAATCAGAGTTCTTAAGACAAAGTTGTTTTTCCTTTATGACACTGTCCTTGTTATAAATTGTCCTCCTGGTTCTGCTCGCTTTACTCTACCCAAGATTCTCCAAAATCATCTCATTTCTTATAGCACAAAAACATTCCATTCCATTTACCTACCATACTTTGATTAGCTAGTCCAGTCCCCAGTTGATGGGCACCTCTTTACATTCTGGTTCTTTCAGTTTTCTTTGTTTGCTCCTTTTAATCTTCACTTCAGGATGAGGAAGTTTGTCTTGCTGGGGCTACTGCCTCTCCCATGTTATTCTCTGTCTTAAAGCCCACTCCTCTGCTCCTCCCTATCCTTGGAGGTTTCCTGTTGAGTTTGATTGCGTGACTTCATTTAGATATGCTCTCCTTCTCAGGTTCATGTGGCCAACTCCATTAGTCCTGATCTACATCTTGCCACTGGACCCAGATGACTTTGGAGGAGAAAATGAGGCTGGTGACTTTGCATAGATCTGCCTCACTTAAACCCAATTCACTTGCAAGTCAAGACATCACCTTCCTGAGATCACTGGTTCTCTTTGAGTCCAAAGGACAAACAACACCACCCCAGTGATGAGAAATAGTAAATTTATGCTCCTTTCTTTGACACTAGTGAATTCCTTTTGCCATCCTTTCATTTCTTCTCTTAAAATCTTCTAGACAGAGCTGATCCATCCTCATGTCCTCAGATTTTTGTTTTGTTTTTTATCCATCAAAAAGGTTTGAAGACATCAAGGTTCTGAAGGAACACTTGTTTCTTCACTACTTTGAATTCTGATTAAGATCTTGTCTAATGAAAGTTCTCATTTGTATTTTGACACCAGATCAAACATACTTGTGTCTCACTGGAAGATCCACTTACTGAAAGTTTCTGAATCCAGTAGTGGACCCTCGGCTTTGAAACATGGGTGATTCTTTTTTTTTTTTTGGTTGTTTTTGAGAGGTAACATTCAAGACTAGGGCTGAAATAATGCCCTGGGTTAATTCTGACTACTTGCTAGCTCTGGTTTACTCTGCAAGAAGTCGTTTCCAAAGAGAGAGAAATCCTGTTTCAATGCTTTTCTTTGTAGAGATTTCTTCCTATCGGATTATGAGACTGTTCAAAGAAAACAATGGAGTTTGAATTAAACAGCAGCTGTTTGGGGTAGGAGGAAATAGCCAACAGCAGCAGAAAAGGGAAGTTTCTTACAGTTTGCTTTCTCTTGGGAATTTTAACAACTTGGCTAATATTTACCCTTAGTTCTCAAGGCACATCCGTGTGCAGGGTTGGGAAGTTTAGACAAGAAACAAAACCAGGGCCATGAACCAAACCGCAACTATAGGTTAAAGATTCATGAAAGACAAATGCTCATTTACTCTCAGCTTTGTGAATGACCTTCATTCCTCTTGAAAGAATAAGCTTTGAGCCAGTAGGCCTGTTACTTCTGCTATTGGGGTTACTGAGGCTGATGGATTGCTTGAGTTTGGAAGTTTTCGACCATAGGCAGTAGGGTTAAAACTCATCAGCAGTTTGTACTAAATCTGGTGCAAATATGCAGAACCCCTGGGAATCCCTGCCTAAAAAGGGTGAATAGGTTGACTTGTTAAAAAGCAAACAAACAAGGAGGGGGGTGGCTAGGTGGCGGCTAGGTGGTGCAGTGAATAGAGCATTAGCCCAGGAGTCAGGAGGACCTGAGTTCAAATCTACCCTCAGACACTTAACGCTTACTAGCTGTGTGACCTTGGGCAAGTCACTTAACCCCAATTGCCCTGCCTTCTCTCCTCCAAAAGGCAAAAACAAAACAAAACCAAAACCAAAAAACAAACCAGAAGCCCAAAGCATGTTAAAACTTCTATGCTCGTAGTTAATTTGATTGGACTTACTAGTAACTGCTGCTCTTTCAGCCTGAGTGAGAGAGGAAGACCCAATTTAAAAAAAAAAAGACTTTGAATTGTACTTTGAACTAAACACAAGAAGGCTTTGCCCTTTGGCAGCTTTCCTCATCAATCAGAAAGTGTTTTTCTTTGTTTCTGACTTAAAATTCAGAGAAATTTCTACTTCAGACCTTTTTTACACTATCTGTCAGTGTTGCCATATGGTCTGTGAGTAGCTAGAGACTGAATGTGATGATCATGCTGTGGAAGAATTATCTTCTCTCTAAATTCATATGATAGGTAACTGGTGCCAAAATATATTTACTGTAAAACAGAAATTATAGAGATAAAAAACCCTATGCATTATTATTATGCCCAAGCATAGGTTCAGGCCTCAGAGAAAACCCAAACTCTCATTAGAAGTCCTAATACATCCTTTTATAGGCAAAATTATGTCAGAATGACAGAGAAATAATTTTTTTACATATTATAATCCTATACATTCCTCTTAGATCATAAGAATTAAAGACACGTCTATACTCTGCATGCTTTTTTTCAATGTCACAAAAGTTGAACAGTTAAACATAGTCATAATCTCATATATCCCCCAAGGAAACAAAACTTCATTAAACTTCATAGGTAAACTAAGTCAGGTTATAGATTAAACTATATCTAGAGGGGTCACAACTAGGCTAATTGAGGAAGATGTGTATGATGCCAAGGAATCAGGGACAATTGAATTTCTTCCTCTAGTTTCTTCATGAAGAAATGTTTAAGGCTTTAAAGTAAGTTTTCATATCCTATGGGATAAGTTTTGGTCAATTCAATATTTTTTTTTAACTAAGAAAAACTTCTCTTAGCATGATTATTCCATATATCAGGTTTTGGTCAGGTGAGGTTACTATGAACAGAAAACAGACTTTCAGTTAGCGAAAAAGTCTCAGCAGGAATAAAAGGAAATCTCATTAGTCTGCTCAGTTACTGTAATGGTCTCTTTGTTTTCCCTGACTCCTAGGTCTCTCCAATATGTCCATTCTTCTGACAAAACAATCTTCCTAAAGCTTCCACAGCTCTGACTACACTATCACTCAACTTAAAAAATGATAATAACACCCACAATTTAACTCCAGTGACTCCTTACTGACATTAGAATAAATACAAACATTGAAGACTTAAGCCATTTAAGACTCTCCATAATCTGATTCCAGCCTATCTTTCCAGCTTTATTTCACAGCTCAGATGCCATTTGTTCCATGAAGCCTCGCTCAAGTCCCTTAGTTGTTGGTACTCTTACCATCTTCAAAACTGGAGCATTTTTCCTCATTTCTCCTTGCCCCCTTTATTTTCTTAAATTATACTTAGTGTTCATGTTTTATCCCCTCCTCTAGAACGTAAACTTTTTGAGAACAGGGTCCCTTCCTTATTTTTCTTTCCATCCTTAGTGCTTGGCACATAAAAGATGTTAATACACATTTATTGAATACATTGATTGATACAATGGATCTTCTTGAATGTCAAGACTTTCTTCTTTTCCCTTTACACTGGGCCATCTCTGATAGCCAACAATGAAGGGAATTATTATATCATTTTACAGAGGCATAATAAAATAAACTTTCTCCTCATCTTTCCAAAAATGCCAGGGTAATTTTTATTTTTTTGTAATTTAAAATTTCAGGAAGAATATGGTAGTCTAGTCAAGACCTTTATACGTGATGAGTATCAGAAGCATACCAAGATTGGCCCATAATGTACTGTTTCTGTTATAACAGTGCTCTTTTGATGTTGTTTATTTCAGGCAATTAATATGTACTGGATAGGAGTATTTATTCCTAAAGATGCTCGGAAATTTTGCCTATATTCCAAGATTGAATTATTAGCCTCCTTCTAACAAGACTGGTCTTTTCCATGTATTTTAAAATTCGCTTGGTTACTACTTGTGACAAAATTGAGGATGGCATCAGTGTAGCCTCTAAAAGATTTGCTTACACTATGAACCATAGTTATCAACAACTTTCTCAAACAATGATGAGCCCATGTTGAGCTAGGGCTGATTCATAGCATATAAGTTCTAACATTAACCTTTACTCTGTGGCATGCCTTTTTAAGTATGAATTTGCAACTGTAAAAAAATAAGGCTACAAAGAGAAGCTGGTGAAGAGATACTTATTATTTTAAATGGTTAGGAAAAATGACAATCCAGCTTTTGTTGTTGTAGTTGGGAAGGCGGCACTGATGGCCTGTTACATAACTAAAGACTTCCTTCCCCAGCAAATGCCAAGAGCAAACTGGTTTGCTTTAAATAGCTGGATGGGCGGTGGTAAACGAGGCTTTCTCCTCCAAGAAAAGTTGAAGGACATATCCGATCTCACTTACAGATTTGCACAGGTGCCTGTTTGAATGGACATAACTGAGTTTCTGTATCATGTGTCAGTTTTGGAAGTTAGATTGACTTTCTGCAAGTTTCTTTTTCTTTTTTCAGGAGGTTGTTTGAACAATATATTGTTGTGCGTGCGTGCACACACACATATATTTAGATATATATACATATACAAACACATATATACATACATGCACACAATACATGTAGATAGATATACATACATATACACACACATATATACATACATGCACACATACATATATAGATAGATAGATTATATACATATACACACATTATATATGTATATATATGTGTGTATATATATATATATATATATATATATATATACATATATAATGTGTGTATGGTATTGAGGATACCCAGGGTAGTTTCTTTAGATATATAATCCAAGATTTCTTATTTTTCTGTTTTGGAGTTTGTTCCTTCACCTTAAGTTTAGAATAAAGGAATATAGAAAATATACAATGAAAATTATAAACTTATTTTAAAAGATTTTCATTGATATGTTTTCTTTTTCATCACCTGGTCCTTCTCCACTCTCCACTCACACAGGTTTCCATTCCCTCTCCCAGAGAGCCATCCCCTAAAATAAAAGAGTTGTTTAAAGGAAGAAAGAGCAAGAAGAAAAAAAGCAAATTCAGTAAAGTCAATTGATATATTGAAAAAAATAATGATAGTGGACCCCTGTGAGAGAACCAAAGTTCCTGCATTTTCCCACAACAAAGATAAGTTTTGCTTAAAAGGCAACAAAGCTGTCCCTCGGACTTGACTGTCTCCTGCTTCCTTTGATACATCTTCCTGGTCATAGAAGCATGCAAAAAGTTCTATCTATGTAAAGTCAAGTCCCTTGACCAGCCCCCTTTTCCAAGCACTTCCCTGCCCCCCACCCAAAACACATACTTGTCAGATTCTGAAGACTGTACTCTTTATTGCTTACTAAACATATTTCCATATGGAGCTGAGGGGAGACTACGTTTCAAGAAGCCAAGAGTTTTTGTTTCCTTGTGGCTTAAAGGCCAGATATACCTCCTTTTGTTAACTGCTCAATAACTTATTAGTCCTTCATTTTTCCCAACATCAAGCCTGGACTATAGGGTATGATAGAGTACGGGCATTTGACCTGTCTTTAGCAATCCCTTGTCCCTGAGAAGGAGTGAGGTGAGATGTCTTCCTATTTCTCTTCTTTGGAACGAAACGTATTTGCAATTTTACAAAATTCAATTTTGACAGTTTTGTGGTTGTTGATCTTTCTATTTAAATTATTATAGTTTATTATGCATATTGTGTTCTTATCTCTGCTCATTTATGCTTTGCATCAGTTCATGTGCATCTTTCCATGTCTCTATTCTTATATTAATAATAATATTCATTTACATTAATAGAGCATAATTTCTTTAGCAATTCCCTTATCAATAGATATCTGCTTTGTTTGAGTTCTTTGCTAGCACAAAAAGTGCTGCTGTAAATATCTTGGAGCTTTTTAAATTTTTTTGTCAATGACCTCCTTGGGGTATATTCCTAATAGTGGAATCTCTGGGTCACGGAGTACAGAAATATTATCACTTTATTTGTACCATTCCAAATTGATTTCCAGAATAGTTCTACTAACTCACAGCTCTCCCAATAATAAATATATGCCTTTTTTTTCTAAATTCCTTCCAACATTAACTATTTCCATCTTCTATCATCTTTGCCACTTTTCTGGGTGGGAAGTAAAACCTCAAGGTTTGGTTTTTTGGTTTTGTTTTTGCATTTTTCTATTCATTAGTACTTTGGAGCATTCTTTCATGTAATTCTTTTCAGAACTATTTGTCCATATCTTCTGACCACTTGTGTATGAGGGAGCAACTTGACTATATCTCTCTATCTAGATAGATCAATATCTATATCTGTATCTTGGATACTCAAAGCCTTTTCAAAGAAATTCAATGTATTTTTTCCCGCTAGTAAACTACTTCTTGTCTTATCTTGGGTGCATTAATTTTTTTTGCAAAATTTTTTTCAATTTCATGTAATTAGAATGATCTCTTTTATACTTGTAGAAACCTCTGTCCCTTCCATGATTAAGATGCATCTTCTACCAACAGCTGTGAAAGGATTTGACCTGCTTTTTGGCATAGCATTAAATTTATTAACTTTGTCCATTGTGAAATTTTACTGAAAGAAGTAGATAATTTAAATAAATTAAATACACTTTAGACTTCACTTACCATTAATTCAGAAGTATTTTCAAATATCTAAATATGACTGGGTCATTAGGGCAAGGATGAAGTATTTCCTTGATGCTATAAAGTATATAGTAACTGGTAAAATATTTTATAGTTACTGATGGTCAGGTGTAGAGACATAACTAGCATGGGTAAGCAGTTTTGTTCCAGGAACAATGACATCTGAAGGGACAGGCTTCCTCCTCAAGTACTTGTATCCCAGGTAGGAAAAAGAAGACCAGTTATGCTTCTTCTCATGCCCAAAGTAGTTAGCCACAGCTTACCAATTAATGTATTGTGTTCCAAAAGTTTATTTGGAAGGGATTTGGACCTCAGAATACATTTTCTCTCCCGCTCCCTCCCCCCCATAGAAACACTGTTAGAAATGGTTGATAGGTTTTTGCCTAAACTTGTTGAACCTATAATGTATGGGAACCATAATGCAATCAACTATGTATATAGAACCTAATCACTATGTGTAAATAGTTCTATGCAATTCATTTTTAATAGACATTTATTTTGCTCACTACATATGGGGATACAAAGATAAAAACTACATTTCTTGCCTTCCAGGAGCTTACATTTTCCTGGGGAGATAAGTCGGGAGAGAAAGTGGTGTCATAAAATCTTGGACTTGTATTAAAAAAAAAAGCTGGGTTCACATCCCACCTCAAGTACTCAGCTGCATCATTCTGGGTATGTCCTTGTCAACATCTCTGAGCCTCAGCTCTTCCATTTCTTAAATGAGGAGAGCGCTTTGCCTCATGGAGTTGTGAGAATGAAATGGGATAAAGTGCTTTCTAAAGCAATGTGCCACATAACTGTTAGCTATTGTTATAGTAGAAAATGAATCCAGAATTTCAATTTGAGACTCTAAGAGCACATTTCTCCTACCTTTGCAATGGGAACAGTGACTCACCCTCCTTACAACAAGGCAGTGTAAACAGGGAGTCTATAGCTCCAAGCCATGACCTAGGTAGTAAAAATAGTTGGGGGGGTGGGGAAATACCTCCAGGAATCTGGCTTGAGGAGCTGTACGGGCATGGCATGCCAATATAAACCCCTAGCCTGGCTGGTAAAGATGGTGAAGGGAGGAGCAATTTCTTAACCATGGGCTGGCTTCCCAGTTACTCCCTTTCTTTTCTTTCATATGCCAGGTCTCCTTCCTTTTTCAGTGCCAGGGGTTAAAAGGCTCCATCCTTTAGACTCGTCTACATTTCAGAGGAAAGCAGTTTCACTTTGTCCTGGGCACTTCACCACAGAAGCTGGGGTTGGGATGAAAATCCAAACTAGGGCCATTGAGTTGGTGGTGAGGGTGCGTAAGTTTCATATGGGGAACCTTGCTAGATGAGACCAGCACTGAAGGAAGAAAAGAGGACTGAGGAGACAGGATGATAGAAGACTCAGTAGTTTCCCTTGTCAACACCAGTTCTGCCATTTCAGACTGTGTCCTGAATGGGCCTGTGGGACTAGGTAATGACATGGTGTGTCATAACAGACAGACAGTTCCTAACAGCAGTAGGCAAGGGGCAAAGAGGGAGGGAATACCCATGGGGTGGCAAAATGTTAGAAAGGGGAAGGTCTGTGATTGTGGGCCGTTAAAATGGGAACAGCTGATCTTCAAGGGACATTTGTTTATAAGAGACTTACAAAATCAAAAATGACCCAAAGACTTGGTTCCCAAGAACCCAACAGAACATTTTAGAGCATAATATAATCAATAACCATTTGTTAAATGTTTACTATATGCCAAGCAATGTGCTTGATAGTGGAGATGCAAACTAAAATGAAATAGTCCTTACCCTCAAGCAGCTTATATTCTTTTTTTTAAAATTTTATTATAGTTTACATCATTCATTTCCACAAGATTTTGAGTTACATATTTTCTCCCCCTCTTTCCCCCACCCACCACCCCAAAACAGCCATCCC
>CM053590.1:195672002-195691813 GCA_028646515.1 Pseudochirops corinnae | reverse complement strand
AGGAGAGAATAGACTGGGGGAGGGGGAACACACTGGGATGGCTGTTTTGGGGTGGTGGGTGGGGGAAAGAGGGGGAGAAAATATGTAACTCAAAATCTTGTGGAAATGAATGATGCAAACTATAATAAAATTAAAAAAAAATGCATGTAAAAAAAATACTGTGCTAAATGGCGGGACCACTAGCACCTTGGGGAGGGGGGTACAGTGAGTGGAGGTGGGGAGCCATAGAGAGACAGAAAAGGTTTCATGTAGAAGGTAGCACTTGAGCAGACTTTTGAAGGAAATGGGAAATGAGGGAAAGGAGAAAGTACAGCCTTAGGGCTTTTCTTTTAGAAAAAGCTTTGTGTTTGTCTTCCTATCTCTCTGACCCCTTCTTTTCATTCACCTTTGTAGGATCTCTATTCTTGTTGTCACATCCACTAACTGTGGGTGTCCCCAAAGACTCTGTCCTTGGTCTGTTCTCTTTTCTTTTTCTACCCTCCCATTCAGTTCTGATGGCATCAGCTCCCAGCAATCATCTCTATAACGATTCCCAGATCTACTTCACCATCCCAGTCTCTCTCCTGACCTCTCTAGTCTCATACCACCCACAGCCTTGGGCATTTCGAATTAGATGCCCCATAGGTATCTCAAAATCAACAGATCCATAAGAAAACTAACTATCTTTTCCACCAAATCCTCTGCTCTTTTGATCTTCCCAAGGAGACTGCTATTCCTCCTGTCACCCAGGTCATCTTTCTTGCTCTGTTAATCTGGGCGTTTCACACCTTTGAAAATCTTCACCCCTTTCATTTACGCTGTGAGCGTTATTGTCATTGGACAACATTATTTTCTATTAATTTATTTCCTTTTCACGTGTTGTGAATTTAGCTTTTTTTTCTTCCATTTTTGATGCTAGTAATTTGGTTTCCCTCTTTAAAAAAACACACACACCTAATGGTTTACTATGTTAATGATGTTTTTAAATCAGATTTTTTGGAATATATTTAGTATTTTATTTTTCCCCCGTTACATGTAAAAACAATTTTCAACATTACTTTTTAAACTTTGAGTTCTAAATTGTCCCCCTCCCTCTTTCACCCCCACCACTTGCTTATTGAGAAGGCGAGCAATTTAATATAGGTTATACATGTGTAGTCATGCAAAACATTTCCATGTTAGTAATGTTGTGAAAGAAAACACAGTCTTAAAGAAAACCTGAAACCGGACAAAACCTCATGAGAAATAAAGAAAGCCAAAAAACAGTATGCCTCAATCTGTATTCAGACACTATTAGTTCTTTCTCTGAGGATGGATAGCATTTTTCATCTTTCAGAGTTGTCTGGGATCATTGTATTGCTGAGAACAGCTAAGTCATTCACATCCGATTGTCTTATAATATTGCTGTTACTTTGTCCACAGTACATTTCCTAATGCATCAACTCATGTAAGTTTTTCCAGGTTTTTCTGAGAGCATCCTGCTCATCATTTCTTATAGAACAATAATATTCTATTATAATCACATACCACAATTTGTTCATCTATTCCTTAATTGATGGGCATCTCTCAATTCCATTTCTTTGCCCCCAGGAAAGACCTATAAATATTTTAGTACATATAGGTCCTTTTCCTTTTTTTTTTTCTAATATCTTTTGGGATACAGACCTAGTAGTGGTATTGCTAAGTCAAAAGGTATACATCAGCAACAGGGGGTCACACCTTCTGTTTCTTTAACAGAGGCTTGATTAATTATTAAATGCTAAGTACCTGTTACCTTTGCCAATACAAAGGGATCTTCAGATTCAAATTACATTACCATTACAATTTTAAAGTCAAATTTTCTATTCAGCTCTGTTCTTTTCATCAAGAATGCTTGAAAGTCCTCTATTTCATTGAACATCCATTTTCCCCCTGAAGGATTATACTCAGTTTTGCTGGTTAGGTGATTCTTGGCTGTAATCACAGCTCTCTTGCCCTCCAGAATATCATATTCCAAGCCCTCTAATCCTTTAATGTAGAAGCTGCTAAATCTTGAGTTATCCTGACTGTGGCCCCATGATACTTAAATTGTTTCTTTCTGGCTGCCTGCAGTATTTTCTCCTTGATTTAGGAGCTCTGGAATTTGGGTATAATATTCCCAGAAGTTTTAATTTGGGGATCTTTTTCAGGAGGTGATCAGGGGATTCTTTCAATTTCTCTTTTGCCCTCTGATTCTAGAATATCAGGGTCATTTTCCTTGATAATTTCTTGAAAGATGATGTTTAGGTTTTTATTTTGATCATGACTTTCAGGTAGTCAAATAATTTTAAAATTATCTTTCCTGGGTCTATTTTCCAGGTCAGCTGTTTTTTAAATTATATATTTCATATTGTCTTCTTTTTTTTTCACTCTAATTTTGTTTTATGTTTTCTTGAGTTCGCATAAAGTCATTAGTTTCCATTTGCTCAATTCTACTTTTTAAGGAATTATTTTCTTCAGAGAGCTTTTGTATCTCCTTTTTCATTTGTCTAATTCTTCTTTTTAAGGAGTTTTTTTTTCTTCAGTGAATTTTTGTGCCTCTTTTTTTTTTATTTGGCCAATTCTGATTTTTAAGGCATTCTTTTCTTCACTGGCTTTTCTTACCTAGTCTATTTTTAAAAAAATTATTATTATTATTATTTGCTTTTTGGAAGAGGTAAGGAAGGGCAATTGGGGTTAGGTGACTTGCCCAAGATCACATGGCTATTAAGTGTCTGAGGTCAGATTTGAACTCAGGTCCTCTTGACTCCAGGGCTGGTGCTCTAATCACTGTGCCACCTAGCCACACCCCCTAGTCTGTTTTTTAAGGTGTTATTTCTTTCAGGACTTTTTTTGTATCTCTTTTACCAAGCTGTTGACTTTTTTGTCATGATTTTCTTGCATTACTCTCATTTCTATTCCCAATTTTTCTTCTACCTTTCTTACTTGATTTTAAAAATCCTTTTTGAGCTCTTCCATAGCCTGAGACCAACTCATTTTTTCTTGGAGGCTTTGGATGTAGGAGCTTTGACTTCATTGTTTTCTTCTGAATGTGTGTTTTAATCTTCCTTGTCACTCTAGTAACTTTCTATGGTCAAATTTTTTTTCTTAATTCCCCAGTCTATTTCTTGTCTTTTAACTCTTTGTTAAAGTAGGGCTCTACTTCCACGTTGGAGGGCACACTGTTCCAAGCTTTAGGAGTTTTGTGTCGCCATTTTCAGAGATACTTCTAGGGACCTGTAAGTTTTCAGTTCTTCCAAGGTGATGTGATCTAGGGAGAGGTTTTTTTTATGTTTTCCTGGCCTGTGCTGTGGTCTGAGTGACCACAAGCTCTCTTTTCTGCCCTGGAACTGTGACAAAAGTCCCTGTTGCACTGTGGTCACAAGGTCTGCTGTGCTGGTACTCTTCCTTGGCCTGGAACTGCCACCCAGGACTTTAACTCAGATCTAAGAATGAGCAAAGCAATAAAGTCCTTCCTTAGCGCTAGCAAAGAGACCTCTGTAATCTTCTTCTGATCAGTTGTTTGACCTCCTTATCAGCTGTTTACTGAGAGCTCTGGAAGGAGCTGCTGCTGCTTCTGCTGATTCAGTGACTTCCAAGGCCTGCTCCTGGTTTTGTTTGACTGGATCTGTGTTGGCTTGGTCTGCATTGGACCATGCTATACTCTCACCCAGATGAAACATACCTTTCCTGCTGAGCTTCCAAGTTGTGTTGGCTGGAAAATTATTTCACCCTTCTTTTATAGGTTCTTCTGCTCCAGGAATTGTTTTATGGCATTATTTAAAGGTGTTTGGAGGGGTTTTTGGGGAGAGCTCAGGCAAATCACTGCCCTTTCTCCACCATCTTGGCTCTGCTCCCAATCAGTATCTTTTTTAATAATTTTTTTTTGCTTTCAATTATTTTAATCATTTTGATTTTCAGTATTTTTATTTTGTTATTTAATTAAAGTTTAACATTTAATTTTTTAGTTGTTTTCTTTTCAAGTTGCACACCTGCTTTGTTCATCTGTTCTTTTTTTGTTGTTGATGAAATTACTTAGAGATGTATGGTTTTCCCTAAGGATATTTCCGCAAATATTATCTCATTATCGTAGTTATCTTTAATGAAATTATTTATTGTTTGTGTCATTCGTTCTTTTACCCAACCATTATTTTGGGTCAATTAATCTCCTATTACTTTTTAATGTTTCTTTAATAGCCCTTTATTGGATATAATTTTCATTGCATTGTGGTCAGTTAAAGATATGTTTAATATTTATGTCCTAATATGTCTGACTCTTCATGACTCCATAAACAATACTCTCCTTATGGTTTTCTTGGCAAAGATACTGGAGTGGTTTGCCATTTTTTTCTCCAGTGGATTAAGGTAAATAGAAGTTAAGTGACTTGTCCATAATCACTCAGCTAGTAAGTGTATGAGGAGATTTGAATTCAGATCTTTCTGACTGCAGGCCCACTGCTCTATCCACTGGACCATCTAGCTACCTCCATTAAATGTTGGTTGCTATTGTTTAAGTCATGTCTGACTCTTTATGACCCCTTTTGGCATTTTATTGGCAAAGATTCTGAACTGCTTTGCCATTTCCTTCTCCAGTTGCTTTTACAGATAGGTAACAGGGAAATTAGGTGGTATGAGGGAGAGTGTAGCAGCATCAATGACACCTGGGTGACAGAGGTGTGGGTAGTATGGGTACAGCTATGTTCAGTAGCAGGTAAGTGGTACAGTGGATAGAATACTGGTTCTTGAGTTGGGAAGACTTATCTTCCTGAGTTCAAATCTGGCCTCAGACACTTGCTAGCTGTGTGGCCCTGGGCAAGTCACTCAACTCTGCTTGCTTCAGTTTCATCATCTGTAAAAAGATTTCGAGAAGGAAATGGCAAAAATCACTCCAGTATCTTTGCTAAGAAAATGCCAAATGGGTCATGAAGTGCCAGACTTGACTGAACAACAGCCTAATATGTGGTCAGTTTTTGTTGTGTGGTTGTGTGTGGTTTGTCCTTTGCTCTTGAAGAGGACAATCAGGAAGATGATGATATGACCTACAATTGACTGATTTGAATGTGAGAGGGCTGTGCAAAGTCACCAACCTCACTTTTTCCTCCAGAACCATCTGGGTCCTGTGGCCAGATATAGTTCAGGACAAGTAGAGATGGCCCCGGTTGCAGTAGGAGACCTTGACCCTTTTAAGTTAAGGTCCTTTCAGGTTCTCATTTTGAGTGAGGCAATGCTCATTCAGTGAATAGACCTCTTTAAGAAGTAAGTCAAGGAAAAAAAAAAAGAAGTAAGTCAAAGGATGACCACTTTAATAAAAACAAAAATCAAACTGGGAGGGAAAGACCCTCAGGGTTGCTGGCCAAAGGAGAAAAATTTACTATTTACATTCACTATGAGCCAGGAGGGCCCAAAAAATAACCATTAAGTGGTGCTTGGGCAACACTTGGATTGTCCAGTCCATTAGATCCAGAGTGAATTGGGTTTAAGGCTCCATCTTTGAGAAGGAAATCTAGCTAGTAAACCCTAAGTTAACTAGGTAGCTTTTGGCCACCAAAATTTATTCTTCTTTAGGCAGAACACCCTCAGGGAAGGGGAAAGCAGAGGAGGGGATAGGACTGGACTAGATGGGATGGGATGGGATGGCATGGGGATGGTAGGGAATGGTAGGGAAGGGGAAGAGGAAGGGAGGAGAGGAGCAGAAGAGCTGAGTTGCTCAACTGGACCTGGCTAGCTGGTCCCCATCCAGGCAGCTCAGACTAATCACAGTCCATGGTTTGTCCTTTGTTCTTGAAAAGGACCATGACATCAGGGAGATGATGACAAGAATGTCATGAACATCTAATGAACATGTATGCTTCTTTTTATTTCCATTCATTAATTGCCAGAGGTATATTATAGCTAACTCCTCAAAAATTCTGTTTTGGTTCTTAACTTTTTTTCTTGTTTGTTTTCAGTTAGTTTTTACTAGATCTGAAAGGGGCACATTGAAATCTCCCACTATTATAGCTCTACTGTCTAACTCTCCATATAACTAATTTAACTTTTGCTTTGAGTATTTAGCTACTATGCCATTGGGTGCAGTTTAGTATCAATACTAATTCATTACCTATGGTACCTTTCAGCAAAATGTCTCTTCTTTGTTTACTTCTTTAAACTTATTATTTATTATTATTTTGCTATTGCCATATCTGAGATCCTGGTGGCTGTACTATCTTTTTGTTTATACTTCAGTTGAAATAAAATAGATTTTGCTCCAACCTCTTATTTTAACACAGTCTTTATGGTTCAAGCATATATGCTGTAAATAACATATTTATTTAGGGAGAGTTGATGGTGTGGTGGACAGAGCACTATACCTGGAGTCTAGAAAACTTGAATTCAAATTTGGCCTCTGACACCTCCCTCAGAGGTTTGTTGTGAGGATCAAATGAGATAGTATCTTTAAAGTGCTTAGCACAGTGCCTGGCACATCATAGATAGTACATACATGCTTGTTCCCTTCCCCTGTTCTTCCCTCCCCATATTATTAGATTTCCTTTTTCTAATCCACTTCTAATCCTCTTCTCTTTTATGGATAATTTCATCACATTATGGTTGTCAATTGTATCTTCTTCTTCAAATTATACTCATTTTCCCCTCTGTTTCCTATCCTCTTTTTACAAAGAAAAAGAGGGTGGTAAACAGAGTATATTCAGTATCAAAGCTTTAGACTTGATGCAAGCTGCTTCTGGTTCCCTGTCCCTCTTCTCTTTCACTAATCCAAAGTCCAGTCACAAGTCCTCAACACTTTTTTTCCTTTTAAACCTCTCTTTGCAACTCACCCTCCATGGTTAGAATATTTTTATTATGATTGAATTTACCTTCCCTCTTATTCTTCCCTCTCCTCTTGCCTTTCTGTTTTCCTCATTGGTGAAATGATGCTTTCTTTCCTCCTTTGACAAGTTCAGAAGACAGGTGAGGTATGAGCCTGGCTTGTTCCTCTCATGTCTTCCTCATTTTTTATTGTGTTCCCCAAGCACATCAGATAATCTCTCCCCATCCTTCCCTCTCCCTTCTTTCCTCCAGTACTTTCTTTCCTCCCTCCCTTTACTTTCTTCTTTTAAGATAATCAAGACATTTGTCTTATTTGACGTGCTTTATAGAACCTAATATAGAACCATCTGAAGAGGCACTTGTGTCATCTCCTTCTTGGAGGTGTAAACATTTCATATTTGTTTAGTCCCTTAAGTTTGCCCACTTGTATTTTCTTTTATGTTTCTCTTAACTTTTGTGATTGTATTTCAAAGTTTATGCTGAACTCTGGGCTTTGTTATCTGAAATGCTTGAAAGTTCATTAATGATCCATTTTTATCCCTGTAGGATCATATTCGGTTTTTCTGGATAAATTATGCTTGGCTGTAAGCCTGTATCTTTTCTTTTTCTTTTTTCTTTTTGGAGGGGGGAAGGTAGGGCATTTGGGGTTAAATGACTTGCCCAAGGTTACATGGCTAGTTTTCTGTGTTAAGTTTCTGAGGCTGAATTTTAACTCAGGTCCTTCTGACTCCAGGGCTGGTACTCTATTCACTGCACCACCTAGCCACCCCTGTAAGCCTATATGTTTTGCCTTTTGGAATATATTACAAGCTCTCTGCTGTCTTCCTGGGTATGTTCTCTCCTCCCTTCATTTATAACTGCTCTGACTCCCAGCTTCCTGTGGACTCTGTTCCACCCTTCGGCAAACTCCTCCTACCACAGGCTCCATGTGATTATGTTCAGCCTTTTAGGAGGTAGGAAATATTTTCAAAGCAAGGAAGATCGTCCAATTCCCTTAGGCTTATTAAGGGGCAGGGAAGATCTTCAAATTCCTGTTACCATTATAGGTACTCATAAGTTATTCAACCACTAATAAAAGGAAGTTCACTTTGTCATAGCATAAAAAATATATTCAGCAAGGATAATCTAGCTCTTAGCTTGAGCATCCAAGAGTGCCTGGCAGTACTTCTGGTCAGAGATTATACTTCCCACCTGCTGCTCTCATTAGCATCAGCTCTTATTCTTTTATGAAGCTTATAAGCTTTGTCTTGATAGTATAATATTTTAAAACCAAAGTAATTCATATCTGTTTCTAGTTGCTGAATGTACAATTTATTTTAATTATCCTTATACTGATCATTTAGCTTTTCTTTTTTTTATTTTAATTTATTCTTTATTTTAAGCATTCATTTTTAAAAAATTGAGTTCTGACTTTTCTTATTCCCTCCCACCCTCCCTCACCCCATTGTGAAGGCAAGAAATGTGATATCAATTATACATATGAAATCATGCAAATCCTACTTTCATTTTTGCCATGTTGCAAAAAAAAAGCAAGAAAAATCAAGTTAAAAAATTATGCTTCAATCTCCATTCAGACTTTATCAGTTCTTTCTGTTGGTGGACAGCATTTTTCAACACAAGTCCTTCGGAATTGTCTTAGATTATTGTACTTCTCAAAATTGCTAAGTTATTCACAGCTGATCATACCATATTGGTGTCACTGTATACAATGTTCTTGTGGTTCTGCTTACTTCACTTTGTATCAGTTCATATAAGTCTTCCCAGGTTTCTCTGAAATCCTCCTGTTTGTCACTTCTTCTATATTCCATTACAATCATATACCAGAAATTGTTATTATTCCCCAGTTGATGGGCATCCCCTCCACTTTCAATTCTTTGCCACCACAAAAAGAGCTGTTATAAACACTTTTGTACATTTAGGTCCCTTTCCTTTTTGTTTTTTACTGCTTTAGAATATAGATCTAGTAGTGGTATTGTTGGGTCAAAGTGTATGCACAGTTTTATGACTGGACATAGTTCCAAATTGTTCTTCAGAATGGTTGGTGATCTAGCTTTTCTAAAACCCTTAGTAAGAGGTAGAGAATTCTAGTTTGTGTAATACCTTTGCTCACCTGTTGGGCTAATCCTATAGAGTCAGCCCTCCTTATCCAGTCAGGAGGGCTTCTAATTGAAAGAACTACAGGCTAAAAGACTTGTAACCACAAGATGCGATATTTTTATATCTGGCCAGGCAATTATTCAAGACACTCTTTTCCTCCACAGTACCCTTCTCTGACTTCAGTGATGAAATCAACCTCCCAAATCATTCTGATTCAGTCCTACTGAATAGGATATACCAATATTCTGGGTTGGGTTTAGCTCAGGATTGAAAGACAGTTAAATACTTGGGGATCATACTATTAAAAAAGTTAATTTGACTTACAATCACATTAAAAAGGATAAAATTGGCTAAAAAAAACCCCATTGCTCCCCTTTGTCCATTTTATCCATCAGGGCACCACTGATGAGTCAGAAAGACTAAGTGGAGGAGAATTTCTCCAAACCTCAGGACCTTTCTTCCCCTCTTTACTCATAGGTTGAGCATTTGATGTTTTCCATGTCTCCTTAAAGAGAAACGATTCCAGCTAAGTAACATAGATGCTGTTCCTGCCAGGCCATTTCTTTAGTTCAAGATAATCTGATCCTGATGACTTGTACCAGCTATATAAGCTATACATCCCTTCAAGAGCCATTTGGGTAATCAGCAGTTTTGATTCTTCAAAGATTGTGGTGTTCCATGATTTGTGGGATGTTGATATTAATGAGATATAAGAGAACAGCTTGGGATCATTGATTGAAAACATTTTTCAAAATGCAATTCAGCCCATACTTTCTTCCTATTCAATTACAGGCCAAGATAATGTTCTCTCTGCAATGTCTATTTAGGAAACATGTATAGATGGGCAATCTTAGCAATCTGCCCCTCCTACTGCATGTTATAGTCCAGAAAATATTGATTTCTGATGCACTTTTTGAAGAAAGTATTCATGATATAAAAGCTCATTAATTTTAAAAATCCTGTACTTTTAAAAAATGTATGTTTCATCTTTCTTTCTTGTGCTTACCTTTGCACTAAAGTCACTGACTATTGATATATATGTAGGCTTTGTTGGAAGATCTTAGGAACCTCAGAGTCCATCTAACCTCCCTATTTTATAGTCAAGGAAGTTGAGGCCTGGAAAATTGTAATGATTTGTCCAAGGTCACATGGATGGTAAGTGTCAGAGGCAAGATCTTGTTCTGTTCTTCACAGAACTCCGCTACTATTTCATCTGCTTCCATAGAATCTGGCACATAAGCTACAACTGTGTGCATTGTACTCTTTTATAATGGCTGGTTCTTGTCCTTGGTTCTCAAAGAGGACCAAAAAGACATCCTTATGTTAGAGTCAAGTTACAGTGAGCTTGGAATGCTCTGCCACAAGTCAGCCGCAAATAATCCAGGTGAGCGTTTGGGGTGGATTCCCTAAATTTGCACATCTTTTTTGGGGGTGCTACTTCAATTCTACTTTGCACATAGATCACAGCACCTTCTTTGATGGTATTTGCTGCCCAAGAAATACCAGGAGCAGAACAGAGGTCTGTATGCAATGTTCGTTGATCTGACCAAGGTCTTTCACAGTGTTATTCATGAGGGTTTATGTAAAATTATGTCAAAATTTGGCCACCCAGAGAAGTTTATTGTTATTGTATGTCAGTTTCATGACAGCATGCTTGTTCGGGTTCTAGTAAATGGAAGATGCTTTGTACTTTCCCAGTCATCAGTGGAGTGAAACAAGACTATGTGCTTGTCCCCATGCTTTTTAGCATGATGTTTTCAGTGATGTTGTCAAATGCCTTCAATGAGGATGAATATAGCATGAAGATCAGTTGCCACATTGATGGTAAATCATTCAACTTGAAAAGGCTACAAGCCAAGACTAAAGTGGAGGGAGTGTTGATGCATGATTTTTTGTTTGCAGATGATTGTGCACTCAATGTAGCCTCTGTAACTGAGATACAATGAAGTATGGATCGATTCTCTGCTGCTGCTAATTTTGACCTAACAATTAGCTCTTTTATCATATACTTAATATGAATTCACTGCAAGGTGAGATAGCTGAGTAATATGTTGCCATTAATCTTGTGATTAAACCAACCTTGCCAATTTCTTTATGTACCTCCTCAAGGAACACCTATGAATCATCTTTCCACTTAGTTATAATGTTTTTGTGTATTCTGGTTTAATTTGTAGCAATAATGTCAATATTGATAGGATTCATTTCCTCTAGTAGGATGGAGAACCCACAGTTAAATTAATGTTCAGAGACTATTTAAAAATTTATTATTTCAATTTGTTTTATGAGTTGCCTTGCCACAGAATCCACCACTTAGTGGCCTGTCTATTGGCAAAGGGCCTCTCTGCTGAACTGATCTATGAAAAACAGACACAATTTGTTGCTAGGACACTATCTGAAACTGTTCCAACTATAAAGATTCCAGTTACCTCTAAAAATGCAGAAACACTATACATACTTTATACCACATAGATTATAAAAATTGTAAATAAATGTAGGGAGAAAGGAGCATAAGCAAAAGATAACTAAATAGAGACTTAATAATACAATCTTAAATAATTAATTAATGAGTCACAGAAAGTTACTAAACTCTGCATACTCTTTTGATCCAGCAATAACACTATGTAACAGAGGTTCACAGTTCATAGAGTATATGATCTTCTTTTCTGTTTTTCTTTTATATTGAAAGGTTTGTGTTTGTTAAATTCATGATAAAAAAGGAATTAAAAAAATTTAGTGGATCAAAGGATAAATTATAGAAATAATAATTATATGGAAGACAATTAATAATGATGAAACAATATAACAAATAACTTGGACATAAATAAAGCATTCCTCAAAAGAAAAACTCTAGGTATGAGAACATGCATTAATGAAAGAGAGAGGATTAATGAACTGAATTTGCTATTAAGAATTAGATAAATGATAAATAATAAATCAAAATCAGAGGGAAAATAAACACATTGGAAAAAGTAGGCTATTTGAAAAAAACCCTAAAAGCTGTTATTTAAAAAAAAACTTTATGAAATTGGTAAACCTTTAGCCTATCTGATTTTTAAGAAGGAAGGAGGGGCAGCTGGGTGGTGCAGTGAATAGAGCACTGGCCCTAGAGTCAGGCGCACCTGAGTTCTAATCCCACCTCAAACACTTAAGACTTACTAGCTGTGTGACCTTGGGCAAGTCTTTTAACCCCAACTGCCTTGTCTTCCCCCCTCCAAAAAAGGAAAAAAGGGGAAAGAAATAAAGTTAACAAAATACAAAATAAACAAGATGAAATTATAACAGAGAAGATGCAAAAAGGATCAGACAATATTACTATAGAATTATATGCCAGCAAAATGAAGAATTTGAAGTAGAGGATTATCTAAAAAAATAAAAACCCTTGCCCATCAATTGGGGAATGGCTGAACAAGTTGTGGTATATGAATGTAACAGAATACTATTGTGCTATAAGAATTGGGAAGGAGATGGACTTCATAATTACCTGGAGAGGCTTATACAAATTGATGCTGAGTGAGAAGAGCAGAACCAGGAAAAATTTGTACACAATGACAGGCACATCATATGTGTGATGACCAACCTTGACGAACTGGACTCTTCTCAGCAACGCACAGCTATAAGACAACTCTTCAAGTCTCAGGATGTAAGGAGATGTCTACATTCAGAGTAAGATCTAGAAAGACTAGAGTTTAAATGGAGACTGAAGCACTACATGCTATCTTTCTTTTTCATGTTTGATTTTGTTTCTTTTTTCCCATTATTCACTCATTGGTTACAACCCTTCTATACAACCAGACTGTTGTACAATGTGAAAGTATTTGCAGATCCTATACGTGATTGCAAGCCACCATGTGGGGGGGTGGGGAAGAGAGGGGAGAAAATCTGAAACTCAAGGGATTGTGGAACTGAATCTTGTAAACTAAAAGTAAATAAACAAGTCATTGAAAAAAAAATAAAAACTCAAATTTGTAGAACATCAAATAGAGATCTTAATCCAATTTCAGAAAGCAAAATTGAAATAATTATATTTGTATCTTCTTGCATTCTTTCAAGAATCATTTGGGTAATGCATAGTTTTGATTCCTCAAAGATTGTGGTATTCCGCATTTTGTGAAATATTGGTATTAATAAGATGTACGTGAACAGTTTTGGGGACCTTTGATTGAAAACATTGATTGGGCCAGATGGTCATTATGCTAAGAAATACTTAAGACATACATAGATAAAATTTTAAAAGCTTCTTAAAGAAATAAAAAGTAACTGGCACATAATTAGAGTGAGATTCAGTGCTCAATGCTGGGCTGAACCAGCATCATAAAAAACAGCATTACCTGAATTAATTTATAGACTTATTGCTGTACTAATCAAATTGCCAAGGGAGTTACAGAGACAGACAAAATAATAAGAAAATTTGCTGGAAGAACAAAATAACTAGATTTTTATTAGAAACCATGAAAAAAGTGGGGATGAAGATAAAATTGCATTTCCAAAGAGCAAATTATACTATAAGAGTAATAATCAAAATTATTCGGCACTGGTGAAAATGTAAAAATAGATTAGTGAAACAGATTAGATAAAGAAGAATCAGAAATAATTGCACTCACTAGCACAGTAAGAACTCTGTATTTGACAAGAATTATTGAGAAAACTCTAAGTTTGGCATAATTAGATTTAAACCAATAGCTTACATAATATGTCACAATAAACTCAAAATGGACATATAATTTGGATATTAAAAGTCAGACTATAAAAAAGAAGAAAACCAACTCAGATCATTTTGACAGATATGGTTATAGAGTGAATTCTTAAGCAAACAAGGCATAGAGACCAGACACAAAAAGTAAAATAGAGCATTTCAATTATATGAAACCGAAAAGCTCTTGCAGTAACAACAACAAAAAAAGTTAGCTAGGCTGAGAAAAGAAGCCAGATGAGAAAAGCATCTTTGTCTCATATACCTTATAAACAGTTCTCAAAAGGAGAATTTCAAACTATTAACAACCATATGAAAGATTGCTCCAAATCACTAGTAATAAGAGAAATGGCAATTAAAACAGCTCTGAAATTTTCCCTCACATCTAGCAAACTAGTAAAGACAGCCCTCGATGGGACCAATCCATGTTGAAGGGGTTGTGGAAACCCTGGCACAGAAATGTTCTACTTGATTAAGCTGTGAATTTATTGAATAATTCTGGAAAGCAATTTGATATTGTGTAAATAAAATGATTAAAATGTTCATATCTTTTAATGCAGAGATCCTACTGCTAGGAATATAGTCTGGTGAGGTCAACTTTTTACTTTTTTCTTAAATATTTTCTTTTCCCCAATTACATGTAAGAATAATTTTTAACATTTGTTTGGTTTTCTTTTTTTGTGGTCATTTTGAGTTCCAAATTCTCTTTGTTATAGGCTATACATATGCAGTCATATAAAACACATTTTCATATTAGTGGAATTTCCATATTAGCTGTGAAGGAAAAAGCAAACAAGGAACAGAACAAAAACCAACCAAAAAGGAAAAATAAAAATTTAAAAATATGCTTAGATTGGTTCTTACTTTGGGAATGGGTTGTATTTTTTCATCACAAATCCTTCTAAATTGTCATGGAGTTGTATTACTGAGAGTAGCTAAGTCATTTATACTTGATCATCAAATAATATTTCTGTTACTGTGTACAATGTTCTCTTGGTTCTGTTCATTTCACTTTGAATTAGTTCATGTAAGTCTTTCCAGATTTTTCTGAGAGCATCCTGGTAATTATTTTCTTATGTGGGTGAAACAGCTCAGAGTTGTTTTAATTTGCATTTCTCTAATCAATAGTGATTTAGAGAATTTTTTCATATGACTATGAATAACTGATTACTTCATTTGAAAACTGCTTGTTCATATCCGTTGGTCATTTATCAACTGCAGAATGACTTGTAATCTTATAAATTTCACTGAATTTTCTATGTATTTGAGAAATGAGACCTTTATGTGCTATACTTTTTTTTGCAGTTATGATTAGTGTGTTTGTCTCCATCTTATTTCTTTCCTGTTTATCCTACTCTCTCTCTCTCCTTTTGCCCCATCTATCCTCAGAAGTGTTTTGCTTCTGACTGTTGCTTCTCCCAGTTTGCCCTCCCTTCTATCGGTGCCCCCCCCCCCCTTTTATCCCCTACTGTTCCTACTTCTTTTAGGGTAAGATAGATTTCTCTACTTTGGGTATGTTATACCCTCTTTGAACTAATGATGAAAGTTTCAACTATCCCCTCCAATCCCTATTATTTTTTTTTCACACTTCTTTTTTTGTGAGATAATTTACCTCATTCTATTCCTCCTTTCTTATTTTCCCTAGTGTATCCCTCTTTCTCACCCATTAATTTTATTTTTTAAAATATCAAACCATCATGTTCAACTCATATCCATGCCCTCTGTCTATGTATACTCTTTCTAATTGTGCTGATGTAGAGAAAGTTCTTAGGAGCTACAAAGTATTATCTTCCCATGTAGGAATGTAAACAGTTTGACCTATTAAATCCCTCATTATTTATCTTTCATGTTTACCTTTTTATGCTACTCACAAGTCTTGTATTTGAAAGTCAAAATTTCCATTTAGTTTTGGTGTTTTAATCAAGAATGCTTGAAAGTCCTCTATTTCATCGAATTTTCATTTTTCTCCTGAAGGATTTTGCTGGTTAGATGATTCTTGGTTTGTAATCCTATCTCATTTGCCTTCTAGGCTATCATATTACAAGCCCTCTGATCCTTTAATTTAGAAGCTGCTAAATCTTGTGTTATTCTGACTGTGGTTCCATGATATTTAAATTGTTTCTTTCTGACTGTTTGTAATATTTTCTCCTTGACCTGAGAGGTCTGGAATTTGACTATACACTTCCTGAGAGTTTTCATTTTGGGATCTCTTTCAGGAGGTGATCAGTTTCTATTTTGCCCTTTGGTTCTAGAATATCGGGCAGTTTTCCTTGATAATTTTTTGCAAGATGATGTCTAGGCTTTTAAAAATTTATTTATCATGGCTTTCAAGTAATCCAATAATTCTTAAATTATCTCTGCTTGATATACTTTCCAGTTGTTTTTCCAATGATATATTTCACATTTTCTTCTATTTTTTCTCTTTTTCCATTTTGTTTTATTGTTTCTTCATGTTTCATGTAATCATAGGCTTCCACTTGCCCATTTCTAATTTTTAGGGAATTATTTTCTTCAATAAGCTTTTGTATTTCATTTTCCATTTGACTATTTTATATTTTAAGGAGTTCTTTTCTTCACTGACTTTTTGGATCTTTTTCTTTTCCATCTGGCCAATTCTACTTTTAAGGTAGTATTTTTTGTGCCTCTTTTACCAAGTCACTGACTCTTTTAAATTTTTATTTATTTATTTTTATAATTCTCCCCTTCCCTTTGCTCCCCCTTCCCAAGATGGCATGCAATCTGATATAGGCTCTAGTTATACATTCACACTAAACATATTTTCACAATAGTCATGTTGTGAAGAAGAATTAGAACTAGTGAGAGGAACCAGGAGAAAGAAGAAACAAAACAAAACAACACAAGAAAAGGGCAAATAGTCTGCTTTGATCTGCATTCAGATTCCATAGTTCTCTCTCTGGATGTGGATGGCATTTTCCATCATGAGTCTTTTAGAGTTGTCCTAGGCCCCTGCATTGCTGAGAAGAGCTAAGACTATCAGTGCACAATGTGACTGTTACTGTGAATAATGTTCTCCTGGTTCTGCTCATTTCATTCAACAACAGTTCGTATAAATCTTTCTATGTTTTTCTGACGTCTGCCTGCTCATCATTTCTTAGAACACAATAGCATTCCATTACATTCATATGCTACAACTTGTTCAGCCACTCCCCAATGGATGGGCATATGCTCAATTTCCAATTCTTGGTCACCACAAAAAGAGCTGCTATAAATATTTTTGTGCATGTGTGTCCTTTTCCTGTTTTTATGATCTCTTTGGGATACAGACCTAGAAGTGGTATTGCTGGGTCAAAGGGTAGGCACATTTTTATAACCCTTTGTGAATAGTTTCAAATTGTTCTCCAGAATGGTTGGATCAGTTCACAACTCCACCAGCAGAACATTAGTGTTCCAATTTTCACACATCTTCTCCGACATTTATAATTTTCCAATTTTGTCATGTTAGCCAATCTGAAAGATATGATGTGGTACCTTGGAATTATTTTGATTTGCATTTCACTAATCAATAGTGATTTAGAGCATTTTTTCGTATGACTCTATATAGCTTTAATTTCTTCCTCTGAAAACTGCCTGCTCATATCCTTTGACCTTTTATCAATTAGGGAATGACTTGTATTCTTATAAATTCAACTCAGTTTTCTATATTTTTTAGAAATGAGGCCTTTATCAGAGATGTTGGTGTGATGGCAAGCACAGAAGTAGTTCATACCTTGTTTCAGCTATTGAATTAACACCTTGTCTCAGTTCAAGTTTCTTTTGAGCCTTGTATCAAGTCTGTTAAGAAACAGAACATGTGAACCCCACAACTTGTGAACCCTAGAACTTGTGAACTTCTGGGGAGGAGCTAATGACTATATAAGCCAAGCCCCAGGGCTAGAGAAAAAAAAAACTGAGAAGAGGACTCTTGCGGTGGCAGAGTCAAGGAGAAAATTTGTGGTATCCTGGCACTCTGTTTGTCTGCTCTGTCTGTGTTGATGTTTGTTTGTGATACTTTGTACAGAAGCCTTGGGACCTTACTGGAAGCCCTGAAAGAGGATTTTCTGATTGTATGTTTACCAAAGTCCTGGAAGAAGGTTTTGGAGGTCCTGGGACTTTACTGATGATTTGTGTTGACATCTCTGACCTTGTTTGTGGCTCTGTGTTGATTTCTATGTTGATGATTTGTGTTGAATTCTCAGACCTTGTTGCTGGGTCTGAGTTGATTTCATAGGCAGATAGTGAATTGATGATGGTGCCGGCAGTGTGTATGAATATTATTGCGGCTCTGTCAAGCTTTGTCTTCCCAGAAGCAGGAACTGTGAAGGACTTGAGGTGGACTGGATACTGTGGACTTCAATATGGAATGGGAACTGGATGAAGAACTGGACAAAGAGCTGTACAAGGAACTGGCATCTGCCTGCCTTTGAACCCAGGTGACAGTTGGAACTGAGACCATGGAAGAGGAACCATGGAAGCTGAGGGTCAGCCTTCAGTCAAGCTGAAAGGAGACTTTACTTGGATACTGTGTACTGACTGAGAAGATTATGATTTACTATGACCTAGGGGTGGAGAACTTTGACTTTTGTACTTTATGATTGAATTAAGGATTTTGTGATTGTACTTTGTTGAAAAGTATTGTGAACACTTTGGTGAAAACTATGTGGCCATTTTAGTGATGTCATTGTAAACAATGTATTTTGATTCTCTGTGATAGGTTCTAACATTGTGAATGTTGTATCTTGATTTTCTGTGAATGTTTTGCTCTGATTTGTTGTTGAATAAATAGAGAGTTCACTCTACTATGTAATCAGAGTCTTAAAAGCTGTTTATGGCAGCAGTCCTCTGGAAAGCTGCTTGTGTGTGGCTTTACAATTGGCTATAAAACTTGTTTCTCAGCTTTCTACTTCCCTTCTAATCTTGGTTACATTGATTTTGTGCAAAATTTGTCAATTTCATGTAATCAAGATCATCCATTTTGCATTTTATAATGTTCTTTATCTCTTGTTTGGTCATAAATTCTTCCCTTCTCCATACATTTGACAGGTAAATTATTCCTTGCTCTCCTAGTTTGCTTATAGTATCAGTCTTTTATCTAAATCATGTACTCACTCATTTTGACTTTATCTTGGTATAGGGTGTAAGATGATAGTCTGTACCTAGTTTCTATCATATTATTTTCCAGTTTTCCCAGCAGTTTTTGTTAAATGGTGAGTCCTTATCCCAGAATCTGGAGTCTTTAGATTTATCAAATAGTAGATCACTACAGTCATTGATAATTGTGAATTGACTCTTTTAAAAATGGTTGTCTTGCATCACTTTCATTTATTTTCCTAATTTTTCCTCCACCACTCATTCGATTTTTAAAATCCTTTTTGAGCTCTTCAGGATTATTTTTTTCCTAAGACCAATTCACATTTTTTGTTGAGGCTTTGGATGTAGCAGTTTTGATTTTGTTATCTTCTTCTGAGTTTGTGTTTTGATCTTCTCTGTCACTGTAGTCAATTTCTATGGTTAGGTTATTTTTTTGTTGTTTGCTTTTATCCAGCTTATTTCTTGACTTTTAACTTTATGTTAAAGTTGGGCCTTGCTTCCAGGGTGGAGGGAGAGCTGTCCCAAACTTCTGGTTTTTCATGCTGCTGTTTACAGAGTTAGTTGTGGGAGTCTAAAAGTTTTCAGTTCTTTCAAGGTGGTATGATATAAGGAGAGGTGTGTCACTAGTGTCCTGGTCTGTGCTCTGGTCTGTGAGTGACCACAAGCACTCTTTTCTGCCCTGGAACTATGACCAGCATTCCCTTCCCTGGGGACTGTGACCCAGAACTATATGGGCAATACAATAGAGTACCACCCCAAGTTACAACAAAGGATTCCCTATAATTTTCTTTTTACCGCTTGTCTGATCTCCTTACTATCTGAGAGCTGAGAGCTCTAGAAACTTCTGCTGCTGCTGATTTAGTTGTCCTCAAGGCCTGCTGATGGCTTGTGCTAGGCATAGCCCACTACTGGCTGCTTGGTGCAAGGGCCTGTGGCTTTGCTGCTAGCTAGCCCCACAGGACGTGGGGCCTCACTGCTGGCTTACATAGGAGTGTAGGGTCTTGCTGTTGGCCTGTGTTATGGGAATCTAAAGATCTTCCCTGCCCCTAGGCCCTTTGCTAATGTGGCTACGTGACTTTGAGGACCCTTGGATATTTGAAAGTATACTCTGTTCCCTAATAGGCTGAATGTGGTCACGTGGAGCCTGTGGCGC
>CM053590.1:195596361-195671502 GCA_028646515.1 Pseudochirops corinnae | reverse complement strand
TTATATATCATTTTTATATTATGTTAAGCATTTTCTAAGTTATAAAATATTTGATTTATATTCAACAAAATTTCTAAAATAAAGAAATTTAATATGAAGTCTTGCAGATAACAGTAAGCACATTAGGTCTTGTTGGATACTCCTTTTAATTATTACAGAATGTCTCACATAAGATGGTTTTAATTATTTAATAATTTTATATTTAGAGTTTTAAAAGTTATGTAGAATTATATATGTGTATATATACATACACATAATTTTGTGATGTAAATTAAATTCAGTCCATTTTTAGGCAAAAGTTATCATTGTAGTTATTTTAAGCGTTTAATGAATAAATCTAAAAGGATATTATGAGTACATTAAATTGCCCTTGTAATTCACTCTTTTTTGTTGTTGATTTCCATTTTTTTCTCCCCTATTTGTTCCTCTGACTTTTCTTTCTTGTTTTCTTTCTGCCTCTTTGCTCCTACCCAGAACCTTCAAAGTTAGAGTCAAATAAAAAAAAAAACCAACCCCAAAACACCCAAACCAGCTCTTATGTGGTTTGCCCTCAAGTAAATTCTAAAAACTCAGAGAGTATGAGACAAGGGTTCTACGTGCCCACTGGCACCTTTGCTCACTGTACAAGGCTTTTTTTTAGGAGCTCCCAAAGCATCAACTACTGAGAGATCATGTTTCTGATGCTGAGTCCCTACAATTTTTTTTTTCCTAATTCCCTTTGCTATTTTAAAATAGGAGGAAAAGAATTTGGCCTTTTCTTCCAATAGTAATAAAACCACCCACTCTGAAGTCCTTTCCTTTTTGTGACCACATCCCCCAAAATGGCTCTTCTTAGACATCATAGAGTCCAGGGAGCTCCTATATGGTACAGTAGAGAACACAAAGCTGTTTACAATATTGGATTAATTCAGATGAGAGATAAAAATCAGATCATTCTTTATTTTAACCTGAATAAGTGCTCTTTCAACCTCAAACAATTGGGGATGACTGGGTTTTCCAAATTACTAGAGATACTATTTTATAATCCACCTACCTAGAAGTTTCTATAAATACTTCAAATTAGAAACTGAATATTAATAGGTTTAAAAAACAGTATTTGCATAGGAAAAAGACAGGATAAAGTAGTCTTTGTGCCTTCTGCCTGTAAAATGGAAATGGAGCCAGCTTGTTCTGTGATCTTAACATGTCTCCATTCACAGGAGGGGTTTCTGGCCAGTTCACAGGGAGCTCAGGCAACTTTTAAAACTCTTGCATCAGGTCTTTCCTGCTCAGAAGGTGATTAGTTTGTAGAACTCACAAAGACCAGGTCAGGAAACATTGAGAAATAGGGAAGTCTTTGTGTTCAAGCCCCTCCTTCGTCTGTAGCATGATTCCTCCCTGACTTGGCAGCAGCCACTTTAATTTGTTTTGGAGTAATGACACAAGGGATCTTATCTTGAGGATTGGAGAAGCTGGGAGAGTGGGGGGAGAGGAAAAAGAATAAACCAGAGGACAAAGGAATAATCACATATGAATAAAGGTGAAAGGGGGCACCTCTAGGAAATAGTTATTTTTCATTCAGTGAAATTCTATGACTCAGTTGATCATGAGGTTTAGAATGGAAAGGAATCTAAGATGTCATCTAGTCTGACCCCCTTATTTTACAGATAAGGAAACTGAAGCCCAGAAAGTTTAAATGAGCTGCTTAAATTCCCTTGTCAAGTAAGTACAACCCCAAAGTCTTTCCATTGTTTCACTCTACATCCCAATGCTTTCACCCAGGGGTGGGGAGCCACATGTGGCCCTTCTAAGTCCTTGGGTGCGCCCTTTGGACTGAGTCCATGTTTTACAGAGCAAACCCTTTTATTAGGGGGATTTGTTCTGTGAAGTTTGGATTCAGTCAAAAGGTCGCACTCGAGGACCTAGCGGGCCACATGTGGCCTCGAGGCTGCAGGCTCCCCACCCCTGCTCTCACCTAAAAGGGCTCTCTAGAGCTGATATGAGCGGACGTCAGTATACCTGTAATAAAACCCACACTGAAACATGACATTACAATAAAACCTGTATGTATACATATGATGTATTATAGTTAATAGATTTTTTTTTGCTGAGAATTAAGTAGAAAATATTATTACTTCGGCCCTGTTTGTTGAAATTATTTCTACAGCCCTTGGATTCCAGCCTGTTATCTACAAAAATTTCTCCTCTCGGTGATGGCTGGTGGGGGGACGCTAAGAAGAGAGTTGGATTGAAAGCCAGACTGATGGTCTGTTGGGTGCTGCTATTCCCAGGGCTCTTGGACTCCTAGACTTTCTCCACCAGGATCTAAGGGGAGGTTGTAATCAGTGTAGTGGCAATGGCTTGATATCTGTGGCATCGGCTGTTTTCTCCTCTTTCTTCCTCCGGGCGCCTTGCTGCTTCAGTTAGTCTGACTTAACTGCTCCTTTGGTGGACACTAAAAGTAGGAATATAGACAAGGTGGCCGATGGAGAACAATGACCTAGTCTTCTTAGTTTATCTTTGGTTCTGCCTCAAATTTATTTACATACTAAGCAGAAAGGACAAAGAAAATATCTAATCCTAAATTAGATAGATATTTGTAATAGAGAATTTTTATCTCTTCCAAAGCATAAGGGTAGAAAGTTTTAGCCTGCAGACATTCTGCCTGGCTTTTGTTTGACAGAGGAGCTATTAGCTACTTTTATCTGGGAGTTCTAGCCACTATAGCAGATTGTAGCTGAGATGACCATTGGACTGAACTGGAACATGAGCCTAGACATTGTAGCAGGAAGCAATGCCCAGCAGAGACTGCACCCCAGGAGTCACTAGCCACCACAATACTAAGCAGAACCACACTCAACTGAGCAATGACTATGAGACCAGTGAGCATAAATGGAGCAGTGTATCAATGGAGACACCCTACCCAATAGGGAGCAGACCCAGTGAGAACTCACTAAAAGACAGCATTAATACTTCAGGGTCAGAAGTGTGACTTGCCGTTCTGGGCATGTGCCACTTATGTTCCCTTCTCATGCATGACCCCAATCTGCATCCATTCTTTTCCCTGATGGTATGCATATTTGTAATGGGAGTGTGTCCTAGATTTAGGAGCAGGAGAAATGACTTGAACTTAATTGAGTTCTTTAGCTAACTAAAGAAAAAACAAACCTTGTTTGGAGGCTTATGAGTTACAGAATTTTTTTTAGCAGATCTTGACCCACAGAGAATACCTAAATCCTGGATAATTACTCTGGGACCCCAAGTGTAAGAAAGGGAAGTGGTAAATCCTATACTTTATTATCTGTTTTCCATGACCAAAATTGTTCATTTTAATTACTCATAGCAATTATTATGTTATAATAATTCATAATTACTCTGTTAGGGTTCTTTTCATTGAAATTATTGTAGTTTTGTGTATGTTATTCATTTCATTCTTTTGAAATTCTCTAATGCATTTATCAAGTTATGTATATTGAGCTTGTAAGCTCCATCGGAGTAAGTACTATTTTTTATATAACCTTATATAATCTTTATATAGCCTTATATAACATAATATAACCTATATAACTTATATAACCTAGTTTTTTTAGTATTGTACTCAATACACAGTAGGCCTTTCATAACTCAAGGATTAATTGCATTGCACAGAGAAGGAAACTGAGACTGGAGAAGTTGAGTGAATTGCTCAACCTCAAACAGGCAATAAGAAATTGTTCTGAAGGGAGCATGTTATAAATTGTAAATCACTATACAAATGCAAGCCATTATTCCTATGGGCCTAACACAGAGTAAACAAAAGAAATACACTCTTTGGATTCAGAGCATTAAGTTTGCCATTAACTAAACATGAGTTTATTTCATAATACATGGTAACATTTGTTAGATATGGGACACTTTAAAGGACCCCTTTTGTGCTATTTACTGGAAATAATGGTCCCGTGGTTCCCTATAGGGTGAAGGGAGTCAAAGATCAATGGGGGGTTGGGCATCGGAAGACCTCACTTCAAATCTTGGCTCTGCCTTTTTCTGACTGTTTGGCTTTGGATCAACCAATTCCCTTTTCTGAGCTGCACTTTCCTTACCTCTAAAATTAGGGGATTGGACTAGATGACCTCTATGGACCTTTCTAGGTATAAATCTATTTGTGCTAGCATTTAGCAAAATAAAATAAAACTAAAAAACAGAGTTTATCTGTCCCTCACCTTTCCTTACTATCTTCTTATTTCCCAACTTAGATTTGGACTTCTTTCATTGAGTTTTCCAAAAGGGAAAGAATTAAACTTCTCATAAAAAAAATGATTGACTCAATTTTTTCTAACAATGGAGGTTCATTTGCATACTTCTGATAGAGACCATTAATTTAATGAATAGAACCATGTTCACGTACTTCTTTGAAGAGCTATTTGTTACTGAGATGGACAAAGGTTTTGTTTACACAAAGTTCAAAACACCTATTTCATAACAGAAGATTATCTTCAAAAAAGAGAAGTAATGCCCAAAGCCTCTGGAATCACAAAGTTTAATTGTAAATCTTTGTAGTTGCTAATTTGGATTTCTTCCTGTGTACTTTGTTGTTTAAAAAAAAAAATCCCAGAAGCCATATTTGAATTTAGCCAACATTCCTTAAGTTTTCCTGAACTGACAATTAAACTTTGAAAAAAAATTTAAGCCCCTTCTAAAAGATATGGAAGAAATGTAGGATGACAATCAGGATTCTGTCTCCACTACAGAGTATAACCTTTTTTGTGAACAGTTTAAATCAAACAGGTTCTGAGCTCTAGCAAGCAGTAGTGTGATGGCATCACCAAAATGTCTTTTGATGTCAGGTGACAGGCATGTGCCCTGGTCACGTATGTTTCCTGAATGTTTGCCATTCATGCTTGATACCTATACATGTCCACTTTTTCCACTGGAGGGGTGTGTGTGTGTGTGTGTGTGTGTGTATGTGTATGTGTGTGTGTGTATACCCTAGATTTATGGTGTGGAGGGGCTGTGGAATATTCTACTACAGCTTTTCTTAATATACTATTTCATTAAATCAGTGGTTCCCAACCATCCCAATGCCGTGACCCTTTAATACTCGTATGTGGGCATATCTGCATGTGGGTGAACCCGCCTGGAGACAGATAGAGGAGCCATGTCTTGGTTCCTAAGACCATCAGAAATATGTGTTTTCCAATGGTCTTAGGTGACCCCTGTGACCCCTGTGAAAGGGTCGTTCGACCCCCAAAGGGGTTGCAACCCACAGGTTGAGAACCGCTGCATTAATTGATTTCATATTTATTTTGTTTTCTAGTTGACTAGAGTAAAAAGAAACTTTCACTTGATGTAGACCTGAATTTTGCGCTATGGTGTAGTATTGAGTATTTTTATGTTGTGAAGACACGGTGACATGTTTTGACATTTCCACATAAGGAGAAAACAATAAAGTCTGATGCCCTCAGATTGTTGTCATCAGATATTAATTAATATGGGAAATAAGGCTTGCCTTTCAAAAACAGAGTAAGAAAATCCTAATAGAAAATTCCCATGACATATTTGGTCATATTTGGAGCAGACTAGGGCTGACTGAACCATTATTCCTCTGGGGAAGTTACTTGCAATCCCCTTTGAATGCATTTTCAAAGATTTATACGGTAAACATTTAAGGTGTTACTATAATTCCATAATTGGCACCCAGAATGTTATCCATCATCATTTCACATCTAGGGAAATAAGTGTACCTTTAAAACTGATTTCAGTGGATCCAAGTGTAGCAAATCCCACCCCCCTTGATTAATCCATTCCCACTTTCCCTGGTTGGGTAGGTTCCCATAGGGCAGTGGTTCTCAACCTGTGGGCTATGTTCAATTTGTAACAATGAAAATACATCCTGCATATCAGATATTTACATTATGATTCATAACAGTAGCAAAATTATAGTTATGAAGTAACAACGAAAATAATTTTATGGTTGGGGGTCACCACAACATGAGGAACTGTATTAAAGGGTCTCGGCATTAGGAAGGTTGAGAACCGCTGCCATAGGGTGTCTGACTACTATACTTCTCTGACTCTTCACTAGTTCAAAGTTCTAGGGGTAACTCTGAGGGGCTAATGTCATTTACAAGCCCCTACTGTTGTGTGCTTGTCATGAGTAGCCAATGCTCTCAGTTAGTTTTTAATAAAGGTATTCATTGAGGTGGTAGATCCAGAGAGACCCATTGGGATAAAAGACCTCCTCTAAAAACAGGGGTGTATTTTCTTTTTTATACATATAAAGTCCTTGAGGAGAGGGAGCTCAAACTTAAGCTACAAAGGCATTGAGGCACAGGAGCAATGAACATATGTGGTCAAAGTACAAACCCACTTCTGGCTAAGAGAAGTACTTTTCTGTGCTTATTGCATACATTCTTCTCTGCTTCAAAGGGTCGCGCTCCTGGAAGCTACTTCCTTCCTCAGGTGCGAATATTCTCACATTGTCTGCATCTGTATTTGTCACTGGTTTGTCCCTCTCTGCTCCTAGCTGGATGCATTGTCTCTTATTAGTCCTTTCTAATTTCTCTAATGAGAAGTCTTTGGGAAAAGGGGCAGAGGAGTGATTCCTATGGATTCACTTTCCTCCCATCTCAACTGATGCAGGAGCTGCCTACTAAAGGTGGTCCTGAGCCTGCTCTCCAGCACTTGACTGTCTCACTGCTGAACTGAACCAGTGTTGGAATTTCTCTTCATTTTAAAGCTTCCAGACACACAGTTGGTTTGGTTGGTTGGTCAATTATGCTGTTCCCTTCTTGACGTAATCAAAGAGGAGTCCACATCTGACAAAGGGGTCACATGTAATCATATTTACTCATTAAAAAAAAAACAACCAAACCACCACCACCAACCCTAATGTAGTCTGGTGACTATTGAGATGGGAATGTTGAATCACTTCTCTTACACAGGGAAAGGTAACACAAAATGTGTACAAAAGAAACTGTCAAAGGAGATAGCCAAGGCCATATGACAAGGAAGAAGAAACATGAGAGCAGGACAAAGAAATCACAGAATTGAGATGAATAGTATCTTAAAGCTTTTTTTTTTTTTTAAACATACTGTTTCCCCTCTTTACAGATGAGGAAAGCAAAATCCTTTTTTAATATCTTGTCTTGCATTCTTTCCACTATAATCTTTTATATGATTTTAGATTTTAAAAAGGGAAATGGATCCAATCTCCTTCAAATAGTCAATGAAATTAAACAATATGAGAAAATGCTGAAGATTTCATGGTGAGGAATGAATAAAAGTAAGAGACTACCATCAGGAGATCATTTAGATGCATCTAAATAAATAAGAGGTGGCTTGAGAAAGTGGTGAGAGAATAAAGAGAAATCCTCTTATAATTTTCTAAGAATTGTAATAGAAAAAAAACCTAGCAGAATAAACCTTGTGAATAAAAGGAAAAAATATGGGGTCAAATATTCCACCCTCTTCTCACCTGAATTTCAAATAAAATCAAGTCAAAATATTGCTGATTCCTGGGATCAGAGACACTTCGGACAGCCTTGCGTTTGGAAGACCTTGGGACGATAGAGAATCCTGGGGTTAAAACTATTCACAAGTATTCACAGGAGACCTCAGTTTGTTTGGGGGTTTCAGGGGCCTTGAGGAAGGAACATTGCTCAAGTTTGGGGATGTCAGGCAGAGAGGCCAGAGTGAACAGAGAGAGGAAGAAGATAGACACTTGACAGGTGTTGGAGGTAAGGACAGGTAGAACTGAAGTTGAAGAAGCTGGTGGGAGGGAATTCTGGGTCAGCACACACATTCTTCCCATTGTTTTTCTAAGAATTTAAATCCTTATAGCTTTCTTTGGAAATCTGTCTCCCAGAAACTGAGAGGATATTTGAATGTTTACTTAGAATTTTTAATTTTAATTGTTACTGCTGATAAATTACATGTCAATTAATTGCTATTTTTGTCTAAGATTAAAAGAGAGGAACTTTTTCCATGGAATATTTTCCTAGTGTTTTTCTGGGTTGGGGGTCTGAGCCAAACAAGTGAGGAAGTTTCTATAAATTGGGTAAATTCTGAGAGTATTCCAGAACATACCCATTAGATTACCCTTGAACTGAGAGAAAATCACTAAGACCTGGACCAAAAGGAGGAGTGGTTGGTGTGGTTGTCCTTGAGCGTACTTGAAAGGCCAAGAATTTTATAATTGGAATAAAAGAAATTCCACCCTTGGCTTAGCTTGGTTATGTATTAGCTCACTCTTGCACATGATTGGATCTATGGCTGGAAAATCCTGTAAACCCCTTCATTCTTTATCTACCAAGTTCATGCGAGATGGTTTGTGTGACCATTATTCAAAAGACTCAAGGGTCCCATTATATCTGTAGGGCTCTTGGTACAGAATAGTAATTTTAAGAAGTATTTGTAGTCCATTAGGCCATGCAGACTTGGTTCTAAAGCAGCATGATGAGATAAGAAAAAAGTGGTGAATTTGGAAACAGAGGATCTGGTTTCAAATTCATCCTTTATCACTTACTATCTGTATAGAAATGAGAAAATGGCAACTTTTCTGGGCCTTCCCTTGTTTACCACCCTATAAAATAAGATTTCGTTAGATGATTGTTAAAGTCTCTTGCGTTTCTAAATCTATGACCAAATGGTTTAGGAGCTCAGAGCAAAACAGTTGAGGACTGAAGTATTTCAGAGGATTTTCTATGGCCTATGACACTGGAAGATACACTCAAAAGGAATCATTTTATTACGCAGCTCTTGCACCAGGAAGGACAAGTTTGCTAAAATCAATAAAATCAGCATTTTTTACTACTGGCTGTGTATCAATTTTTTCTCATCTTCGAGAAACAATCAACTAGTTGTTTTCCAGATTGTTTTCCATTTAAGATGAAATCAACTGCATTTAAATATTGGTTTTTTTTTAAGGGAGCTCTTCTTCTCCCATTGACTTGTATTTTCTAAATTATTAATCTCTTTAGCTTGCAGTGTCTGAAGGAAGTAAATCAGAGTTACTTGAGCAAGTGTGCTGGCTAGAAAAACAACTAGAGGCAGCTGACAACAGGGAAACAAGTGGGAAATCGAACGAAGAACTCATGTATGCCAAAAACCAGGTACTGTAGCAAGAGCACTAATCTGCTCTGCCCCAAATAGACTCATCATTAATAAAACCTCTCCCCTAATAGTAGCTAGAAGAAAAAGGATATTTCTGCCAAATTAGTTCTTTCTGGGGCATAAATTAGAATTTAAGGTCACAATGGAAAAAATGAACAAATGTTTAATTTCCTTGCAAGGTATCATATTCTCTGTTGAAAAATCATATAAAAATTCAAAAGTTACTTAGAAAAAAACCTCATTTGTCCTCTAGACAGTACTAATTAAATTCTTTGTATTCTGTAACTGTCATGAATGGGATCCCATTTTCTTTAGTATGCAAGGTTGAAAAGTTCTTTTCATGGACTAAAACTCCTAAAAAGTAGAATTAAGGAGTACATTTGAAAATTAAGTCCATCTTTGATCCCTCTGCTAATTTATGTGGATGGATTGTTTTGTTTTTGTTGGACCAAAGAGTTTTTTCCTCTATTTCATTATCTATAAGAAACGAAAGCCAGAAGCAATTATATCATGTTAGACCCTATTTCTTCTAAATTGATTTTTTTCAAATGATCACACCAGAGTTATATAACGATGATGACAATGATGATGATGATGGTTAAAGAGTACTGATGGCAGGGATGGTGCAAGGAGATAGGTTCTTATAATGATAGTTTCTTAAAATGCTAGTTCACATGATACTGTTTCTAGCATAGATAATTCTATCATTCATAAGCTCACATGATCAGTACTTTTTTCATAGCCAATGTGTGATGTCATGTATGATGTTACATGCCTGACAGCAATAGATGTGCCCCAACAAACTTGTCAAAAGTGAGTGTGCTAGAAGATTAGCAAATGCTTCTCTGAAAAAAAAAATGTATACATGACACACCTTTAATATGCATTCTTAGCATTTTCTCCATGGCTTTCTCAGGTCTAGACAGTCAAGAAAACAATAAATCAGGTTGAGTTTTTTTGGCATTTTCTGATTTCTAAGGTAAAAATATTCACACCGAAATTTTAACAATCAGCTTTCATCCTATTTGAGTTTGTTCTAGCACATCCTCAGTGTAAAGATTTATGTTTTGAATTTTAAAACAAACCTGAAATGAGGAGAAATGTGTGTTTCATTAAACTTTGACACACAGTTTCCTACTTTTGACTTCATTCCAAAACATTCCCTATTCTCTTTTCCCAATTCCATTCAGCAACGAGCAAGCACAGCAGTAGTCAATTTGAATTTGGTGATAAAATGATGATGCATGGTACATTCACTGCATGTTTGAAATTTAGTTAGCTGTTTCATTCTATACTGATTCTGATATTGCATAATTAACTATTAAAGACATAAAATAAGCCTTCTCTCCTTTTGTTTTTCTTAGAAACTTTTTAAAAATAAGATTATGTTGCTTAAAATAAATTATTTTCAAAATTTTCAGTGGCTATTTAATTTTCATTTTAGAAAGAATAATTATGTTTTTTTTTGAGGGGGGGTGGAAAATAGTCTTTTTTTTTTGCCTGTGAAATGACCTCTTCTCTTTCTTTTTAACAATGAAGTGAAAAAGCTAAGCTATTGATGTTTTCCCCACTTTTCAGTGCATAGAGAAATTACAAGCTGAAGTTAAAGCTTCACAGGAACAACTTGCCGCTCATGTAAGTTTTCCCCTTTCTTTCTTTTTCCTGTAATTCTTATCTGTTCCTATATTTGTAACATTTGAACCATGTAAATAAAGACATTTGCTTTCATTGATCATATACATTTTTACTTGCTTAAAACATTAATGGAAATACTTACACGGGATGGCTAAAAGTGAGTTTTGGAACAAAAGAGGTTTTTCCTGAATTATAATATCTTGAATTTTAAAAAAGTATTTATAATAATACACAACTTCAGAGAATTGTTTTATAGAAATGGAATTCTAATTTTCAATCGTCACAAAACCCAAGTGACATACGCGTGGCCAAACAGGAATTGATGAACTTTTAACAAGTAGCTAGAAACTAAAGGAAAGAAGAAAAAAGGCTAAAGGCTAGGGTTAGGGTGGAGTTAAATTGTGGAGTATTTTAGGATCATAGAACTGGACTGTCTTTCAAAAGGTCATCCCTATTTTCCTGACTTCAGGCAAATGAATATTTAAACTCTCTAGAACAGTGGTTCTCAACCTTCCTAATGCTGCGACCCTTTAATACAGTTCCTCATGTTGTGGTTACCCCCAACCATAAAATTATTTTCGTTGCTACTTCATAACTGTAGTTTTGCTACTGTTATGAATCATAATGTAAATATCTGATATGCAGGATGTATTTAAATTGAACATAACCCACAGGTTGAGAACTGCTGCTCTAGAATATAGCTGTCTGATCTCTGGTTGATAGAACAAGGATGTAACCTCAAAAACCTTCCATAGTAGATGTTAATTAAACCAACTTCCTTCCTTTTGATCCATTTTGGATATGACAGACTTGATTAACATCCCTCCTCCTTTGGGGAAAAAAAGTTTAATTACTGGCAATATTAAATATTGGTATACAATAATCTTGTCAACATTTGAGCTATCCCTCCAATGCCTTTAATCTTTCTTCAAGAAGCTACTTTCCATATTTTCCATAATCTTATCTTTATGCCTTCTCTGCTACCAAAAAGATCACTTCCTAACATACTATATTCATATACAAAATGGGATAATAATAAACATATTCCCTATGTTACATGACTTTTGTAAGGATCAAATTAAATCATGTTTGTAATGTGTTTTGTAACTCTAAAATATATAGATGTTAGATATTACTATTATTTAAATTATTTTGTAATTTTTCTCCACTGATGAAGAATCTGCAATAATCCCTCGCATCCTACTTACATACATGAAGTCCTAGCTTGAAAGACAGCATGATCAAGTGAAAAAAACAAACAAACACTGAATTTGGATTTTAAAAGAACTGGGTTTGAATCCTTGCCTTGCCGTGTGATCTTAGGTGAATCATTTAATGTCTTCAGGCTTCAGTTTCTTCATCCTTAAAATAAAGGAATTGGACAAAATTATTGCTAGAGCCTCTTTTAATATGAGATTCTATGCTCCTCAATCCAATAAGATCCTTCTGTACTCACTCAATATTATTTTCTTCTTCAACCCAATACATTCTCTTTGTTCAGTAAGATAGGTACCCAATTGCAATACCACAGTAATTATCATCTCCACACCTTCGTTCCAATTGTTACACTTTCCAAGAATGTCCTTATGACTTTCTCTTCTCTATATTGCCTCGCCAGATCTTCCCGACTGTGTTCTCTTTCCTCCATAAATCCTTTTTTTCTGACTCCTACAGCCTCTGCTGATCTCTTTCCCCCATTGGTTGTTATAGCTACATTAGTTTTCTTTAGAAAATATTTTAAAGAGAATATCAATTATTTTAAGGCAGCGAGGTGGCACAATAGATAGAGTATTAGGCCTAGAGTCAGGAAGATCTGAGTTCAAATCCAGCCTCAGACACTTACTAGAAGTATGACCCCTTTGCACATCACTTATACCTTCTCGCCTCAGTTTCATCATCTATAAAGTGTGCTGTAGAAGGAGATGGCAAACCACTCCAGTATTGTAACATAATTAATTTAGCAGGTACTTATCCCTTAGTAAGTAAGGGCTAAGTACTTCTGTGAAAGAAACAGAAGGTGTGAACTCTGTCTCCTGTTGGTGACATACTAGGAAGGGGTTGGCTGACAGAAAGCCAATGTGTGTGTGTGTGTATTTAAGAAGAGCTCCAGAGGACAGGCAGAAATAATCAAGAATTTTCCTCCTGGTGGCTCCTGGTGGACGACTGAAGTGGCTGTTGCCTCCTGGAAGGCCGAAATGCCTGCTCCTGCCTGGAAGGCTGAGATTTCTGGGTCCTATGACCAGCTGAACTGCTGGAGGACTGAAGAAGCATGACCGGGATAAGGCTTTGTTTGTGGCTTGGTTGATCTTTGAGTTCCCAGCAACAGAAGTTGTCAAGGTTTTGAGATGTGCCTGTGAACTTCAGTGTGTAACAAGAACAACCCAGAGGACTGGACGAGAAGCTGGGAGCTGTCTGCCTCTGAATCCAGGTGACTGTTTGGTGGATTCAGGTAGGAGCTGGGACCATGGAAGGGGATCCAGGGAATCTGAGAGACCACCCCGAGTCAAGATGAAGGAAAGGCCTCTCCTTAGATATTGAACGTGTGATGAAATTGAAGTTTACTAGACATTGAGGGGTAGAGGGTTTGTGTAATTTTCTAATGATTGCATTTAGTCATTAATGATCCTTGGTAATTGTGAATCTGGATAAGTGACTGATTAAGTTAACTTATGATTGCAGCATGAGTGGAAGACTGACTTGTACTGTGAAATGATTGAATGATTAAATAAGGAGGGTTTCCCCCTTAGGGAACCCAGATGATTATTCGTTTGTTCTTTGTTCCAAATATTATAGCCACTTTGGTGAAAACTATGTGGCCATTCTAATGTGAAGCTCTTGTGAACATTATATTGTGATTTTCTGTGATAAGATGTAATGTTGTGAATATTATAGTGTACCTTGATTTTCTGAGAAAGTTTGCCTTGATTTGTTATAGAATAAATGGAGTGTTCACTATACTATGTAATCAGAACCTTAAAAGCTGTTCATAGTAGCATTCTTTTGGGAAGCTGCTTGTGCGTGGCCTCCCAAGTATCTTTGCCAAGAAAATCCCAAAAGAGTCCATAAAGAGTTGGACATGACTAAAACAACTAAACAGCAATGAACAATTATTTTAAAGGTCTTGGGTATGTGAAATACCACTCATTTATTTTGGGTCTTGGTTGATCAGTTTGACCCATGTTGGAAATGACTATTTTATCCTCATATTTATTGGAGCTGCTAATATATCCAGGATCCATGTTATGGAACTAACAGACTATAATAAGGGTTTAATGTAATTCTTTTGGTAATTTGAGATCCAATTGCCTTTGGATAAGGTCCAAGATGGAACTGCCTTTTGTAGATTTTACTTTTCAGTCATTATTGTTTCAGTAAGGTTCAAGTGTTAGAGTTAATATAAAAAAAAAATTATATGCCAAGGTCACATGTATACAGTAACTCTCGTCATTCCACAATTCAAACTAATTAATGCCTGTTATATAACTATGCATGATTTCTTGATGCCCTTAAAAAAGTGATCTTCCTAATTGGAACATAATGCATTATTTGTGCAGTTGTGAACTGATGCAACCACTCTGGAAAGCAATTTGGAACTATGCCCAAAGGGCTATAAAACTGCATACCTTTTGATCCAGCAATACCACTTCTCGGTCTGCATCCCAAAGAGATCATAACAAGGGAAAAAGGACCTATATTTATTTATTTATGCAACTCTTTTTGTGGTGGCCAAGAATTGGAAATTGAGGGGATGCTCATCCATTGGGGAATGGTTGAGCAAGTTGTGGTATATGGAATACTCTTGTGCTATAAGAAATGATGAGCAGGAGGTCCTCAGAAAAACCTGGAAAGACTTACATGAACTGATGCTGAGTGAAGTGAGTAAAACCAGGAGAACATTGTATATAGCAACAGCAAATTGTGCAAAAACTGACTTTGATAGACTTAGCTTTTTTATTTTTTTGCTTTTTGGAGGGCAATTGGGGTTAAGTGACTTGCCCAAAGTCACATGGCTAGTAAGTGTGTCAAGTGTCTGAGGGCGGATTTGAACTCGGGTCCTCCTGACTCTAGGATTGGTGCTCTCCACCTAGCCGCCCCCCTCAGACTTAGCTCTTCTTAGCAATGAAAGGATCTAAGACAACTCCAAAAGACTCATGATGGAAAATGCTTTCTACATCCAGAGAAAGAACTAGGGAGTCTGAATGCAGGTCAAGCACACTATTTGCTCTCTTATCTTGTGGTTTTTTCTTCTGTCTTGTGGTTTCTTCCATTGGTTCTAATGCTTCTTTACAACATGACTAATGTGAATGTGTATGTGTAGCCTCTATCAGATTGTGGGCTGTTTTGGGTGGGGGCAAAGGAGGGAGGGGGAAGAAATTTAGAACTTAAAATCTTATAGAAGTGAATGTTGAAAACTAAAAATAAATTAATAATTTTTTTAAAGTGACTTTCCTGAGCTCACCCATATGGCACCTGTGCTCTACTTTTGTGCTTTGTGAGCATATTTGCCAAAAAAAAAAAATGTTGCAGTCTTGGTCTCTAATGTAAATAATATATGTATTTATCTGCATATCTGCATGCATATACAAACATGTATGGCACAACCTTACTTATCAAACAACCTCAGATATTTGGAATGCTATTGAGAGCCAGGAAGCAATAAAAAAAAGACATCTCCCCACTCACAACAGATGTCCAAGTCCTACTACAGCTTCAGCGTTTTACTCAAAGAAGAGCCCCACTCCCCACTCCCCCCAAGCTTTTACTTGGAAACAATTCACAGTTAGCTCAGGCCTAAGTCCAATATGTTTGGTTGTCTTCTTTTCAAGCCTGCATAGACAAGCATATTGATACCTGAAATCCTGCCAGTGAAGGAAGAGAGAAAAACTCCAAGAAACAGATCTGAAAAGTCAGAAGTGCCCTAAGATTCAGCATAGATGCAAGCAGCCTTCCACATCTTAGTAGCTCTTGGGTATGACAGATAAATCATCATATGCTAATATATTTACTGATGTTCATAGTCATGACCCTATGTGAGCACATGTTAAAGCATATCCTTTGTTTAAATATCTTCTATTTAAGAAGGCAGTGACATGTATAAGAATTTGCAAGAGATAAGTAAAACCTATGCCATTTAAAGTGATTAATTCAGTTAATAGGACCCACCTGAAACCTACTATTTAAATGGCTTCACACAGAAGAAATGAGTTGCAAAGCGTGGCAAAATGGAGACTGTTGTTGTATGGAATTACGTTTTGGGTATAGGTAAAAATCTCATTTTATCAGGTTACTATTGCATACACACTATGAATTTGAAGGCTTTCCCTGCAGACACTCAGAACAGTATACTCACCAGGTGAACCTCTGAGTACCTGTTTGATTGCTTATCTACCTACAAATAGTAAATACTGATAATGGAAGTAAATGTTTTTAATCTCTTAAAAGATAATTATTCAAATTGACAAATCAGGGCAGATTTAGGATTATGTATCTAGAAGGAGGTGTTCTTTCTATCTAGATCTGTGTTTTTATGTATGCACACATACACATGTGTATGTATGCCTGTGTATGTAGGTATACAAGGATTTGGAAGATGGTAAATCCTTGACTACACTAATTACTTTGTGTTTTTGCTTATGGACACTTGTGACAGTGAATAACTAGCCAGTGATCTTGGAGGGTGGAGCAATAGGGAACGATGCTTTTACATTCAACTCCCAGTCGTCTGTTACCTGATTTTCCAATAATAAATAATAGCAGTTGGGGATACAGTTTAATCATATCGTACCCCCCTGGGTACAACTTCCTAGGTACAATGCCTAGCCAGCACCAGGGCCATATATCACATCTAAAAAGAAATAAGAGAAATACTTAAAATACCATTCATTGTAACATAAAGGGTATCCCAAATGTATTTGAGACAGCCTACATTTTCAGATATAGTGAAGGTCTCGTCATATCTTCTGGAGTCATGGTTCTCTTCTCTAGGATTTCAGGGAGGACATTTGGAGGCTTGATTCTCAGTGTGTAAGTCTGGGGCTTTTACAGGACTGCTACTATCAACTACGATTAGATATCTTTTAAATATCAACTCCTGCCATGGAGTTGTCTAAAGTCTTTCTTTGCCTTCAACACTTTTATCATTTCATCCCTCAGATTAAGAACCTGAAATAGCATCCTATGGTTTATCATATCAAATTGAAAAATATTCACATGCTAGACCTTCTAGTGAATCATCTCACCTTACCTACACAAAGCGATTATCTCACATCTGAGAGCAAGCACTCGGTTCTAGTCAAACTGGTCATGTTGTCCCTTGCTTTCCACCATATTTTATGTTTTTAGGTCCTTGGGTGCCACCTTTTGACTGAGTCCAATTTTTATAGAACAAATCCTTTTATTAAGGGGATTTTTTCTGTGAAGTTTGAATTCAGTCAAAGGGTCTCACTGGAGGACCTAGAGGGCCACATGTGGCCTTGAGGCCACAGGTTCCCTACCCTTGCTTTAGATCCTATATTTTCTTTCTGATTCAATTGCTTTTCCATTTCTTCTATGAAGCCTTTTATGACTAATTTAGCCCTGTCATGATCTTTCCATTCATTGTAGACTTACACAGATTATATCATATCATTTTGAGTTTTATGTTTTCTTAGAGTTGGAAGGGACTTCAGGATAACCTAATCTAACCTGATTTTAACTATGAAGCTTGTAGAGTAGAAGTGACATTTCTGAGGTCACATACAATACATGTGATCTGTGCATGTGCATGTGTGGGCACATAATTGAAAGGGCAATGTAGTTGCAGTTGGGGTCTACATTACTTCACGTACTTCCTTCATTGAGAAAGACAGTATACTACTGCTTAATTATATAGAGGAGTGTGATATATGAGGCATCTTCTCTAGTCACCAACCAAGTTGTCTCATCAGTCTCTCTGACACAGATTTAGGAGCCTCCTACAAGGCTACATATTCCCATTGGTCACCCAAGAGCACTCAATCTACAAATACTGTAACTATTCCTTCTCTTTGCAGCCAAGCTGTGCCTTCTTTTAGCAGACTACCTAGTGGGTTTGATAATGAGCTAGGGGATGATGCTGTAATAAATTGCTAAAAATTTTTTTTAAAAGAACAGGAAATGGATGGCTCCACTGTTACCCCACATCTAGGTGTCTTCTCTCAATAAATGACCCCTACCTTCACATGAGAGAAGCAATTGGTAGATAATGGCTATATGGTTTATTAACCATAAGGAAAAGTAAGGGGAAAATTGTTCAATGTTTCAATTTGGAGCTATTCTGTCTTCAGCTACTCCATACTGCATTCCATACTCTTCCACCTTGATCTCTTAATTATTAAAAGTACCTGGAAAGAAAAATCCTGAATAGGATTGTGTGTGTCTCAAACCAGGGACTCAGATCACTTTAGCATCCAGCAAAATCAGAGAGAGGGTCTTAAGAAGAACCATCTTCGCTCCATCTCATTTGAGGGTAATAATGAGATCAAGAGTGTTACCATCTTTGTGGTGATGAAGTATGGTAGAGGAAGTAAATTGTGGGAGATGAGTATGGTGCAACATTGGGAGGTAAGGATATTTTGAAGGAGTATCAATATGTATGATTGAAGTCCCCTAGTAGGAAGGCAAGAGCTTAGGAGGAGAGAAAAGAGTGAATCAGGCAATGAACTCATTGAGGAAGGAGGGAAAGTGCCCTGGAGGTTGGCAGATAATAGCTATCAGCATCTTGAGTGAGAAAAGTGGATTGAGTGAACCTCAGAGAAGAAGAGGTTACTGTTAGGGGCAGAAAGAGAGCCTGGAAGTAGAAAAATGATGAGCAAAGACTAATCCAACTCTTACATCTCAACCAGTTAGTTGGGGAAATTAAAATTCCTCTAATTAAATTCCATGAATATTTGTGTTAGCCAAGGGAAGATCAACTATTGTCTTTAAATGTTTGGCAGTCACTAATCATTGCCCTGGAATTAGAATATCTGTAAGATGTTCTGGAAAATCAACATCCTGGCCTTATCTTAGTCATCATTTCAATGTATCCTTTGACATTTATCTAACAGCCTGGAACATGTCCTTTGGGGCCAGATTTTGTTCTATTGACATTTCAGTGCCTCATAATTACTTAGAAATTTTAAAAAATAAAAAGCATTCCTTCCCCAAACATGAATTTTAATAAAAACAATTTGTGCTCAGAAGCAAAGACAATCCTCACTTGTTCATTTTTTCTATTCATTCTGAGCAGAGTTTGTTTTGTTTTTGCTTAAAAAAAAAAACAAACCAGAGGGTGTTTGTAGAATTAAAGATCTGACAAAGGAATGGAAGAAGTCCTGAGGAGGACTAGAAAGGGCATTTCTGCACGTCATTCACCTGAGTAAGAAGAAAATTCTTTTAGTAAGCAATTTCCAGTGCCATAGGGAATGGAAAACTACAGCTGAGCAGTTTTGCAACTGGAGAGGCTGTTTGCTATCCTTAAGAGGCAATTCTGACCATATTCCTCTTGTCTCCTCTCTCCCATCTACTCCCAAACGTTTTTCTTCTTAACCTTTACTAACCTAACCTCACCTAACCTCACCTAACCTCACCTAACCTAACCTCACCTAACCTAACCTAACCTAACCTAACCTAACCTAACCTAACCTCACCTAACCTCACCTAACCTCACCTCATCTAACCTAACCTAATCTAATCTAACCTAATCTCACCTCACCTCACCTCACCTAACCTAACCTAACCCAACCTAACCTAACCTCATCTAACCTAATCTAACCTAACCTAATCCAACTTAACCTAACCTTACCTTACCTAACCTAACCTAACCCAACCTAACCTAACCTAACCTAACCTAACCTAACCTAACCTAACCTAACTTCCTGTCTCTGTTTCCTGGGAGAATGTTGTCATACCTGATTCCAACACTTGTTTCTCCTCATAAACAAACATCACAACTGGAAGTGCTTTGTGCTTTTGTGACACATTTTCCCATCTGTAGGGTACTAAATGAAATAAACTGGAAATGTCCAAAGTTTGACTCATTCCTAGATACCCATTTTTCAAGCTTTCTGGTGTACCTGAGGTGTGGGGGTGAAAGAGAAATGATGAGACTGGCTTTATGTTTTGGTTTTGTTTCCCTCCCCACACCCTGATTCTCACTGACACTGAAAGGCTCTCAAGAAACTCCACTCTCTTCTGTCATACAGCTTAAATTTCTCTCCAGTAGATGATCCCTTGAGTAGAATTACATGAATTTCTTGAGTAGGTATTATTTTAAATCTTGTATCCTTAGAAATCTCCAGCAATGCTAATGTCCTTTGTTTTGCAAAATGAAAGGGAAGTGGTTTCTAATTTTAAACACATGTTGTACACAACTCTTTTAGGTGCAGATGATTGTCATTTTTGAGTTTCATATGAAAACAGTTCCAATTTCTAGTTCATTCTCTTTCCTTAGTTTTAGGAATTATGATTTGGATTTTGAACTTTCAGTTGGAGGAAGTGTATATATGTTAAGGATGGAAGTAGGGAACCAATTCTGACATTAGAAATAAAGCAACTAGTTGTCATATGAGAAACTTTTAATAGCCGGTATGTATATACTTAAAAGGGACCAACCAGGTCAGAGAGCTTCCTTGAGTAGTTCAGATCTGAATAATCTTTGTTTTTTTAAAGATATCAGTGATTACCAATACAAACCTTATAAATATTTTTGCCTTAACCCCTCCTGCCCTTTTTTTTTTTTTTTTTAGGGTTTATGGTGTATTTAAGGTAGTAGAGAGAATAGGAAAGACCTAAACTATCTCTACAAAAGAGACAAAGTCCTGAAACTCTGAGAAAAAGAAAAAGATTAGGAAAAGTGAGAGGAATATTTCTCTATTAACAGTTTTGTGCTTTCAACTCTTTGTTGATCCTGACCAGTTACCTCCTACACACTTCAAACCATAATTAAGTTGGGAGCCATCTTTGATGAATTGTTATTGTCTGTCCTCAGGGAAGAACTGTCTGGAAAGAAGGCTGAAGCAGGGGAGAAAGGGGGTAGCTTGACATCTGCAGGCCTGGGGGAAGAATGCTCGAGCACACCGAAGTAGGAGGGGGAGAAGGGAACAAAGAGAACATTCACGGTCAGAGAGGATTGGAGGAAATGAGAATAAAGTGTGGGTACTGTTCAGTTCTGTGGAAGTGGCTAATGAGAACAAGACTAGATGTTTACATTAAGCATTAAAAACAAGTTATGTCCAGTTTGAACTCTTGAGAATGTTTCCCCCTCAACACTCCAACATGTGTGGAGCACACCTATCTCTAGAAAAATTGTGTATGAAGTAATTAAAGTACTTGAAGTACTCTACAGCTGTAACCCTTAGAAGGCTACCTTCAGATCAATTCTTAGCTATAAGCAAAGTTCACTCGACTGAAACCTGGCTTTGGATTGCTTTGGACTGGTTTTCATTTGCAGTCAAGTATGTTTCTGTTATAGAAATTTATATGTCCTATATGTTGTTGTTCTATCATTTTTAGTCGTGACCGACTCTTCATGACCCCATTTGGGGTTTTCTTGGCAAAGATACTCAAGTGGTTTGCCATTTCCTTCTCCAGTTCATTTTACAGAAGAGGAAACTGAGACAAGAATGGTTAAGTGACTTGCCCAGGGTCACATAACTGCTAGTAAGTATCTAAGGCCAGATTTGAACCAAGAAGATGAGTCTTCCTGACTCTAGACTGGATACTCTATACACTGTACCACCTAACCGCCCCCGTGTCCTACATAGGTATATATAAAATATGAGCCACAGAAGAGCTTTCTGGGTGAGGGAGGAGGATCTTTGCCTTAAGGGGATAGATAAAGAGCAGTAGGAACGCTCTTCAGAGGTATGCCAGATGCCTTATCCCAAATCTATGCAGAACTACACTGCCCTTTAAAAATGAAAATAATGAACATAAGTTCATATTGTAAGCTCTTTGAGAGCAGAGGCTGGTGTAATTTTCCAGCATTATGACCCGGGTCCAATAGTGCAATGTTTGCACTATGTTCTTAAAACTGGCGGATTTCTTCTATATTTTTAAAGTCTTTCATTTTTAGTTTATTCTCTCTGTGCCTATAAAAAGTATCAACCAGAAAAGGAAACAAATATGGAACCCTTCCTACTTGTTCACTTCACAGGTCATCAAACCCAATTTTTCAAAGAAACAAAATTACAATTTAAATACTACCCATTTAAAGCTCTTGATTTGCAAGATATCATAAGGGTGAAAAATAAGCTGGTAACAAAGTACATAGAATGCTAGGGCTAGAAAGGACCTCAGAAATCGTGTAATCCCATTGTAAAGAGGGAATCTCAGGCACAGGTTGAGAAAGTGACTTACCTAAGGAATTAAGATTCAGTTCTTTTGACTGTAAAATCGGTGTTTATTTCACTCTAGACATCCTTAACCTGGAGTCTGTGAACGTATATCTTTTAATACTTTGATAATTGTATTTCATTAGAATCAGCTTCCTCTATAATCCTGTATTTTGTTCTATGAATTTAAAATCGTTATTCTGAGGCATTCTAGGTCCACAGAGTCCTAAGACTGTTAAAGGGCCCATCCATAAAAGATGAGGAACCCCTGTACTATACCATGCCAGGTGGATATTTCAGTTTTTACTTAGTCCCAAGTAAGTTGAGAGGACAACTCTCCCTTGAAATAGACGGTGAGAGTAGAGTACAGGAGAGATTTCATCTTCAGAAGGGATTTATACCTGCCTGAGGGAATCATAAAGAAATGGGGCTAAGAGGAAGGGAGGGACTTCTTGGCTTTGCACTGGCAGAGGAAAGAATCTTTGACTCTCTGGCACTGCTACCAGAATGGTCAACTGAGGCAGCAGTTCAAATATTAGCTGAAGAGAGGCTCAGAAATAAATCCGAACGTTGCTCTGTGGGTGTCCCTTAGTGTCAGGGCTTGGGGTATTTGTTCTGCCTCGCAGCCCAGGTATGTATGGTAAGAGCTTGGCGGTTATGTGATGCTAATTACAAAACGATGTTTCCTCTGGCTATCTAAAGTCTAGATTCCTTTGGGAAAAGAGTTTGATGGAGCAATATCTTGTTTATAATATTCCCATAATGTTATATTTGCATCTGGTGGGGCTTTGGAAATGTTACAGCTCAAACTTTCTGCCTTTAAAACCTGGACCCAAAGGATTATACAAATATTGCTTTTTTTTTCCTTGGGTGTAACTCAATCCTGAGAGAGAGAGAATTGCAGGACTGGAGAGCAGGCAGTTCAGAGAGTCAAGAAGGCCAGTCTTTGCAATACCTCTGCTCTGTGCCCATGGTAAGCCACTTCACCTCTCTTCCTCGTGCAGTGCAGGGTACTGTATCGGGCAACAAATATTGACTGAGCTCTTTCTGTGTGCGAGGTGTGTACTAAGTTCTGGGAAGAGAAAGAAAATAATTAATAGATGAGCTGCTGATTTGTGTTAATGGAGAGAATCTTTGTACAGGAGCTCTTTACACTGATGAAATCACATCTGGATCCTGGCCATATTTGTTTAATTTAACAAAGAGTTATTTAATGCACATCTACCATGCTACGTGATGGGGATTCAAAGATAGAAAGGACGTAGGCCTTGCTCCCAAGGAGTTTAGAGTCTTGCAAGATAGGTTAAAATTCTCACACTCTTTACACCTAAATTAAATTTGCCTCCTTCTGATTTTTTTAAAGGTATGGGTCTCAGATTAAAAGAATGCTAAATCTTTAGGGGTATGTATCTTATTAATATGAGTCAAGAATATATGTAAACAAAAATGACTTATTTTCCCTTACCTATTAGAAAATCATTATATATCAATTAATTCTTTCATTTGTAGCAAGGTCTCAATCAGCTCTGGCATCTTTTGCTATTTTGGGTTCCATAAGATATCTTGGGTATTCTTAATTATGCAAATATAGTTTAAGACCCCATTGCATTACACAATCACACTCTATTGTAGCTCAGGCAGAAGTGACAAATCAATTAGTCAAATTGTTTCATTGAGAAAGAATCAAATGGGATAACAAGGGAAATTAAAGCAATGGAATGATTTCCCACTTCTTATTGACAAAAAGATATAACAGTCTCCTAGAAAACTTATGTGTGGGTGAGAAAAGTATTTTTTCTATTCAGAGGCTGAAGAAACAAATTCCCAGTCTGCTACCAGTTTGGTCTTGGTTTTCAGCATGGGAATCTGTTGACACTTACCAGTTACAATGATTCCAATCACTCATTCTAGAGTAGTTAGGAATTTGCCAGAACTTGGAGGTTCAGGGATATAGCTTTGAACTCTCCTTCATGATTCTTCTTGTCTGTGATGCTTCAACTTTCTAGTCTATCTGTGTCTGTCCTCTCTACTTTCACTGGGTCCTTAACACCTCATCTCACTTTTTAAAGCTGGAGCCTCTGGGGAGACTCGGAAGGTGGTAATTAATTTCAACAGAGTAAGGAGGGATGGGATATCATAGCACAGCATAGAATAGAATAAGAGAAACGTACTTTTAAGAACAGAGTTTAAATGGAGATCGAAGCAATCTACATGCTCTTGTTCTCTTCCATGTTCAGTTTTGTTTCTTCTTTCCCATTGTTGACTCCATCAGTTACAACTCTTCTATACAACCAGACTAATGTCCAGTGTGAAAGTATTTGCAGATCCTATACTTGATTGCATGACACCATGGTGAGGGGATGGGGAGAGAGAGGGGAGAAAATTTGAAACTCAAGGGATTGTGGAACTGAATCTTGTAAACTGAAAGTAAATAAACAAATCAGTTAATTTAAAAAAAAGAGGTAAAAAAAAAACCATACTCTGTAAAAAAAAGAGAAAGGTACTTTTTGTACTTAACTGTTTATATTTCCTTAACTGTTACTCTCTAGTTTATTTTGACTTATTTGTAAAACAAAGGTAGCAAATGAAGAGCGTTAATTTCTATTACTGAAGTTATAATTTTGTAGAAATAGAGTATAATTGAATGGGATATGTATTATTCCTTCTTTTCTCACTTATCTCCCAATATTGAGAACCTATGTGCTGAGCCTATGCATTCATTAAGAAATGTCATTGTTACTCCTACGAACAGGTATTGAAATCAGAAGCCTTCATAGCACTTGAATAGAAACAATCATTCTCATAGACTTAAGAGGTGGGAGGGATGTTAGAAATCCTCAAGTCCGACTCCCTCCTTTTCCAGATAAGGAAAATGAAGAACTGAGAGATTCAAATTGCCTTAGGCCGTATAGCCAGCTACAAATCCTAAGGAAAACTGAATGCACGGATTACAGAGAAGGAAAATGTAATGAGCTCTGGGCTTGTCCTGGCTTCCTCAGTTAATGTCTTTTCACTTGGAAAATTACTTTAATCTCTAAGCCTCAGTTTCCTCATCTATAAAATAGTCTGCCCTTCCTACCACATGGGATTTGTGTGACAACCAAATTTGATCATGGAAGCCTTTTATAAACCCAAAAGCAACATAAGGATTATAATTATACAAATCCAAAATTAGTCATATGTAGAACAAGTAGTTTTTTCTTCCTATATATGGTATATATATATACATACACACACACACACATACACATATATATATATATATATATGCATTCACCATTCATGTGTGTAGATACTGATGTGTGTGTGTGGGGGGGGGGGGTATCTAGGCATCATTGAATATACTCTTTATTACTTCAGTGGCTCTGTGATGTCACCCAACACTCCAGTGCTGCAGCTTGTAACTCATTCACTCTTTTTCATCCTATAAATCCCCCACAGGGGAGCAACTCAATGTATTATGCAAGAACCAATATAGTACACAGTTTATAATCTGTTAGCCTTTACTTTTACTCATTGATCAGCTGACTTCCTTTTCTGGTCCTTCATGTCTTTGATGATCTCTTTATTCTGCTTCATTTTGCACAAAATAGTACAGACCTATTTATGTCCACTATGCCTTTGGTTTCTTTTTTACCTTCAGGTCACTTGCAATTTTGATTCTTGAGAGATTGTATTATTTTACTATTTGTAGTAAAATAACTTCACTGGAAGAATATTGACATGTCAATGGATGGACCAGTCTAAATACTTTCCTTCTTAACTAGAAATGTAACTAAATGGAGGAAAATTGATGAAGGGACTACCAGAAAAGAGGAATATTAATATAGAGTAGATACTTGCTCTAAATATTTTGTATATATGGTGTCAACCATTAAGGAATTTCTAAGAATCTTTCTTGGTTTGGCAGCAATCTGCAACTTCACATAATAAGAAACTTTTTTTCAGCCAAAGTAAAGCAAAGTTTATTAAAGGTTTGCCATAATGGGAAGACTCTTAAGGAGCCTAGGTATCTGTGATGCTAGCATTGAACAAGTGGGACAGAATAATCTGGCACAGAGTAAATCGGTGCTAGATAATTCTTCCACATAATAAAATTTTCTTGAATATTCTGTTTTGTATTTCCATGCAATGTGGAGGAAACAGCAGAATTCCATAATATTTGTAGCTAGCCATTCTGGTGGCTAGGGCAAACACCACAAAATGTGTCCAGGGCAATCATGAAAGACATTCTTAAATAAATTTTTAATGACTACTTCTCTTTAGTGATACATGGAGTGGGATGAGAGAGTAAGAAACCAGTCTAGGTTAGAGAGGCACTCACCTGGGATGTGACAATTGAGAGAAGAAAGCATGCCAAGTAGTTTCCAACTTCAAATAATTATCCTTGGGGCTAAGCCTGTTGGGGTTTTTTTTAACCTCTTGAAAGAGTACAAGTTCTTTCAGGATGCTCTAATTTTCAGCACCCTAGGTCAAAGACCCAATTTCCCTTTCCTAGTTATGGAACTATTCCCAATACCATATATTATAGAGTCAAACCATAGCCATAGTACAACCAAGATTTATTGTAATTTCCAACTTAAATCATTATCCCACTGAGTGGGAATTATACCATGTTCTATTTTATAAAAGGTCTGACATGCTTTAAGTACTTGGCAGATGTTTAAAATGTAATAACTGTAATGATGTCTTTTCAGGCAGATATGAGTCCTTTGGACCCATGCTGAAACCCCTTATGGTCACCAAAATTAATAGTTCCTAAAAGAAAAAGTCATGGGGGCAAATCTGGGACAACCAGTGTGAAGAAAACTGAAAAGATTTCCTTGTCAAGAAAGAGGTACATGACTTGCTCACATGATTTTCTTATTTTTAAAAGAACACCAAGTGGTCACCACCCAATTATGTCAATATGCCAAGGCTTATGTTCTTTGTTCTGTTCCCATGCTATCTTTCAAGTCTGATTACCATACAAATACAGGTGTTTCTCAGGTATGGTAAATATGAACAAATATGTATGTGTGCATTTATATGTATATACACATTCACAAACACATACACATATGTGTATATACATACACACACGTATCTACATCTATATACATGTACGTATATACATATATAAACAGAGAATAAGGAAAAGGTTTCTTTTACCAGATATACTGGAGGCAGTGCTAAGTTTCAGTTTTTCTTGGGTGTGGGGAGGTCATTTCTGCTTTTTTCTCTTTGGGTTTCTATTTGTTTGATGTTACATTAAAGCTATTACAAAGCCAGCGTTCACATAAAATGAACAAAGTCCACATATCATCAAACAATACAAGGTACTATGAATACTTGCTGTTTGACCTTGGACAAATCACTTAACCTCTGTAATTCTTAGATGCTGCATTTACAAAGTAAGAGTTGGATTAATAAGCTAAGATTCCTCCTATCTGTGAAACCCTATGCTCTTAAAATGCAAAGCAGATCTGTGGTTAGTATTTTCAAATGCTTAATAATCATTGCTTCCTCCATTTCATAAAAATAATCAATGAAATAAAAATCGGTACTGATGTTTCATGAACAGGCTTACAAATGTTGCATAATTTTAATCTTTAGAATTTTGCCACTCAATCCAAATTCACAGTTTGTTTTAGTCTTCAAGTTCTTGTTGTCAAATAGTGAAACATCATTGGAAGACAAGTGAGATCGAATGAGGAAACTTGAGATGTAGAGGGCCAGCTTGCTTAATGTCACAGACATTTAGGGGCTCATCTGGGACTGAACTGAAGAATTTGGGGATTCAGGCTCCTCTGACTAAGTGAATAAATCTAAATCCTATGAAGCTCATGCATTTGCAGGGGAAAATGTACAGACTTTCAGTAATGTGGAAATTTTTTTTTTGTCTTTCTTTTTGCAAAGATTATTGTTTAATATGATCGCATAAAATTCTCCTGCAGTTACAATTTTTCTCAATTTGTTCTTGGCATAAAAAAAGAGCACTAGACTAAACATCAGAGGACCTAGGCTCAAGTCCCAGTTTGTAAAATGAAAGGGTAGGACTAGAAGATATGAGGCGCCTTCAAGGGCTAATGACCTCTGTGTCTCCTTTCTCTTTTGCTCACTTTGCTACTTTCAGATCAATTTTGTACACATGACTGAATGAGAATATTGGCTCTGTAACTCTAATATACAATTATGATATCTTATTTGTAAAATCTCACGTGTTACAGAGGATCTCAGAAGAATTATTTTAAAAACTGGTATCTTTTTTATATATCATCTTCATTCCCAAATAGATCCCTCCTATTCCACTACCCAGAGAGCTGTCTCTTGGAACACACAAAACAAACAAATTAAAACAATTCACTAAAGCTAACCAATACATCAACTGTGTGCTGAAACACACAGTACATTTAAGTATTAATTATCTGTGTGTCTGTGCATAAATTGAACCAAAAACTACCTCTGTTCTACAATAAGCCTGAATAGTTTCAGATGTGTTAACATTGTTTTGAGATTACAGAAGACATTCAGTATCTCATCTAGTCTGCACTCCAACCCTTTGTGGTAGGAAGGGGAAGCTATTTTACAAATTAAGACCCTGAATCTCAGTCGTTAAGATGGATGGTATGTGAATCCATTGCTCCATGCTCCAAATCTGCGACTCTTCAGAAAAGGTGGAGGCTGCTGCAGTTTTTCATCTTCCCTTTAGGGTCAGGTTTGGTTATTGTAGTTGTGCAGCATCCACTATCCTTTTTATGTTATTTTCACTTACGTTGTCACAGTCATTGTATATATTGTGTTCCTGGTTCTTTTTCTTTGATTTTGCAACAGTTTGTAGCAGTGGTGGGGTGAGTGGTACATTACTACTGACGCATTGCCCAGATGAAATTCTTAGTATCAACTTTTCTCCATTCTGGGAAATAGTATCAAAGTTTCTAGTTATAGCATATTCATCCTTTTGCTAGCTTTGTACCCCTAGGCAGAGACAGCGCTTTTGGCAAAACACTTCACTGTTAGCTCTGTCTGTCTTTTCTTTGGAGATATTTCTCTCTCAGTTATTTCCTTTGATCTACATTTCCCAGTAAGTACACCTTGACTAGCAAATTCTAGTGGCTAATGTTGTTTATAAACACAAAGCAAGTATTAATAAAAATAAACAGACTTTCCCCATGTCCAGCAGAAGAGGCTTCAGCTTCTTATGAAGGAGCTCAAGGGGAGAGAGTAGCTAGATATTACTGGGTTGATGTTAGCCACACAGCTAATCTCCCTATATACTACTTGCCTGATTGGTCAACATGACCTTGTTCCTAGCATCCTGGCTCTGTGTGTGTGTATGTGTTTGCCTTGGACTACTCTTCCACTTTCTGAGCTCCTCCTGATTTCTTATATATTTCCTTTCTCCATATCCATGCTTCTGTTTTTCTAGTTAGGAATAGAATCACTGCCCTAATTGTTAAAGGTCACTTGTATGCATGACCTGTCATTCTTCATCTGGATGGTTTTGCTTTCCTTTTAATGAACTTAAGAGACTCATTTACACTTTACAAAGGGATTACCCAGCCAAATTTTTAGTTAGCTTGACATCTGCTTTTTCCTTCTCTTTTCAGTTATTAGTTTTGTGAAAGATGAACTTGCATATAAGCTCGTTTTTTCCCCATGCTTCTCCATAGTCTTCATACTCATTGTTTCTTATGGTATAATTATATTTCATTAAATGCAAATACTGCCATTTATCTAGCAGTCTCAAAAGATAGACATCATTCTTTATGGTGGTGGCTCCCCAATTTTTATTGATTTGACTGTCAATTAGAAAACCACCAGGATTTATAATACTACAGTCTAAAAAGGAGTGAAAATAGATAGTACCTATTTCTGAAACAATGCAATCTGTATGTAACAATAAGCTGTTAGTTAGTGTGTGGCATAGTTCAGACCTCCTCCTCTTCTTCACTGTCCCTTTCCCCAAAAAGCCCAGCCAATGATCACTTGGTGCAGTCATAAGTGGTTCTTTTTAATAATCCATGGAAGTCCTACAGAAATCTGTTATCTCCTCAGGCTCATCCCTGTCCTTTCCCCCAGGCCCCCACTGTCAAAACTTGCCAAACAATCTTCCTTGCTCCAACCCACATGTGCTTAGGAGGCTGCTGCAACCAACCTTCTCTGTCAATCATTTGAAGCCCTTTTTATACATTCTTGACTTCTCTCCTTTGGAACCTGGCATGAGAATATAAGAACCCATGTTTCAGGATCATTGCTGCTTCTATTTTTAAAATCCAGACCCTCTGACTTTATTAGAGCGGGAAACTACTTGTGATCAAGAGGGGATCAGCATTTGTAATTGTAAATTATAGTGTTGGGGAGCTATGGGGGTTTCAGAGATTAAATGACCTGCTGTGGTAATACAGTAGTAGTGTCTGAGGCAATGGGCATATTGCTTCAATAGATATGAATAAAAAGGGTTATAACTATTAAGTGTTGTTTCAATAGGTGTTGGATATGTAGTACAAACCTGGACGAAAGGTTGAGAAGTTTTCCTTACAAATATAATGGTCACAGATATTTAAGTTGCATCTTTTTTTTTTGCTTTTTTGGAGGGCAATTGGGGTTAAGTGACTTGCCCAAAGTCACGCGGCTGGTAAGTGTGTCAAGTATCTGACGTCAGATTTGAACTCAGGTCTTCCTGACTCCAGGGCCGGTGCTCTATTCACTGTGCCACTAGCCACCCCTTAAGTCGCATCTTATATGTGATATTGGCTGTGCCTCAGTAGTACCAACTATTGTCACACCATGATTGTTTCTGGAGTAATGCGACTTCCGCAGACAGGTGGAATGAATTCTCATAGTGAAAAGTCACCAGGAAGATTTCACAAGAGCAGGCGGCTTCTGATGTTTCCCCATGTCTCCTCACAGAGTATCCGGGAAAACGCCAGATTGCAATCTAAACAATTCAGCCAGTTCTAGACAGAAGGAAAACCTACCTTGTCATTGCCCAAGTTTATCTGTCTGCTTATCTGTCTGCCATCATTCTTTGAGCTGTTATTAAGTGATTGTTATCTGTGTAGATAGGCATAATAACACTTACCTGACAGTGTGGCTAGAGATAGGCCTCTTTCTGTACTGTATATGTATAAAGAATGTCTTCAGGTTTGCATTTGCAGCTGATGTTTTTGGAGCCAAGGGATCTTGTCATCTCAGTTTCTTTCCTTAGTTATATGCTGGCTGGTTTTACCAAGAAAGAATTACCTTGCCTCTTACTTTGCCAAGCTGGTTTCACTTGCCACTGTGATTTTCCATAAGTCCTTAGCTCCACTACTTTGTTTAAAACAGAATTTAAAATAGCACGTCTTTAAAAAGTTTCTTCCTCTTCAGTTACAGTTACATCAGTTCGCTACATTAAAAATATATGACAATTGGACTGTCATCTACTTTACTTTGTAAACTCAAAAAGGTCATGTACAATAGATGCTTCCACTTTCTGTCCCCTCACTCTTTTCTTCACCCCTTAGAACCTGTTTTCAAACTTTATCATTCCACTCAAATTGCTCTCTCCAAAATTACTAAAGATCTCTTAGTTTCCAAATCCATTGGCCTTTTCTCAATATTCATTCTCCTTGATTTTCTCCTCCTTGATACTTGTTTCTCTCTAGGTTTTAGGGGCACCATTCTCTCCTGGTTCTCCTTCTACCTATCTGACTGCTCCTTCTCTGTTTTTTTCTCCAGATCATGCCCTCTGACTGACTGAAGGGTTCTGTCCTGCGCTCTCTTCTCTTCTTCTTCCATTTCTCATTCAGTTGTTTCAGTCATGTCAGACTCTTTGTGACCCCATTTGGGGTTTTCTTGGCAAAGATACTAGAGTGGTTTGCCATTTCTTTTTTCCAGGCTCATTTTCCAGATTAGGAAACCAAGGCAATCAGGGTTAAGTGAGTTACCCAGGTTCACACAGCTAGTGTCTGAGGCCAGATTTAAACTAAGGAAGATGAGTTTCCCTGACTCTAGGCGTGACACTCTATCCACTGCAGCTGCCTAGCTTCCCTTATCCCTCAAAACTACTTCACTTGGTAATATCATCAACTCCCCTGGATTAAATTACCTTCTTTAAGCTGATGATTCTCAGATCCCCCCATCCTGCACTATACTCTGCTGATCGCCAATCACCTTTAAGATACCTCAAACTGGACGTCCAACAGACATCCTAAAAAATGGAACTAGTTGTCTTTCTCCCGAAACACAGTCCCCTTTTGATTTTCCTGTTACCGTAGAGGACAATAACCCCGCAGACTTGCAGCCTAGAAGTCATCATGGATTTCTCTCTATCAAGAGGCACCCCTATCCAGTCTATTGCCAAGGCCTATCGATTTCCCCTTTGTAGCATCCCTTGTTGCTGCCCCCTCTTATCCTCTGACATTGCCACCAATCTAGTTGTTACAGGTTCTTATCACCTCATGCCTGAATAAATGGTTTAAGTCTGCTGGTGGGTTTTCCTGTCTCAGGTCTTTTCCCATTCCTATCCATCTTTCATTTAGCCACTAAAGTGATTATCTTAAAGTGCTCTGATTATTCCCTTTCTCTCCTCTACCCCACACTTAATAACTGTTTTGACTTCCTGTTGTTACTCTCTGACAGGTACTCTCTGATCCAGTGATACTGGCCTCCCGGCTGCTCCATAAATAAGACACGGCACCTCTCAGCCTCAGGCATTTTCTCTGGCCATCCTCCATGCCTGTCATGCTCTCCCTCCTCTGCTCCAACCAATGACCTTCCTGGTCCATCTTCTAAAGAAAGACTGTCTCAATTGCTTTTAATTCCAGTGCCTTCTGTCTGTTATTTCCTGTTTATCCTATATGTTGCTTGATTTGAACACATTTATCTGCATGTTTTCTCCATGAAGTCAGGCCTTTTTGCCTCTTTTTTTTTGGGGGGGGTATCCCAACACTTAGCGGAGTATCTGGCCCATAGCAGGTACTTAACGAATGTTTTTTGATTGATTGACTTCTATAAGGGTCTAGTTTTGAAAACCTATGTTGCAGCAACTTTGCTTAAGAAGGTAGACTATAGTCTATATTATAGTCTTACATTATAGTGCAGTATAGCAATATAGTTTTGTTGCTTGCTTATAGTATATCAAGTATGATTTCCTGATGAAATTGATATGTATCATATTTGAGGCAGAGTTATCACCAGGAATATTTTGACCTGGGGCACAAACAGTTAAGAGAGAATTGCTGGGAAGTGGCAAACAGTGCTGCTGCACAGGGCAGTCTGACTTGAGGTTCAGTTGTGCCTAGAGAGAGTACAGTAGGGGATGAAGGCAAAAGGAATTCCATGTTGCTAGTACCCTGGGAGAGCAGAAGGGGCTTAGGGCATGGTAGGTATTTTAGGGAGTAACTTGCTCCAGCAAACAGAGGGCCATTCTTCAAGTCAGGAGGACTTGAGTTCAAGTTCTGCCTCTGGAACACCTATCTGCATCACTAAGGAAGTTACTTAATTTCACAGTGCCCTGAGCAATTTTCCAAAACTATGTATGGCAGAGCAGTTGCCAGGCTGCATCCATGGGGATAGTTTCCGAACCAGAAGTTTCTTACTTTATGAAATCACAAGTCTGGACACACACACCAAACAGTGGGGTAACGTGAGGTTAGCCATATGTAAGTGTTTTAGAAGCACATGGTGACTTCTGTCAGCACTAGTAAATTTGGTCTGTGACTGATCTGAGGAACAAATCAAGAATGTTTTTTGTGTGTGTGAGTTCAAGCATAACTGACAGTTTATGCAACATAAAGCCTTTCTCCCATTTTAATAAATCCTTAAACTATGCTAGAGCAGCACCAGAGAAGATACTCCTTCAGTCTATTTAAATGAAAAGGAAAGATGCTCAGAGGGGTAGAATTGATGGCCAAATGGGTAACACTACCATTGAGATTGTTCTTCCTAATGCTGTAGCAGTCGTTCTGGGTCTTTACTCATTACTCATACCCATTACTAGACCTGCCTCAGAGCCATAACTAGTACAGGATGAGGTCTTTGACCTAAGACAACTTCAGGAAGTTGTGTGTGTGGGAGTGTGTGTGTAGGGGTGGTGTTTCAGAGGCAGAACTTGAACTCAAGTCTTCCTGACTTGAAGAATGCCCGTCTATTTGCTGCTCAAAATAGGAACAAAGCATTTATTGAGCACTTTCTCTGTGGAAAGTCCTATGCTAAGCACTGCTTATACAAATAGATAAGTAAGACAGTCTGTTCTCAAGGGGATCACATTCTAATGGGAGAGATTTGTGACAAAGGAAGTTTCTGCTGTAAGTTCAGCCTGCTGGTGGCAATTGGTCAGCAGCTGTTGCTGGCGGTGATGAAGAAGGCGGACTCCCTTCTCTGCAATGATCTCCTTTCTCAGTAATGGCTGAGGGGGTTGGGCTAGGAGTATATCTGGTGGTTTAGGAGTTTATTCCCAAGTGTCATGGACTCCAGGTCCTGGGTTGAACCCATCAAGGTCTGGGGTGGGGGGAAGGTTAAGATGGTGATGGGGGTTTAACTTGCTTGTCACATCCCGTCTCCTATCTCTCTTTCACGATGCCTTTATAATTCAGCTAGGCAGACCTGTCTACCCATTCCATGACAAAGAAAAAAAAAATCCAAATAAAAGCCTGAGTAGCAGTTATGTCTTTCTTTCCACTCATCAGTGAATTGCCCACCAAAATAATATGTCTTTGAGAAACGAGTTATGGAAAACTCCCGGAAGCCCAGTCATTTCTACTATGCTGCCATCATTGTCATTTCTTTCTCTAGGGGCATAGACAAGGTGGAAAGACAGGCCAGCAGTGTATCAAAAAGGTTTTGTTTCTGTGTCTGTGGTTTTCTTTGAAACACCAAAAATAATATGAACAACTTTCCTATCCACTAACTTGTAAAGAAAGGAGAACAAGAATAATAAAACCTTTAGTTTTGATTGAGAAAGGTACCAGAATTGCTCAGTGTCCCATGTAATCCATCTGAAAGGTTCCTGCTTAAGTGTGCCAGCTGGAGGAAATCGTTATTTATAAAAGCAACAAAGCAACATTCAGAAAGGAAGCCTCGCATGGGGAATGCTGTGGAAAAGTCCCCTTTGCAAAATTCAAACTTCAAAAGTCCTCTGGTTTCAGGGTTCAAGTACAAGCAGACAGGTTTTGTCTGGACATTTCCAGACCATCCCAAATCTTTCATTTATCTGAGAAATGAATCTTTCTGCTTTCTTTAGCCAGATTTTCATGATGACACTTTGCAGACCCATAGAAAATAATACAGCTGCCTAGAACTTGGTTGTGTTTAGTTTTGACTTTGCCTTATAGGTCAGGATGAAATCAGAACTTGTGTTAAAACTTAATTAAGTCTCTTCTCTCTGAGGCAATGGTGGTGCTATCATGATTTTTCTTAGGATTAGCTGACTATATCCTTCCATCTCTGTCCTCTTACTCCTGTCCAGTCTGGAATTTTCCCCCTTAATCAAATTCATTAATGCAATAAATTTCGTGTGTCTTATGCTCAACATGAAGGGAAATAAAATGTTTTAGATAAGATATAATCTCTGCCACATTGAAGTTTATACACTAGGTCACAACTGTCTAACAGCTGTTGGGACGCAGTACCTACAATTTCTGCCTAAGGGGACCCTCTCTATTCTGAACCCAGGTAAATTATCTAAATGGGTTCAATTCTAAGGAAGTTGGCGTCTACTGAGAGAGGGACTAAGCTCCTTTTCCTCATATTATTGGTTTGTTAAGTGCTTCACCCTGAGAATCTGGGGGTAAATTACTTAATGCTTAGCATTTGGCTTATTTATAGGTCTCCCTAAAGGGCAGAGAGAGAAAAATGTATGAATGTGCAATGTAAATTAGGTATGGGACAGGTATTAATCTCCTACTCACAAAAGAAATTCTAATGGAAACAAAAGATTCACTGCATGAATGTATAGAACAAGGAAGATTCAGTAACTTGACTTACTGCTGCTAAAAACTCTTAAGGAAGGAATAGTTGAATCTCATTAGGGTATAATACACTTTATGACACTGCTGAATAGTCTTGGCCACATTTCATATTGCTTCTGCTCTGTTCAAACAACTCACAGTCTTCTCCTGCTGCTGGTGATCTTCTCCAATGAAGAAACTCCCATATAGCTCCATTCATTGGACACCAAACCTCTGGATCTCTCACACACAAGTTCACCTCCAAAACTGGACACAACTACCTTAAAGATACTTCTTGAGTACCTAATCAGGAATGGAAACACAAAGTGTAACAATCAGCAAGGGATCCAGACATAAATGCACCTAGTTGAGTCATCTGTTCTACTGCCATGTGGGTATAGTCACCATAATGTCAAAGTAGAGAAGACCAACTCTTCCACAACCCTCACTAGAAGACTAGGAGCTACATAATGCTACCTGGAGACTTGAAGGAAGAAAGACCCAACTGTGGTCTTTTTAACTGATTTAGCACCCCCTTTTTCTCCCCTATCCCTGCTCCCTCCATCCCCTACTATCATGGAGCATAGAAGAACAAAGGGACCACTCAGTTTTGTTTTTCCTACTAAAGTGACAAGTCCTTTCAGTGCTCAGCCACCTATGTGGATGGAAGCAACCAGGAAGTTCATCATCTTCAAAAGACTAAGTCACTCTGTTTTTGCCACTGGAATCACCAGAAGTTTACATGGAAGCCCCAGGCTCATGCTTCCTGGGATGGCCTCTGTAGACCAAATCAACTCTTGCTGTACCATGTCCCTACCTTCATGAAGTTTACCTATTGGTTGAGGGAAATACTAGATCACAGCACAGTTTCATAGTTATAAACAGAAACTATTGTAAGGAAATGATAGCTACAATATCAATGTATCCTAATGTGGAGCTATTGGCCATTATCATGTTACCATTATCCCACAGTGCTCTTTCCCATTCTACCTGTCAGCTGATCTCAAGCTGCCTCTCCTTTGCATATTGTACAGCTAACCTAGCTTAAAATTGTGGCACAGCATTATCCCCTAGCAGTACCATGGCCCAACATGGGAAGCATCAGTGGAGCACTGATCTTGGAATCAAGATGTCTTTGATCAGGTCATTACTTTGACACTCACTAGTTGTGTGAAGTTGGGCAAGTCACTTCACTTTGTATATGAGGGCAATAACACTTAGGGTGCTCACCTCACAAGCTCTTGTGAGGACATTGCGTTTAGTATCTTGAAATTCCATAGAGATGCAAATTATTATGAAACAAAATACTGAGTAACTAGTTGATTCTCAGTCTTCTCCTGGTCATTAACCTATCTAAGGAACACACAATCTCCCTATTTCCTTTTATTACAGTTTATTCTCCATTTATATTAAGATAGACCTGAACTTTTTTCAGCACAAAAGACTCTAATGAATTAGAAGTTATTACATTTTTTAAATGAGAAAAGAACATTACTTGAAGTTCATGCACACATTTAAAATAGATTTTATATGTGCCCAGGACTTCTGATTACTTTTGCATAAATAATATTGTGTCAAGTTTCACAGAGCTGGCATTTTACTTGATCAGATGGGAAAGGGCAAAGATGACTGATAGGTCAGCAATCTGGATTCTTTTCTTGAAGTATTGACTGGGGAAAGGGCTGTTATTTAAAACAGAATATGATAACAGCATATATTCATGTTAGGAGCCAATGTGATCTTGTGATATTTTTCCTTTTATGTTCCTTTTGATTTCTGTATTCAATTACTGTAGTAATTTCCATAGTGGGTGTGCAGTTCAGTCACATAAAGTTCTATAGATTCCTTGACAGCTCAATATGACAATGAATGAATCTTTTACCCAAACTTAGATAAATTATTTAGTAATTTATATTATTTGTTACTTTAAATAGGGACAGAAAATAGTAATATCTCATTTTCTGCCAGTTAGATGAATGCTTATAGCTCTGGACACTAATATTTACAAAAAAAGACTAACCAATTGAACATGTACTAAAAACACCTCTGATAATGCCTTTAAAATATATAAGTAGAAAATTTTCAAAATCAAAGGAGAGACAAATAAAAGGGACTATAAACTGATAATGTAGAATTGGTTCAAGAAAATATCAATGAAATTGGTGAATTATTCCTAATTTGAACCAAAAAAGAGAGGGAAAAGTGAAATTACAAAGATAAAAAAATGGAAGTAAGTAATTCACAATAAAAGGAGAGAAAATTATAATTATATAAATTAATAAATAATACATATAAAATAATTGTGGTTAATCATGTGTTAGAAAACTGAAAACAAATGATATGAATAAATGTTTACAAAAATATATAATAAATAGAATAGCACAATAAGAAAGAGATATTTTAAAACCTAGCCTCAGAAAGAGAAACCAAGTAAGCCATAAATAACTCCTAAAAGTAAAATAAACCCTGGTACAGAGAGATTTAGAGATGAATTTTATGAAAAATATGATGGATAAATAATTACTATGCTATATAAATTATTCACAAAAATATGAAAAAAGAATATACCTTGTCAGACATGTATGGGAAAACTGTAGTAGGGTTGGTCATTGGAAACTGTGCCTATGTGTCAATATCACTAATAAATATTGATTTATGAATATTAAATGAACCATTAATAAATTGGGCATAGGAATCTGTGTAAATGTGCAGATGCATATATGTACATATGTAATACACTTGATATGAATTATTAATAAGATTAATAGCAAGAATAGCAACTTAGAACCTAGAATTTGCAGTTATTTCTGTGTGTTATCTCAAAGTAATTTCAACAACAATCATATTAATAGATAATACAGATATTATCCTCATTTTGCAGATGAGGAAAAGGAGAATCAGAAATGTTAGCTGACTTATTCACACTGCTATTAAGTGTCAGAGGTGAGATTCAACTCAGGTCTGTCAAACTTCAGATTCAGAACTTTACCATTATTTAGCAAGAAACAAATGAAATCCACATATCCATAGCTATTTCTGTATATCATTAGCAAAATCAGAGTAAAAGAGATAGAAAGAGAAATTTAATTTAAATAATTTTTGGAAATTTATTAACTATCTAGGAGTTAACATACCAAGTCATACACAGGCCTTATTTATATAAATGTAATTGCAAAATCAATTTTATAGAAACAAAGGAGGACCTAAATAACTATAAAGATAATCAATGTTCATATCATCATCATATCAAAACAATAATGATGATAATACCAAAAGCATAGATATTATAGTTATATCAAATTGACAAAAAGAGATATTTTATAGAATTAAACATATAAAATTTGGTGGGAAGAAAAGTCAAGAATAGAAGAAGATATAAAAAGTAAGAACACCGAGGGCTCAAGATTGTAAGATTTTCATGGCAAGATCACACATGAAAACAGAAAGTTAGGAGCAAAATGAATGGCCTGAATGACTTGTCATGTAGGAATGCTTTTTCTTCTTTTAAAATTTTATTGTTTTTCTGAATTTCACAAATAACCACAAACATCAGTATTTTCTTATACAAAAAACAGAAAAGAGATTGATTTAAACTATGAATCTTCATTAAGTGTAGCTTGGTTTTTAAAAAATGCATAATAAATAGAATGTAATTTCCAAAGCTGTCATGTTTGCATGCCTCCCTCTGAAACTCCTTCTCTTCTCTTCCGTGCACTTTAAAAATGCTTCATTGATGTTCTTTCCTTTCTTTTGCTTTTGTTTTTAGAGGGAGCATCAATATCATAAATCCCTTTCTCCCTTTCTCCTTTCCTTCCTTCCTCCCTCCCTTCCTTCCTTTCTTCCTTCCTCCCTTCTTTCCTTTCTTCCTTCCTACCTTATTTCCTTCCTTCCTTCCTTCCTCCCTTCTTTCCTTCCTTCCTTCTCTCCTTCCTTCCCTCCTTCCTTCCTTCCCTCCTTCCTTACTTCCTTCTTTCCTTTCTTCCTTCCTACCTTCTTTCCTTCCTTTCCTCCTTCCTTCCTTCTTTCCTTCCTTCCTACCTTTCTTCCCTCCTTCCTTCCTTTCCTCCTTCCTTCCTTCCTTCTTTCCTTCCTTCCTTCCTTCCCTCCTTCCTTCCTTCCTTCCTTCCATCTTTCCTTCTTTCCTTCATTCCTTCCCTCCTTCCTTCCTTTCTTCCTTCCTTCCTTTTTTCCTTCCTTCCTTCCCTCCTTCTTTCCTCCCTCCCTACCTCCCTCCCTTCCTCTCTTCCTTGCTTTCTTCCTTTCATGCTTTCTCTCTTCTTATCTACTTATTTACTTAAGAGACTAGACCATCTCTCCCAGGCTGGAAGTATAGGGGCTGCTCATGGCCCCTTCCCACTACTGATTGATGTGGGAACTTTGATGTGCTTTGTTCTCCACCTGCACTGATTTCTTGTTCTGATATTCCTGGTATTTTACATTGCGGTGTGTGTGTGTGTGTGTGTGTGTGTGTGTGTGTGTGTGTGTAACTACACATACATTTCATTTATTAATATTATTAGCACATCTTTAGTTTCTAAAAATTTCATTTGCATTTGTTGTGAATTTTCCCTTAACATTTTCAAATAAGTAGTTTAATTTATTTCTCTCTTTTAATTAGATTACTTATTTTTAATTTTTTTAAAAACAGTTCTCTCATTTATCATTCTGAGTTTTTTCATTCAATTTAATTAATTTCATCTTTGATTTTTAAAAGTTCTATTATTTCATTCAATTGTTTTTAATTTGTTTTTCTGTTTTTTAAAATTACATGCCTAATTTATTCATCCATTTGTTTTCTTTTTTGTTGATGAAAGTGTTTAGCAATGTCAATTTTCCATTAAGGACTGCTTTGCCTATATCCCAAAAAGTGTCTCATCATTTAAAAAGAAATAAATTATATATCATTTCTCTGATTTATTCTTTGGCCAACAAATTCTTTAGCATTAAATCATTTACTCTTTACTTATTTTTGAATCTTTTCTTCTAATTCCCTATATTGTTTATAACTTTTTATTGTGGGGGAAGAGGCAGAGCCAGGACAGCAAAGTAAAGGCAATGACTTACCTGAGCTCTCTCCTAAACTCCTACAAATACTTTTAAATAATTACTCTAAACACATTCAAGAGCATCAGAACCCACAAAATGAGGAAAACAATTTTCCAATCCAAGACAACTTAGAAGGTTGGCAGGAAAGATCTGTTGCACTAAGGTGAGAGAGAAACACAGTAAATTATAGACCAGGCCCCAGCAAACCAGGAGCAGGCCTCCTAGAAACTGAATCAAGTGCTGTTTCCAGTCCTCTCAGTCCACAGATGCCAAAGACAACTTGTAAGGTCAGTGGGAAAGGTCTGACACACCTGGGTGAGAGTGGAGAGAAGCTCAGGACAGGCTATACTAGCACAGGCCTGGCCCCAGAAGATCAGGAGCAGGCCTTGGGAATGACTCAATCAGCAGTAGTAGTAGCTACTGCTTCCAGAGTTCTCAGCCCACAGACAGTAAGAGGATCATACACCTGACTGGAAGGAGATTGCAGGAGTCTCTTTGTTAGCATTGAGACAGACTGTTGTTTTGCCCATACTTGGATCAGAGTCCCAGAACTGGGTGGCTATCTCTGGGTGAGAAGGAGTGCTAGTACACCAGCGCTTGAAACCATGATGGAGCAGGCACCCTCCTCACAGTTCCAGGGCAGAAAAGAGTTCTTATGGTCACTCACAGACCAGAGCAAAGGCTAGGGGAGTGAGAAACACACTTCTCTTTAGATCATACCAACTTGGAAAAACCAAAAACTTACATGTCTCTAGAAGTATTTCTGAAAACAGCTGCACAAAATCCCTGAAACTTGGGACAATGCATCTTCCACACTGGAAGTAGAGCCCCACTTTAACAAAGAGTTAAAAGTCAAGAAATAAGTTGGGGAAATGAACAAATGAGAAAAAAATTCTGACCATAGAAAGTTACTGTGGTGACAAGGAAGACCAAAACACACACTCAGAAAAAGACAGCAAAGTCAAAGCTCCTACATTCAAAGCTCCAAATAAAAATATGAATTGCTCTCAGGTCATGGAAGAGCTCAAAAAGGATTTTGAAAATCAAAGAGAGATAGAGGAAAAATTGGGAAGAGAAATGAGAATGATGCAAGAAAATCATGAAACATGAATTAATAGCTTGGCAAAGTGCGCATACACACACATACACATATGCACACACAAACTAAAAAAAAAATAACACCTTAAAAAACAGACTAGACCAAATGGTAAAAGAGATACAAAAGCCAATGAGGAGAATGCTTAAAAGACGCAATTGGCTAAATGGAAAATAAGGCATAAAAATTCACTGAAGAAAAAAAATCCTAAAAAGTAGAACTGGCCAAATGGAAAAGGAGGTATAAAAACCCACTGAATAAAATAATTCTTTACAATTTAGAATTGGACAGGTGGAAGTTAATGACTATGAGACATTAAGAGACAATCAAACAAAATCAAAAGAATGGAAAAAAAAATAGAAGACAATGTGAAATAGTTCATTGGAAAAACAACGGACCTAGGAAACAGATCCAGGAGAGATAATTTAAGAATTATTGGACTACTTGAAAGTCATGATTACAAAAAAAAAAACAAAAAACCCTAGACATCATCTTTCAAGAAATCATCAAGGAAAACTGCCCTAATATTCTAGAACCAGAGAGTAAAATAGAAATTGAAAGAATCCACCGACCACCTTTTGGAAGAGATCCCAAAATGAAAACTCCCAGGAATATCATGGCCAAATTCTAGACTCCCAGATCAAGGAGAAAATACAGCAAGCAGTTGAAAAGAAACAATTCAAATATCATGGCACCACAATCAGGATAGCACAAGATTTAGGAGCTTCTCCATTAAAAGGTGAGAGAGCCTAAAATATGATATTCCAGAGGATAGCCAAGAATCACCTATCCAGCAAAACTCAGCATTATATTTCAGGGGAAAAAATGGGCATTCAATGAATTAGAGGACTTTCAAGCATTCCCAATGGAAAGCCCAGAGTTGAATAGAAAATTTGACTTTCAAATACAAGACTCAAGAGAAACATGTAAAGGTAAATAGGAAAGGGATATCATAAGGAGCTTAATAAGGTTAAACTGTTCACATTCCTATGTAATAAGATGATACTTATAACTCATAAGAACTTTCTCATTATTAGGGAAGATAGGTGTATATATAGACAGAGGGCACATGGTGAGTTGAATACCAAGGGATGATATCTATAAAATAAAATTAAGGGGTAAGAGAGGAATGTACTAGGAAAAAGGGAAAAGGAAGGCTAGAATGGGGTGAATTATTTCACATAAAAGAGGTAAGAAAAAAATTTTACAGTGGAGGGGAATTGGCTCAAAGAGGAAATAACATACACCCTCAATTGGGTATAGAAATCTATCTTACCCTGCAGGAAAGTAAGCGGGGAAGGGGATAAGGGAATGGGGAAGGTAATAGAACAGAGGGCAAATTGAGGGAGTGGATAGTAAGAAGCAAAACACTTTTGAGATGGGAAAGGATGAAAAGAGAGAATAGAATAAATCGGGGGGGCAATAGGATAGAGAGAAATACAGTTAGAAATGATAGCTATGAAAAAAATTTGAAGCAAATTTCTCTGATAAAGGCCTCATTTCTCAAATATATAGAGAACTGAATCAAATTTATAAAAATAAGACCCATTACCTAATTGATAAATGATCAAAAGATATGAACAATTTTCAGATTAAGTAATCAAAACTATCTATAGTTATAAGGAAAAAATGTTCTAACTTACTATTGATTGGAGAAATACAAATTAAAACAATTCTGAGGTACTTACCTCATACTTATTGGATTGGCTAATGGGACAGAAAAGAAAACGACAAATGGTGAAAGGGATGTGGGAAAAATGAGGCATTCATGCATTGTTCACTGAGCTGTGAACTGATTCAACCATTCCGTAGAGCAATTTGGAACTGTTCCTAAAGGGCTTTAAATCATGCATATCTGTTGACCTAGCAATATCATTACTAGGTCTATATCCCAAAAGAGATTTTACAAAAAAGAAAAGGACCTATATGTATAAAAATATTTTTAGCAGTTCTTTTTTGGTGGCAAATAATTGGGAATTGAGGGGATGCCCACCAATTAGGAAATGACTGAAGAAGTTGTGGTATGTAATTGTTATGGAATACTATTTTGCTATGGAAAATGATAAGCAGGATGATCTCAGACAAGCCTGGAGAGATTTATAAGAGCAGATTCAAGGTGAAATGTGCTGCATACAAAGTAACAGCAATATTGTAAGATGATCAGCTGTGAATGATTTTGCTATTCTCAGCAATGCAATGATCCAAGACAACTCTGAAGGACTTAAGATGAAAAATTCTATCCATCCCCAGAGAGGGGTAAAAACTGCTGGTGTTGGAAGCATACTATTTTTTTTTTTTTTGCTTTCTTTATTTTGCTTCAGGGTGTTTTTTTTTGGTCTAAGTTTTCTTTCACAACTTGACTATTATGGAAATGGTTTGCATGACTACACATGTATAACCTATATCGAAATGCTTTCTCAATGGGAGTAGGGTGAGTAGGGAGGAAGGGGGAGAATTTGAAACTCAAAGTTTTAAAAACAAATGTTAAAAATTGCTTTTACATATAACTAGGGAAAATAAAATACTTAAAAAAAGGAATTTTTTTATCGGGTTATAGTCATTAAAGACATGTTTAATATTTCTGCTTCTTTGCATTTTTTTATTATGTCTTTATTCTCTTGCAGCTGGTCATTTATGGTAAATGTGTGTGTGTGTGTGTGTGTGTGTGTATTAAAATCTCCTTTGACTAATTCAGAGAAGCATGAAATTTATGCTATGTCTGCTTCCCCCATCCCTTCCTCCATGATTGTATATTCTTCTAGTCCACTTCCATTATAAGAAATAAGAAGTTTCCCCCTTCTTCTCTATTGCTTCCCCAGGCATTGCATTCCTTCTTCCCTACCTATTGTATCTCTTCTTAAGATTGTAAAAAATGGAATAAAACCACTCCTCTGTTTGCCTTATTTAATTATCTCTTTGACCTTGGAAGATATTAGGATTCTGAAACGAGATTTATTTCTTTCCCCTCTCTTAGTATGTTAGCATTTTTGTCATTATTCTCTTCTAATTACTCCAATGTATTTACCTTCACTAGGTTTCTCTCTTTTGCATTTCAGTGTTTGTTGTGTGCTCTGCTTTCTTTATCGTGAATGCTTGAAAGTCTCCTTTTCCATTTAAGATTCATTTTGCCCCCCTGTAGCATTAAACGCAATCTTGAAGACTATTATTTTTGCTGATAAACCTTTATCCTTTGCCTTTGGAATATCACATTTCAAGATTTAAAAAATATATTTGTGCTTTCTGCCAAATCTTATACGATCTTATTCATCATTCCTCGATACTTGAACCCTGTCTGGCTATTTGCAATATTTTTCCTTTGACTTGGAAGAGCTGGATTTTGGTCTGAAATTCCGGGATATTTTAATTTCAGGGTTTCTCTCAGGAACTGTTTTGTGGATTCTTTCTATTTGCACTTTGCCCTCCAATGATAATAAATCTGGATAGTTTTATTTTGTGATTTTTTTTTTAATAAGGCATCCAGACTTTTATTTGGTCATGGTTTTCAGGTACTCTAGTGCTCATAAAATTGCTTCTTCTAGATCTTTCTTTTTTTTCCTGTTTGTTTGTATATACCTCACATTTTCTTGTATTTTGTCAATCATTTGATGGTTTTTAAAAAATTTTCTTGCTGTCTTTTAGAGTTATTAATGTCTAATTAGTCTATTTTAATTTTCATGGAATCTTCTCCTTGAGTGAGATTTTTTTGGATTCTCTTTATTCCTTCAATTCTTTCTACTCAAATTCTTATTTCAAATATAATTTCATTTCTTGCAGGTTATGGTTGTTCCTTAAAATGTAATGAAATTTTGGTTGAGACTTGGTTGTCTCAGGAGATATAGGCTCAGACTCCTATTGTCACTTCCTCATTGCCTAAACACAAAGCAGCCAGTAGGAGCTTTAGGAGCTCCAATGCTTTTCTGGTGGAGCATGATCACTTCAGGCAAGGGAGTTTTGCTTGGCTGAATCAGCTCAAGGCATGCTCAGAGAATATCCTTCTTCTGCTATGGCTAAGTAATTCTCTTTTTGCGAACTGTTGATTCACCTTTGAGTATCTTATTTTGTTCCACTATTGAACCTAAACTATCCCGGGACTGGCCTGAGTTAGTCTTGGCCAAGCACACAGGAGCTCTTATAGTTCTTAGGGTTCAGCCATTTCCCCCCCTCTGAATCTCTCTTTGTAGTTATTTACCAGTTGAGTCTCTTGACATTTTTTTCATAATATTTAATTTCTTCTGTTTAATCATCCTGTCTCATTTCCTGATTTGGGACTTTGTGTTCAAGCCAGGATCTATCTCTTTATTATAAAGCCTGAACTTTCAACTGGAATGGTCAGGCTGTCTTTGGTCTTGACCTTGATTTCCTCAGTTTCTGTCCCTGATTTCCACCTCCCCTAGTGGTGGAGAGCATTCGCTCAGAGGTATTAGCAACCATTCGTGTCCTCAGGTAGAGGGACAGTTGGCTGCTGGTTTCCATGGCATCCTCACTTGGGGTTCTGTTGTGGACTTCTGTTGGCCATGAAACATCCCCACTAGGGGCACTACTGCAGGCTCCTGTCCCTTCAGGGTATCACCAGTTAGTGTGCTCCCTATTGGCTTCCAGTCCATTCAGCTGAGCTCTTGCCTTTCTAGCACCCAGACTTCTGTCTATCTTTTTGTATCTTTCTAGACTGGATTAAGGAGCCTACTTTGTATTTCTTGATCATTATTCTATCTAGTGCCATTTTTATAGTTTATATGGGAGAGCTAGTCTCCTCCATGACTTTTTATGCCATGATTTTACTGTAACTTTTATTTTTTGGGGTGGGAGAAGGCAGGGCAATTGGGGTTAAGTGACTTGGCCAAGGTCACATAGCTAGTAAGTGTTAAGTGTGTGAGGCCGGATTTGAACTCACATCCTCGTGACTCCAGGGCTGGTGCTCTATTCACTGAGCCACCCAGCTGCTCCTAGTTTCTGTGATTTTAATAATATTCTAGAGCAGGGTTTCTCAACCTTCCTAATGTCATGACCCTTTAATACTCGTATGTGGGTGTATCTGCATGTGGGCGGACCAGCCTGGAGATGGATAGAGGAGCAATGTTTTGGTTCCTAAGACCATCAGAAATATGTATTTTCTGATGGTCTTAGGGGACCCCTGTGACCCCTGTGAAAGGGTTGTTCGACCCCCAAAGGGGTCACGACCCAAAGGTTGAGAACTGCTGTTCTAGAGCATTCTGTGCTAACTTTATTTGCATTGTTGCAATCATATATATTGTTCTTCTGTTTCTGCTTTTTTTTCACATCCTATTACTTGTAAAATCTTACCACGTTTCTCTGAATTTCTCTTTTTCATCTTTCCTTCTGAAGCCTAATTCTTTAATAAAATCCATACACCATGAAAATTATAGTAAGAGGGGCATCTAGGTGGTGTGAAGTATCTGAGGTTGGATTTGAACTCAGGTCCTCCTGATTCCAGAGCCAGTGCTCTATTCACTGTATCACTTCAGTATCTTTGTCAAGAAAACCCCAAATGGGGTCATGAAGAGTTGGACATGAGTGGAATAACTGACCAACAGGGTTGATCCCTCAATCATTGTTATATTTTATTATTAATGCTGCTCTTCACACATACTCCATAGTATGCTAGAGCAGAAGAGTCTTTAAAGGTACATAAGTAGTTTACAAGGGAGCCATTTTAAAACAAATTGGGTGGGGGTGTGTGTGTGAAGCCAAGATGAAGAAGTAAAAACAGGAACTCTGCATGGTTCCCACTCCAAACATCTCCAATACCTGTAAAATCTGACTCTAAACAAATTTTAGAACTACAGAACCCACAAAGTGACAGAGAGAAGCAAATCACCCACTGAAGGCAGCCTGGCAGGCTGACAGAAAGGGTCTATTGCACTGAACTGGGAGCCAAGCGCAGTCCCACGTGGGCTGTGCAGTCTGAGACTTGGGGCAGCCCTGACCACTGGCACAGACCAGTCAGAGCAGACTTCAGGAGAGTGAATCACCAGCAGCTGTGGCAGTTTCCAGACTTCTCAACCCATAAACGCCAAAGAGAAAGTAAAAGGTCAGTGGGGAACTCTGGAACTGGGTGAGAGAAGAGCACCATCCAGCCCCTGTTGACTTGTGTGTGTGCTAATAATTTGAGAGTAAAGAGATCAGAAACCCAAAGGAGTGGTTTGTATGCAGAGCTGAAGATGACTTTATGGAAGATGAACAGTAGAAACACCTTAAGACAGAATAAAAAAGACTTGAGCTGGATTTTAAAAAAATAGTTTGATAGTTTATCAATAGTATCAAGTCAAAAAATTATTACATGTAATACCTATGACCACACCATTATAGGTGTGGAGACTGGAGCAGCATCTATAGAGCTCTGCACTAGTGTTTAAATGCAAGCAATAATTTTTATATGGCTTCATCTTGTGACAGAAATGGTTATGCATGTTTCTACTGACATACTGACTCAGAACATCTAATCTTGACCAAATGAAACTAAATTGAACTGGCTCTCCCACTTTCACTTGATTTTTTTTTTGTCAGTTGATTCTCGATTTCATGCTAGATGCACACTTTGTTGATCTGTTCTGTTCTTAACTCTATAGTTTTCAAAAATTGTTATTTCTCCAAAGAAACATGTTTAAGATGTTACTTTTAAAGAGCATATTTCAATGAATATTAGAAATATTGTAGTGGATATCGTATTGACTTAAATGTTTCAAAAACCATTCAAAATAGGATCAGTTGCTCTAAAGTGCAAAGGGAATTTAAAAAAACCAAAGTAAAGAATGGACAAACTGAGAAATGAATGAATTAATCCTCAGAAAACAAGCAAAAATTTTAGAGGGACCTGGAAGCTGAAAAGACTGTTAATAACCCCTCTGCGGTGTGGCGTAGGTTTCCTAAAGTTGGAAGAACAATGAGAGCAGTTTTAAAAAACAGCAGCTAGCAGTTGCTGTGGAAGAAAAGAAGTTTGTCATGGATGAGACAACACAAATATCCTGGAACACTGAAGGCTGGGAAAGGGCAATTTTTACTGATGAAACTCACTTTTTTATTGATGACTTTACCAAAACCTTTATGAGAAAAAAACATCTAGCTGAGTTTATAAGATCCAGGAATCTTGATCAAACAGTAAAATATCAACCTTGTAAATGTTTTTTGACTTTCTTTTTAATTCCAGTGGGTCTGGATATCTTGGCTTTATTGAATGAATCATGACTTCTGAAAAATATATTAATATATTAAGAAACAGAATTGTTCCAGTAATATAGAAATTCTCCAAAAGAGATGAAAATTCTGCCATATGACCTTGTACCAGGTCACAAAGCACAAAAGGTTGAGAAATTTATCAAAGCAATAGTAATAGACATGCTTCAATGGCCTGGAACTTCCCTCTTTTAAGCCCCATTGAAAACCTACGCATGGAAAAATTGACTATTGGATAAAGATACACTTAATGTTCAATGTGACAAAAGTGTGATTACATGATGAAATCAAGGATATGTGTTAAATTTTGTAAATTCAATACCAACTGATGAAAAATTAGGGATTGTAGCAAAATCAAGACATTGCATATTAAAAGATTTCTAAAGATATTAAAAGATTTAAGGTTTTTGGCATACCAATAAATTTTATTCTTTTCTTTGTCCTAGTTAATTCCCTTACTGTACTATGTATCTTTGCAAAGTTCTAGGTCATGTGTGAAGCTTGAGTTGCACCAACTCAACAAATGGCCCGGCTTCTGGCTTCTAGTACTTTGGATTCAAATTCAAATCTCAGTGTGTAAATCAATTCCTTCAGAATAACACTTCATAACCCTTTGCTGTGGTCTCCAATCCCCATTTCCCTTCGGTTTCTCTTTGTCTAAAAGCTGACTACACCTGACGTTGCCTTTTTTTCTTCTCAGCAAAGCCCCCCAAAATTTGTTTACTTGTCACTTAGACTCAATGCTATATTGTTGTCGTTGTTTCAGTTGTATCTGGTTCCTCATGACCTCATCTGGAGTTTTCTTGCCAGAGATACTGGAGTGGTTTGACATTTCCTTCTCCAGCCCATTTTATAGATGAGAAACCGAGACAAACAATGTGAATTTGAGAGTAAAAGATAATAGTATTAAAATCCAAAGCAATGTAGATAAGCAATAGTAGCTTGTAGTATCCATTCCACAGTCCCACTCCCTTTCATCCTTTTCTTCTTTTCTCCCATAGAGATGGAAGTTTCCAAAGGTCATTTTGTGTGTGTGTGTGTGTGTGTGTGTGTGTGTGCGTGTGTGTATATGTGTGTGTAAGTGTTATTAAGATTTTTCAGTCTCTGAGACCAAAGTGAGAGGAAGGAACTATAGCTCACCACAATTCACTCTCAATATCTCCTTTCATTGCTGGTAGAAATTCATTTTCACCTCATGGTACCCCTCCCACAATTTAACTCCTAGCTGCCTGCCTGGGGTGGGATGGGAGTTTTTGGTACTCTGGTAGGCTGACCTTTGGGAAGCCCCAAGATACCACTAGGTACAGTCTTTTCTATGTCCTTCCTGATATAATAAGTTCTTAGGCAGTTACTTATAGCCTTCTGCTGCATGCTGCATACATGGATGAAGACATGACTCCTGAATGGTTGAGAGAATGCTGGACACAATACTACATATATGTGGAAGGGCCTTCCAGAAGAAGTTAGCAGGCATATGTGAAGAGAGGACCTCCAGGGAACTGGGATGTAGGGAAGAGAGACAGAAACTTTTGAATGGCACAAAATTTTCAAAGCGAAGGACGAGAACCCTTAGAGCCTTGGACATTTGTGGGAAGCTGACTTCATCTCTCTTGACTTCCAAGGTATGAAACTCATCTGCTAGAGTTCATCTGATATAAGAGTAGTTCAAAACAATCTAATTTTTGTAACAGAATGTTAAAAAATGAGATAGGGAGCACAGCAGAAAAATCATAGAATTTTAGTGGTTTTTAAAGAACTTTAGAAATTATGTCCAACTCTGTTATTTTATAGATTAAAAAACCAAGACATCAAAAGGTAAAATGACTTGCCAAAAGTTACTCAGGTTGGATATCCCAAAGCAGGAACCTGAATTCTCGTTTTATGACTCCATATCCTTATCTTTCATGTACCCTACATATAGTGCCCTTTTAGTGCCCTTTGTAGAAGGTTAAATGGAAATTAATGCCCAGATGAAGTTTTCTACCTTAATTTTGTAATGGTTGAGATCAGCTTGAGTTTCTGATTTTTCCCATGGAACTCAGTTGCCTTGGAGCAGGAATGGTGAAATCTAAGTGAATCATAAGCAGATTCCTACTCATCCTAGGTTTTATGGCACCTAACTAGCCTTAGCAGGAAGGTAAGGATAGGCCTCCAGGGCTAGAACATTGGGTACAGTTCCTGGGGTGTTGCTATTCTATTATCAAAATATACATGCTGTAACAGTATTTTTATGTAAACCAAACACTAAATCTTTTCTGTGTCTGCTTGATATCATGGAGGATAGGAAGTCTAGAAAAAACAATAACTTCCTTTGTGATAATATAATGCTGATGCTTTCTTTCATTCTCCAAACTTACCTATTTCTCAGAAGGATTAGAAATAATGGAATTGTGCATTAGGACTAGATGAGACCTTACATAACTGCTCGGTTTCTATAGGTTCAATTGCTTAGAACTCTACTTGTAATGAAAAATTAAAATAATTTCAAATCAATTTAAATAGTAAATATATAATCAGCTCAATAATCTATTTTGAAATTTTATGTGAGATGCTGTAAAAAGTGGTGTAATGTCTGTCCTCAGAGTTAGGAAATTCTGGGTTCAAATCCTACTTCTGACACATACTGGTTATTTTGGGCCTTTGACCTTTTAGTGCCCACTGGCAACTTTCCAAAGGGTAACTTTTCAAGTGCAGATCTGCATTGGTACAGGGACTTTACTTGTGCTCTTCAAGGATAATCATTAAAGCAGCAAGAATTCCCTACTTCAGTGAAATCATAGGTGCAGATATTTTCCAAATGAATCATACCCAATTACATGATCAATAAACCAAATCCCATGTAACTATTTTTAATAGAAGTTGCTAAATTTGTAAAAGGTGATAAATTTTCAATTCAACTTAATAAACGTTTATTTAGTGCCTACTGCGTGACAGGCACTGTGCTAAGTTCTAGGGAGAAAAGTAAGAAAAAGAAAGATAATCTCTGTCCTCAAGGAACTCATACTCCAAAGAGGGAAGAAAATACACACAGAAAAAAAGGGGGAAAAAAGGGAGGACTACCAGAGGGCATGTAGCACCAAGGCAATATTCACAGCACCAGTGGTCACTATAAATGTGCCCGCATAGTGCTCAATCACAAAATATAACAGACTCTCCATATAGAAGACAGAAGCAAAACATTTATTAAGACACCAGAAAACTGAATCCCAAAACCAGTAAGCTGATTCCATTACAGTAGCAATGAAGCTAATAAGAACCACATAATCCTTTAACCTTCCCACAAACCAACATTTACTCACAAACCTAACTGTATCCCTTGGATGCGTCCTCTCTTCCCTCCATCTAGTTGTTCTGACTCCCACCTTCCTGTGGGCTCTGCTTCACCTTTCAGCAAATTCCTCCCACCACAGGCTCCATGTGGTTACATTCAGCCTATTAGGGGGCAGGGTATATCTTCAAAGCAGGGAAGATCTTCAAATTCCCATTACCATTACAAGGTACCCTGCAAGGAGGCATGATATTTGTGGAATTAATAGCAAGTTAGCCACTGATGGAAAATTGAGTTTTCTGGGAAGTGTTGAGCCCTCTCTAAAGGAAGGCTTTGGGAGAAGTTTCTTTGCTCTGCCCTCTAGCCCTCCAATCAGAAGAGAGAGATGACTGAGGGAGCTGAGAAAGTGTTGAGTATCAAAAGCTGAGTCTATTTGCAAGGTGAGATTTCAGGTGATTAGTTTATCTTGGGTGAGGCATGAGGTATGATGTCCAAACCACCATCCATCATTTACCCTAATGGAGAATGGAGAGTGTAAAAGGAAAAAAAAATTGGCATAGATTTCAAATTTTTCTCAATGTATTTTTCTTTTTAGTATTTATGTATTTACAAATGTATGTTTAGTATTTTTCTTTTAAAAAGTTTTTCCCATATCTTCAAACTATCCAGAAATTCTATGTCTAGACTTTACTCAAGCAAATGATGATATAGCCTGCAGTGCCAGCTTCAGGTACAATTGTGAAGTGGTTACCTAGCGGTGGATTTGGAGATGGAAGGTCTGGGTTCACATCCCACCTCGGCCACCTACTAGCCACACCATCTTAGGCAAGTCACTTAACCTCTTGGAGTCTCAGTTTCCTCATCTGCAATGTGATGTGGTTAATGATTCACTGTCTAACTTATAGGGTGGTCGTAAAGAAAATGTGTTGTAAACATTGAGGCACATATAAATGTGAGATATTCAAATTACTTGCTACTTTCTCCTTTTCCTGTTCTCCCTTGTTAGTATCCTGTTTCCTCAAGTACATGATTCTCTCATACAATCCAGGGACCCTCACACTGAAGCACTCTCACCCAGATCTGTCTGCCCCAACAACAATGCAAATGCATACAAAGCTCTTCATCTATTAAAACTTACCTGCTCTGTGTAGCTTTCCCCCTTTTTCCTTCACTTCCCCAACAAATCTATAACCAATACAGCATAGTGACTAATGTGTGCCATTGGTGATAGCCAAACACGTTACTCCTATGGCTGTATCTGACTTTAGTAGGTATATCCTTGAAAGGCAAGCACCTCATCCCAGAACAATCACAGAATTTTGGATTTAGAAGCCACAAAATCAAACTTATATCTGAAAGAATCATTATTCTAACATAACCATCAAGTAATTATCTACCACTGGCATGAAGGTGTCCAATGAAAGGGAACCCACTACCTCTTGGGACATTCCATTCCACTTTTAGACAACTCTAAAACCTAAATTTGCCTCTTTGTGACTTCTACCCATTGCTCCTAGTTCTGCCCTCTGGGGTCAAATGGAACAAGTCTAAGCCCTCTTTCTTTCAAATACCTGAAAACAGGCTAAATGTCCCTAATTCCTTAAATCTTCATAATATGACATCACCTCAAGACCCTTCACTATCCTGGTTGCTCTTCTTTGGACACTTTCTAGCCTATAATGCTTTCCTTGAACTGGACCCAAAGCTAAACACAATGCTCAAATTGCTGCCTAACCAAGGTTGCATATGGAGGGACTCTCATCACCTTATTTATTACTGGGAGTCTAGATAGAGTTCAGAATCACACTGGCTTTTTTGGTTTTCATCTCACAGTCAAAGATCACATTAGTTTTTTTAAATGCTGAATGAATTGGTAACGATGGGATTTCGGACCCTGTAGTGTGGGGGTACACTGGATTGTGCTCTTCAAAAGTCAACATTTAAGTCTATAACCAGATGTTTGATCTTAAAAGTTACAGCTTCTACCCAGAAACCAAAAAGGAGAGATAGCTCTACAAATCAGGCTTTGCATCATCGCAGATCACCATCAGGAAGACTGAAACACAAGGCATCTCTAAGTATCAGATCTCTTACTTTCTTTTAATTTTATGTAGGTTGATTCCCTTTCTTCCATATTTTAGACACCATCAATTGATTTTTCTAGCACCAAGTTTGCCAGTAAGCCCCTCCCAGTTAGATTCCTCACTGGCTACATTGATGGAAGATGAGATACAGCCTAGCCTGTTAAGTAATAACTCTGTGGGTTGGCAATATCGACTTCTAACAAAACACCCTAATCTTCTCCACGCTGCACAGCTGGCTACAATAAACCTCTTCTATCATTTGATGGGTGAGCAGTAGTTTTGACTGTGTCTTTCATAATCATTGACTTTGTTTAATATTCTGCAGACCATATTATACAGTCAACAAGGTTAGCTTTTGATAGACTATAAATTTCGCGAGGGCAAAATGTGTCACTGCCTTGTCACACTGCCTTGTACATGCTGAGACCCACCTTAAATATTTGTTTATCAAGTGAGATAAAACATATGGTACTTTGCAAACCTTACAGTACTATATGAATGCTATTTTGTTCAATGAATAGATGAATCAATCTCTCCCATCTTTTTCATCTAATATTCTTCGCTGTTTCCCTTTTCTTTAATGGACCAATGGGCAGCTAGGTGGCATAGTAGATAGAGTGCCAGACCTGGAGTCAGAAAGATTCATTTTCCTGAGTCTGAATCTGGCATTGGCCACTTACTAGCTAGGTGATTCTGCACAAATCACTTAACCCTGTTTGCCTCAGTTTCCTCATCTACAAAATGAGGTGGAGAAGGAAATGGCAAACCACTCCAGTGTCTTCGCCAAGAAAATCCCAAATGGGGTCACAAAGAGTCAGACGTGACTGAAATGAATGGACAACAAAAATAGACTGAAATAGACTGATCTACTTATTTGGTTACAATTATTACCGATTGTGGCATTTCTTGTAATGTTGAGTTCCATTACTAAGTTAGAGACGTCGTGTTGTGAAGGAAGGAGCAATGGAACTGAATGAAGTCGGGAAATCTGGACTTCACTACTGGTTTTCCAATTTACTGCCTGTGTGATTTTTGTGATTTAATCTCTTGGGCCTTATTTTTTTTCCTTTATAAAATGAGGTAGATAGATTGGATGATTTCTGTATCTCCTTCCAGCTTTAAAATCTATGGTCCTAGGGCCATAGATGCTTTTCTTTGGATGCTTTCCAGTTAAAAATCTCATGTGTTTACATCTAGATTATATTCTACTTGAGGGCAGGGTCATTTTTTTAAATGGCTAGAGTACTAAAATGGGAGTCAGAAAAACCTTCCCAGACTCAGAGCCTTCTTCTGATTCTGGACAAGTCACTTAATCCCTCTGACAACTAATTTCTTCCTCTATGAAATGAGGGAGTTGGATGAGATGGCCTCAGAGGTCGCTCCCAGATTTATGATTTATGATCTTACAATATATCACCTAACATGATTCCATACAAAAGTAAATGCTCAACAAATATGTGTTGATCGTTCATCAATGATGCTATAGCAGGAAGACTCATTGTTTTCCTGAGCAGAGCTGCTCCAGCAGGGATCCTTGGAGTAATGTGCACTGCTCATCAACATGTCTTAAGTCAGACGCTGCTACTTTTCATACAAACAAATGATGTCCAGAAATGTTGTTATTTTAAATTAATAAAAACTGCAAAACCCTAAATGGTACAAAGTCACTCATCCTAGTTAAGGATGATAATGTTGGATCAAACTTTGGGAAAATTATTAAACTGAAGACAAATGATCTCTGTCTCTCAGACAATTGAAAAATTTCTCCTAACTAACTAAATGAAAAGGCTGAGTGATATTTTTCATCTATAATTCCAAAGATAAGAATGAGAAATTATGAGCTATCAGATTGGGAAAAGATGCACTGAAAGTAAGAGAATCTTTAAATGAATAATCAGCCCTAACAATTATAGACTTCAAACCACCCAAAGAGTAAAAAGACATACAGAGATATAACATAACAATAGATATGCTTGAGGCAAGCAAACCGAGAAAACTTTTGACGAAACAATCTAAACAACTTTCTTCAAAAAATTTTGTAAATGGAAGGAACAGTGCATGCCAACTATGAGTTCTTGTGTAAAGCCAGACTGCTCCTTTTCAGACACAAGGCATGCTGTTGACTTGATTTTCCAATGAGGTATGTCGAGTTGTTTTTAATCTATGAAAATAGCATAAATGAAATGGTATATTTAGGAACTGCATTATTGGAGGGAAAAAGAAAGGTCGGGGACAAGGGTAACAAGAAAATTATGTTTAGGCATACTTTTCTTTCAAAATGCAAACTTAAGCATAAAATCAAAATATTTAGACCTTTATAATGGCCTTTAGGATTACTGAGGCAAGGTGGTGATCTAAAAGAGCAGCTTAGAGAGATTGAGTGTTTTACTTGCCCAGTAACACAAAAACTCACACCATCTTTTAGTCTTTCAAATGATATACAGCTGTTCCAATCTTCTGAGAAGATAAGCAGCAGAGTCAATATTTGAATGTCATTCTTCTGACTCTAAGTCCAATGCTTCTAATGTTTCATTATTTGATTATTCATACACCTAGGAAGCATCAGAGGGGAGATTTAAACCCAAATCTTCCAGATTCCCTAACCAGTGGTTCTCAACCTGTGTGTTATGTTCAATTTGTAACAATGAAAATACATCCTGCATATCAGATACTTACATTACGATTCATAACAGTAGCAAAATTACAGTTATGAAGTAGCAACGAAAATAATTTTATGGTTGGGGGTCACCACAACATGAGGAACCACATTAAGGGGTCGCAGCATTAGGAAGGTTGAGAACCACTGCCCTAAGCCATCATTCTAGCCACTATACCTCATGCTGTTTCTTAAACTTTGTATCAAGGGTACAAACTGCCGAGTCCGAAGGATTCTTTTTCTTCCACTCCTATTTCTGCCAGTGATCTAAAAATATACTTACTGCTTCACGAAAGGATAAAACAAGAAACAAAAACCATAGAGAATTATGTTTTCTCCCCTGTATATTGTTCTAGTCAAGTCATGGTAGAAGAGTAATCTAACCTGAATTTGTTCAAGTTCCTCTTTTGACATTTCTAATAAAATAATAATAATGATGATGTTTAAGCTAAATTTCTATACAAGGGATTCTGAAGTGCAAAGGTTGGAATGTGTATTTTTATTGCATACTTTTTTCAAAAGTGTATATTTCTTATTATCATTGTTTTTCTGGGAACATTTTTGTCTCATCTCCCCCCAGATCTCCTGTCTTTTTTTCTCCCCAGTTTCCCTCTTGCCCATTCTTGCCTATTTCTGCCCTTCTTGATCCAGACTATGAAATCTTTCATTTAGGCTAAGGAACATTTTTTAAATCCATACTCTATTGATCCTGTACTTTTACGCGATGTAACATATTCAGTTGGTAAGTGCTAAGTATACGCAGTTGTTAAGGATGGTTAGGGTTGATGGGGGTTAGTGAGGTAATTTTCTTTATTTAGTGACTCCTAATATTCTGGCTCAGGCCTAAATTAGGCCAGTCCAATAATTCAGACTTGAAATTTAAAATTCAGTGAGACATTGTGAATTGTAAAATGCTCTAGAGTCCACTTTACTAATAAAGGGACTAACAGAACCAAATTCAAAGTAAAAAAAAAAAAAGATACAAAACACTTTCCCCCTCTACTTCCTTAATCACAAAGTCAGGAACTCATGAAAATCTCCACAGGCTATAGAAAGACAGATGGATTGTCTCACTCAATTTTCTGTCAGGCTAAGCTTCTTGCTCTTCAAGCTGTCATAAAAGCTCAATTCCCTCCATCCCCTTAAAGGACCAGCCTTGTTTACTTAATACAGGAAGAACTGCCCATTATATAGAACACTACTAGAGGGCTGTCCGTAGAAAAAGGGGAAGGATAAGCAAGGGGGTGAGACAAAAGGAAAAGGAGAGAGAAGGGGCTTCGGCAGGGAACAAGCTGTAATTTGGTCTCGGCAATATGTAGGCAGCTTCCTTCTCACTGATAACCAAAGCTCACTCACCACTTACATAAAACCATCACACCTCCTACTGCATGGAAAATGGTACAAAAAAGAAGACCAGCTTGAGCTCTCTGTTTGGAGAGATTGAAGAAATGTCTCCTAGGAGGCTGGCTTGGTTTACAGAATAGATTTGAATTAGTCTATTCTAAAGCCAAATCTACGTAGGGAATATTTGAATGCATCAATCAATGCTGATTGTCAGTATAGATCTGACTCAGGCTGGCATATATATAAAAAAATCAGAAGATCATGTCAGAAGGAACTAGAGAAGACGGTGGAATGAACCTCAGTGACTATCAAGACCAATTTCTTCACTTTACAGATAGGAAAATCAAGTCTGCAAGAGGTTGAATAACTTGTCCAGTATCATACTAGTAAAAGCAGAATTGAGATTTTGAATAGATTTCCTTCAATTACCAATCCCTCATTCTTTCCCCTGCACAAATTCTCTCCCCCCATTCCTCCCCTTTGCATGGATTCTTGTATGAAACTGTGAGGAATGTCACAACTGTCCTATAACATATGACAATGAACCAAACTGATAACAGTCACATAAGCCAAACAGAGATTTTTCTTGCTAAAAGGGTGAGTCAGATTGTTCTGAGCACTTAAAAATACTTTTATAGTGTGTATTGCTCTATCATCATGAAGAAAAATATGTACAATGATTAGGAAATTTTTTGGGTTTTGGTCTTATACTTGGAACAAAGAAGAGTTTCTGGAGCATTTTGCTTAATAAATAATTTCTGCAGTTGACATTGCTAATAAGTTTTGCTGCCACAGCTCTTTGTTCAACAACCACGCAATATTTTCTTCTTGATCCACTATTTTCTCCTTGGTTATAATCTTCCTGAGAGTTTTCATTTTGAGATATCTTTCAGGAGATGATTGGTGGAGTCTTTCAATTTCCATTTCTCCCTGTATATCTAGAATATCAAGACAGTTTTTCTTGATAACTTATTGAAAGATGATTGATCATGGCTTTTAGGTAGTCCAATAATTCTTAAATTATCTCTCCTTGATCTATTTTCCAAGTTAGTTGTTTTTCTTTTTTTGGAGGGGAAAGGCAGGGCAATTGGGGTTAAGTGATTTGCCCAAGGTCACATGGCTAGTAAGTGTTAAGTGTCTGAGGCTGTATTTGAACTCAGGTCTTCCTGACTCCAGGGCTGGTGCTCTATTCACTGCACCACCTAGCTGCCCTGTAAGTTGTTTTTCTAATCATATATTTCATATATTCTTGTATTTTTTCATTCTTTTGATTTTGTTTTATTTTTTCTTGGTTTCTCATGGAGTCATTAGCTTTACTTGCCTAATTCTAGTTTTTAAGGAATTATTTTCTTCAGTGAACTTTTGTTCATCCTTTCCCATTTGACCAATTCTACTTTTTTAAGGAGTTCCTTTCTTCAGTGGATTTTTGTGACGCTTTCTTTTTTTTTTTTAACCTTTTCACCTATTCTATTTTTTAAGGTGTTATTTGTCCCTCCTTTACAAAGCTTTTTTCATGATTTTCTTGCATCACTCTCGCTTCTTGTCCCAATTTTTCCTCCACCTCTCTTATTTGATTTTTAAGTCCTTTTAAAGCATTTCTAGGAACTGTGACCAGGGTGACAGCTGACACTATAAAGCAGAATTGAGTTTGTAATGTAATATTCCAAAAGGCAAGAGATTTGGAAAAACTATTTTTAATCCTACAAGGAAGAAAATGAGACTTTAATGTGTTTCTATCCCTGATGGAAAGACCAAAACTCAGTAATGTAGGTATCAAGACTAACCTTTTAAAGTATACATATTTGTTTAATTTGAAGAAGAACATGTGGGGGTGGATTGTTTGTATGTTAATAGGGAATAAGAAGCAAATGTCTTCTCAGAGCTAGAGAAGATCCAAAGTGGTAGGACAGAATAGGTAAGGAAATAACCAAAATGAAACAAACTCATGTATTAGAAGGACTGTAAAAGAGAGGATTAAGGGGAAAGGAATAAAAAATAAAAATCTGAGATCAGAGGTGGGTCAAAGGAAAGAGCAGAGTTGTATCAGAGAAGAAATAGACTTGTTTCACTTATAAAGTCATAAGTGTCAGGCAAACTCTCTCTCTTTTACTTTTTAAAATGCAATATTTTATTTTGTTAAATATTTCCCAGTAACATTTTTTTAAAAATGTTTAACATTGATTTTTAAAAATTTTGAGTTTCAAATTTTCTCCCTCCATCTTTTTATTCCTTGACCCCTTGAGAATGTAAGCAATGATATTGATTATACATATGAAGTCATGCAAAACATATTTCCATATTAGTCATGTTGCAAAAGAAAACACAACCCCACTCCTCCCCCAGAAATATAAAGAAAATGAAATAAGTATGCTTGCATCTGCACTCAAAGTTCATCAGTTCTTTCTCTGGAGGTGGATAACATTTTTCATCCTGGGTCCTTTGGAATTGTCTTGGATTGTTGCCTTGATCAGAGTAGTTAAATCTTTCACAGTCAATCATTGTTACAATATTGCTGTTACTGTGTACAATGTTCTCTTTTACTCATTTCATTTTGGATCAATTCATTTTAGTCTTCCCAGGTTTTCTGGAGCCACTCTGCTTGTCATTTCTTATAGCACCATCATATTTTATCACAACCTTATACTACAACTTGTTCAGTCATTCTCCAGTTGATGAGTATCCTCTCAATAATCCAAGTCTTTGCCAAAATAGCTGCTATAAATATTTTTGTACAAATAGGTCCTTTCCCCTTTTCTTTTGTCTCTTTGGGATACAGATCTAGTAGTGGTATTGCTGGGTCAAAGGGTTGGCACAGTTTTATGGCCCTTTGGGTATAGTTCCAAATTGTTCTCCAGAATGTCTGTGCCAGTTCACAACTCCACCAACTATGCATTAGTGTCCCTTTTCTCTCACATTCTCTCCAGAATTTGTCCTTTTTAAAAAAAATCACATTAGCCAATCTGATAGGCGTGAGGTGGTATTTGAGTTGTTTTAATTTTTATTTCTCCACTTAATAGTGATTTGAAACATTTTTATGTAACTATTGATACTTTGATTTTTTCTTCTGAAAACTGCTTGTTCATATCCTTTGACCATTTATTAATTGAAGAATGGCTCATATCTTAATAAACTTGACAGAGTACTCTATATATTTGAGAAATGTGGCCTATATCAGAGAAACTTGGTATAATTTTTTTTGCCAGTTTTCTTTCCTTCCAAATTTGACTACAATCATTCTGTTTGTGAAAATATTTTTAATTTCATGTGATCAAAATTATTCATTTTACCTTTCATGATCTTCTCTATCTCTTGTTTGGTCATAAACTCTTCCCTTATACATATAGCTGGAATATAAATTTTTCCATGTTTCCTTAATTTACTTATATCTCCATTTATGTCTAAATCATCTCTCCATTTTTGGTTTTATTTTGGCATATGATTTAAGATGTTGATCTATGCCTAGTTTCTACCAAACTGCTATCAAGTTTCCCCAGTTATTTTTTTGGTCAAATAATAAGTTCTTGCCCCGAAAGCTTGTATCTTTGGGTTTATCAAACAATAGATTACTACGGTTTTTTGCTACTGTGTGTTATGTACCAATTCTATTCCATTGATCCATCACTCTGCTTTTTAGCTAGTACTAGATTGTTTTCATGATTACCTCTTTGTAATATAGTTTGAAATTTGGTACTGCTAGGTTGTCTTCCTTCACATTCTATCTTTTTATTTGTAAAGAGGGATAGGGAAACAAAGAAATGAAAAAAATATGAAAGATTAGGATAGAGAGATGCTGTAATGGTAATGGAATTTGGAGATGCCCCTGTATTGGCTTGGTTTTTGGGATGAGTGTTAAAACCCAGAGCTTGTGAATCCCACTTGTGGGATGGACTTGTTGACGTGAAGAGAGAGGGCTGAACTGGGAAGAGCTGTGAATTGGGAGAGAGGCCCAAGCCTAGAGAAGACCAGAATGGCTTTTGGGAGAGCAGTATCCAGTATCATGGAGCCTGAGTTGCTGAGAGAAAGACTGCTGAGAGCCCGTGAGAGCTGCCCAGGACTTTTGAGAACTGCCACCTGGAGCTGCCAAGAACTGAGGAGGCATGGCTGTGATGCCGGTATTTTGTCTGTCTGTTTTGATGTTGTTTTGCCAGATTCACCTGCTGGTGAAGGACAGTGCTGCTGTTGTAGAGGTCATGGAAACTTGCTGTTGGTTCAGAAGCCCTAAAGGAGAATTTTCCTGTTGTATGTTTACAGAAATCCTGGAAGAGGGCCTTGCTGATATTTTCGGGGGTTCTGGGACTATTCTACTGGCAGAGAGTGACTTGATGAGGACACTGGTTATGGCTTTGTTGAGCATTGTTTCCCCAGGAACTGAGATTTCTGAGGGCTTCCATCAAGTGAAGATGAAAGAAGGGCCTTTCCTTGGGTATTCAATGCTGAGATGATGTCTTAACCTTGTTGTAACTTAAGGGTGGATGGCCTTTTGTGCTCTCCTGCCCCTTTTGAGATTCAGGGATGGGAAGCCTTTGAGTTTTTTGTGTTGTGTGATTGACCAAATGAATGTACTTTGTTTATGATTGGAGACTAATCTCCATTTGAGAGGAGAAACTTTGTTGACTGAATAAATGGACTGCCCAGGAGTGGGCTACTTTGACTAATATACCGGCCAGGGGTGGGATAACTGGACCTTGATACTTTGCAACTGAATTGAGAACTTACTTCCTAAATGAAAAAGTTACATTGTATTTTGACTTTCTCTGTTCTGTGAATGTTTGCTGAATAAATGGGGTTTGCTGTGCTGGTAATCTGAACCTTGAAAGTTGCCTTTGCTTGGCATTACAGATGCTTGGAAAAATTAGTACTCATAACTGAATGGGAAGAACTTACCCATAAGTCAGATGAGTATAGCAGAGTAGATTAGAAAACAGAATTCAACATTATTTTGTTATAAGAAACACACTTGAAAAACAAAGATTCACATCTTAAATCTTAAATAAGTCACTTAAGCTTCCTGAACTTCAGTTTCTTTATCTATGAAATGATAGCATGAAATTAAATGATGTCTAAGGTCTCTTCTAGTTCTTTGATTCTATGAATTCATCTTCATTGCTTATTAAATACACTTCAATGTGACAAATCGTATGCTAAGTACAATGCAAAGAAAAATCTAACCTTTGTCCTCAAGGAGCTGCTGATCTGATGAGTGGAGAAAATAGTCCTTCAGAAATAAAGGTGTTGACAGAAGCAAAATGTAAACATATATGTAGACATATGCATCAAACTATAATTATGCAGAGATAGATATATGAGCAGAGATAAATATGCAATCTGTACTTAGAAAAAGAATAGGTCACTCTGTGAATATTTATTATTATTTAATATTTTCTTAGCAGTAGCAATGTTCTAAGGTGCATTTATGTTTCTTTTCTTCAAGTTCCACTTTTAAAGTAGAGGAGATATAGTTTTAAGCATATTCATAATTATTTTGACTTAATAACTGGAAAAGTATATGAGGAAGTCTCTGGAGGCCTTCAAAAGCATACTATGTGTTTCATCATAATGGATACTTAAGGGATTAAATCTGTTATTTGTTTATTTCCTTGCTTATGAAAGACTTACTAAATATTTGACTTGTGGGTGCTAATGATAGATTAGTGCCCTTAAGACTCTAAATAGGGAATGTTGACCAAGTGGGAGAAAATTGAAAGGAATCAATCAGAGAGTCAGCTAATCATTGAACCTTTCAAAGATTTAGTCTAGGGGAAAAAATGTGTATAAAAGCATAACTAGGCACAGAAATGGTCCAGAAGAAGGGAATGGTTCCTGGTGCCAAGGGAGGCAGAAGACACCAATGACCTCTGGGTAGGTCAGTGAGAGGGTAAGGAAGAGCATTCAAAAGAAAGTCATTTATCTTTAATTAATCTCTAGTCCTCAACAAACATACAGTTGCCAAATGTGATGTATGCTGAAAAGGTGAGTCTAAGAATGTGAGCATAATGGTAACTCCTCTTTCATTTTCCTCTTTGATTCCCAAACACAAGTTGAAAGGGTCATTTGGGCATATATTGTATCCAGAAAGAATCTGAGGGCCTTTTAATTGATCCTAGAAGTTTTCAATTGACATTGATCTCTTCTTCAGTTAATGAAGTCAATTGTTGCACTGCAAAGAGAATGAGATTGATTACTCACAATCATAGATTTTCATATCATTTCCTGAAGGACTTTGTAATTTCCAAACAAATAAGTGGAACTTTATAAAACAAAACTTTAGTAATTCTTCTTTACAAATTATTTGTGACTCCTATGTTGGAACTGGAGCATATGGTCTACACAGAGCTCTGGAGGTGGCTGGTGGCACAATGGATGTTAGAAAGACCCCCGAGTTCAAATCCAATCTCAAGCATTTACTAGCTGTGTGATCCTGGGCAAGTCACTTACCCTCTGTTTGCCTCAGTTCCCTCAACTATAAAATGGAGATAATAATACCACCTATACCATAAAGCTGTGAAAGTCAGATGAGGTCAGATGATTTATAAAAAGCACTTACCATGGTGCTTGGCATGCAGTAGGCACTATCAATTATTTTCCCCTTCCTATGTTAGTCCTGCTGGAAGATGCTGTCATTCGTTGTTCATTTTTCAATATATCTTGTCCATGGTATAGGCCTAGTAATTGACTTTGTGCCTTTTGAGGACCAGAGGCTAATAATGAGAGTAATTCATAGAGTCATAGTATTGGAAGGGACCTTAAAGATCATTCAATCTTAATGTCTTCATTTGCAGATGAAAAAAATGAAAGTTCAGGGGGCTGAAGTGACTTATTTATAATGACCCAGATATCAGTCTGAAAGGTGCTGCCCTCTTCCTAAGTGTAGGCAGTGCCCACACAGAAAGCAAAGGAAAGGAACATGAGGTTTAAACAGAATACAACAGAGCTAGTTGGAACCAACTCAGGAGATTCATTGTTCAGTTTTCAGTGTATGTTTACTTCTCAGAAATCAGCAAATGCTGCAAATCAGGGCTTGACTTATTGTTTTCTCAATTATCTAGACTTAATAGAGTTATGGAAAAATGTTAAAGCACATTAAATGTAAAAGTACATACTTATTTTTTTCCTTTGAGAGCCAATTGTTAAACGTTTACCAACACACAACTGTGTTCAAACCGTCTAAGTACCATGGTCTTTCCAAGTCATGCCTTTAATTTCTTGTCTAATTATTGGGTAGAGTAGATCTAGGATCTAGATAGCTACTCCCTTATATTCTTCACTTTCCAAACCTCTACTCTCAGGCCTCCCTTTGGGGAGGACAGTTTTCTCTAGACAGTCCCTTGACTCCACTCCTTTTATTGGGAGGAAACAAAGGAAAAGAGAAAGTGCCTGAGGTAATTACCTAAAACAGAGTATTTCCCAGCTCACTTAAAAACTTTTCCCCAGCACCAAAATCTGCTAGGATTATTTTGTCTGGGACCAATTTGGATCTACCTTCTTCTCTTTGGCTTTTGGGAAGATTTTTTTAAAAAATGAATCAAGAGAGCCTCCCTTCTGTATAGTTCCAAAGTCTTCTTATTCCAGGAAAGGTCATGGTATTTGTAGGGGGAAAAGATCTCTCTCCCTTCTGGATATGTTACTACTGATTTCCTTCCACCACTATTACCCAAGGACATACATAAGTCAATAACTCAATGGTTAGCCATTTTTATCTCACAGGAACCATGAATCGGGAAGCAAAATAAATTCTTAAGAAACCGAGATCAGGAAACAGGCTAATTTCTCTCCTAAGAGAGGATGAGAGTCAAACAAAGGCCAGAAAAGTGTGACTTCATCAGTTTTGATTTAAAGACGTGATAGGCTTAAGCCCCTTGGTATCTCTTCTAGATAATCTTTTGAATAGTTTGGCTACAGACTGCCTTAGCCTTTTAGCATTTGTCTCCATGCCAAGGCATTCATGATCATGACCTTGGTGGTAGGTAGCAGCAGCAGCAGCAGAAGGTGTGGATTGAATTGTCTGTTGAGGTTTTACAAATAGCTGAGGAAAGAAGGAAAATGAAAAGTAAAGAAGAAAAGGGCAGATATACCCAACTGAATGCAGAATTCCAGGGAATAACAATGAGAGAAAAGAAGGTTTTCTTAAATGAGCAATGCAAAGAAATAGAAGATGAGAATAAAATGGGAAAGACAAGAGATCTCTTTAAGAAAATTAGAGAGATCAAGTAAATGTTTTATGCAAAAATGGGCATGATAAAAGACAAAAATAGTAAGGACTTAGCAGCAGCAGAAGAGATTAAGAAGAGGTGGCAAGAATACACAAAAGAACCATACAAGAAAGATTTTAACATCACTGATAACCACTGTGGTATGGTTACTGATTTAGAGCCAGACATCCTATAGAATGAAGTCAAGTGAACCTTAGGAAGCATTGCTAACAATAAGGCCATTGGAGGTGATGAATTTCCAGCTGAGTTATTTAAAATCCTAAAAGATGATGCTGTTAAAATGCTGTTCTCAGCAGCTTAGAAAACTCAACAATGGCCCCTGGATTGGAAAAGATCAGTTTACATTCTAATCCTAAATAAAGACAATAACAAGAAATGTTCAAATTACTGAACACATGCATTAATTTCACATACCAGTGAGGTTCTGCTTAAGATTCTGCAAGCTAGACTTCAGCAATATATAAACTGAGAATTACCAGAAGAGCAGGTTGGTTTTCTAAGAGGGAGAAGAACTAGAGACCAAATTGCCAACATTTGCTGGATTATGGAGAAAGCAAGGGGATTCTAGGAAAACACTACTTCTGCTTCATTGACTGTACTAAAGCCTTTGACTGTGTGGATCACAACAAAATGTGGCAAGTCTTCAAAAAGATGGGAGTACCAGATCATCTTACTTGTCTTTTGAGGAACCTACATGCAGGCCAAGAAGCAACAGTTAGAATTGAACATGAAACAATTGACTGGTTTAAGATTCGAAAAGAAATATGACAAGACTGTACATTGTCACCTTACTTATTTAACATATACATAGAGTATTTTATGTGAATACCAGGCTGGACAAATCAGAAATCAAATAAAGGTTGCCAGGAGAAATATGAACAATCTCAGATATGCAGATGATACTACTGAGATGGCAGAGAGTGGAGAGGAATTAAGAAGCTTCTTGATGAATGTAAAAGAGGAGAATTTAAAAGCTGGCTTGAAGCTTAATTTACTTTTTTAAAAACCCTAATATCTTGGTGAATGGTCTCATCACTTCCTGGCAAATTGAGGGAGAAGAAATGGAAGCAATGTCAGATTTTAGATTCTTGTACTCAAAAAATCACTATAGACGGCAACTGCAGCCGTGAAATTAAAAGACACTAGTTCCTTGGAAGGAAAGCTATGGCAAATCTGGACAAAGGTGATAATCAAAGCTATGTTTTCTTTCCAGTAGTAATGTAAGAGTTGGGCTATAAGGAAAGCTGAATACCGTAGAATCAATCCTTTCTAATTATGGTGCTAGAGAAGAGTTGTGAGAGTCCCTCGAACAGTGAGAAGATCAAATCAGTCAATACTTAAAGAAATTATTTCAGACTATTCACTGGAAGGTCAGATACTGAAGCTAAAGTTTAAAGGCCACATAATGGGAAGATGGGACTCTGAAAAAGACTCTGATGCTGGGAAAGATTGAAGACAAAAGGAAAAGGAGACAGCAGAGGATAAGATGAATAGATAGTGTCAGGTAAACAACAAACATGACCTTGGACAGACTTTGAGAAATAGTGGAGGATAGAAGGGCCTGGTATGCTATGGTCCATGGGGTCAACTGTAATGGTAAGCAAAGTAGGCCTTTCTGCTGTTTTTCTGGATTGAGTTTTAGCCAATCAAGTGCCTTTGATTAAGTAGTGCCTTTGATTGAATTAGGAGTCTTTGACTGAGACAAGAATCTTTGATTGGAAAAAAGTATATATTGTTTTGCTTCGAGGGAGAGGGCAGAGGAGAGAGATGAGAAGAGCTGAGAGAGAGAAGAGAGAGTGAACAGGTTAGAGGAACTTGTTTGTGGGGAGGCCTAACAGAAAGAATGTTTGTGATGTCTATACTCTGTCTTTGATCTGTGCTAATTTCTCAGACAGAAGCCTTGTCTGTTGGTGTGTGTTAATTTTTCAGACAGAAGTCCTGAGGCTGGTAATGTGTATAAATATTGTTGTAGTCCTGTTAAGCTTTGTTTTCCTAGAAACAGAAACTGTGGGCAGGGACTCTTGGAGTCTGCTGTTGGACAGGAACTTGGAGTGGAGTAGTCCCCATGAGCTGAAATATGGAGCAGGAGCAGAGAACTGCCTATGTGTAAATCCAGGCGAGAATTGAGACTTGGACACTGTATTCATTGAGAAGATTGTAACTTACTGTGACCTAGGAATGGATGGGATTTGTATTTTCTGCTACTCCTTAAGGATGTGTTTTGCTAGGGGAGACCCTATCCTGGGACCCCTTGATTTTAGGGTTACAATACCATGTGCTGTGTGGGGGTTTTGAGGAATGCTATACAGTATATTGAATGCTATGTTTTGTTTAAGACTATTTGGCCACCTTACTAACAAGTTGTTAAGAATGTTGTTCTCTAGTTTATTGCTGAGTGAATAGGGAGTTCTTCATACTATGCACTTAGACCCTTGAAATTATTCACAGTAGCAGTTCTCAGGTGTGCTGCCATGATTGGTGTTAACAGTCACAATGAGTCAGACATGACTGGACAACAACAAAATTTTACTGAGTTACTCCATCTAATATATTTGTCTCTGGGTTTTATCTTCACTCCAGCTCCACTCTTTGGAGTGACTTCTCCAGATACAGTTTCTAGGGGCTCAAGGAGAACAATATGGGTTAGTTCTTGTCTATGAATGAGCCCAGTTGTCTTGGTTTAGGCCTGACTCCTGCTGGTGCCCTGATAGTCTGGTTCTAAAGTTGGAATGAAATGAAACACCTATTAACAAAAGAATAATAATGAAAACAACTAATATTTATGTAGCGTCTTAAGGTTTACAAAGCACTTTACACACATCTCATTTGTTCCTTGCAACCCTGGGAGGTAGGAGCTACTGTTATCCCCATTTTACACTTGGCAAAACTAAGCTAGACTAGTGTTTAAGTGACTTTCCCAAAGTCGCACATCTAATGAACATCTGAGACTGGATTTGAACTCAGGTCTTTGGGACTCCAGGTCCAGTGGTCTATCGGTTGTTGTTGTTCAGCTGTGTCTGACTCTTTGAGACCCCATTTGGGGTTTTCTTGGCAAAGATACTGAAGTAGTTTGCCATTTCCTTCTTTAGCTATGAGGAAACTGAGGCAAACAAGGTTGAGTTACTTGGCCAGGGTCACACAATTAGTAAATGTCTGAGGCCAGATTTGAACTCAGAAAGATGAGTCTTCCTGACTCCAGGCCTGGCACTCTGTCCACTGTGCCACCTAGCTATGATCTATCTATTGTACCACTTAACCATATCAGGATAAATACATTCAGAGCAGGGAATAACAGGAATTCATCTAGGACAAAGCATTGATTCAGTTGAACACAACTAATTTACTTAAGTTGTTCATGCTGAGGATCTGAAACTTCAGGGATGGGTTGTAGTCCCTGTGTTATGGATCTTTTGTACTCCAGTGACAAGGAAGCTCTAACAATGGCCTAAATTTTAGAGCTTAAAGGAAAAAACTAGCCCAACTTTCATGAAGCATTAGGGTTTGGGCTCTTGCTTTTACCATGATTTTTCTAATAACCTGTTATACTTGGATTATGCTTCTGCTAATAGACTTCTTACTTTCACAAGTCTTTTTTGTTAATGCCTCTTTTTGCAAGAGTCTCAAGCAATTGCAAGTTCAATTATCTTGACAATAGTTGCTGCTTTGCTGATGACTTTTCATTACATTGTGGGTGGGACATTTTTTAGTAGCAGCCTTTGCTTTAGGAATTTCATTGCCAGATTTCTCACTGTAGGCAGCAACCCTTTGAAAGACTTTGTTGTAGAGACAATCTCCATATCCTTATACTTAGCAAAATCCATCCTTGTTTCCTTCCCCACATGTTTTCTTGGATTGGTTCTCCACTCATCTTTGGACACACACTACAGAATTTAGGATAAAATTTGAAAATGTAAAGAATTTAACAAAAAGTAATAACTAATTCCTAATAAGGTAATTGGAAATTCCCTACAGAATGTGGATTTAGGAGTTTTAGATTTTATATAGAGAGGGAAGAAGGACCCAAAGCAGAGTAGAAAGAAGTCTGGACTAGAAGTGTTGAGTCCTGGTTCCTAGTCTTAGCTTTGTCACTTGTTCACTCTGTGACCTTGAGCAAGCCCATTCACCTCTGTGAGTGGCAGTTTCTTCTACTGTAAAGTGAGAGTTCTGGCTGAAATGATCTAATGTTCCCTTGCATTCCAACAGTCTATGACTACTTAATACTCCACCTACTTTTGCTTGTGGATAGGCAAAAGTAGGAACAATAAACAGTAACCATGAGGGTGGTAGGAAAGGGAGGGTTTGCTTAGTGTTATTTTATGACATAAATATCCTGTTCACTGAGACCAAAAAACATCCTGAGGCGCTGATGGGCTAGCAAAGTGCTGAATGACCCATTGTGAGAACGCTGCCCAAAGCTGCCGCCTTATTCTCTCCCCACACACTGTCAGTACTTTACCTTACTAAGTACTTCCACCTCCAGTGTAAATGCTATTGCCAAGCTAGGATTGGTCCCCTACTTTAACAGAAACCATGTAAAAGCTTTGAATGGAAAAAAGAGCCGTAGGCAGACACTCTGAGTGATGTTATTGATTCTCCTACCTCTTTTCCCCTTCCCTGTGAGCCCCTCTGGTGCCCTGGTTCTTCACTGCTTGCCTGGACTTCTGACTACCCAACAGAGGATCAAGAACAGACAGACAGTAAATAAAGCAAGTATAGATACCAATGATCAGGGTTGGGGTGGGGGGAAAAGTTTGAAGGTCAATAGAAGAATGAGAACCAGAAAAGTCAATTTCAGAAAATCTATGTCCAGCTCAGCAGAGAAGGTCCCTGTGCCAGGCTATAGACCTCACTTTTCTTTTCACACTCAGCTCTAGTTCCCAGCCTAAGTCCAGAGGCCCTGCCATGTCTGTGGGATAGTCAGGTAGAAGAGACTGATTGCTGCTGCTAGGAAATGTAAAACCTTCCCAAGTCCACAGGAGGTTCCCACACACAAGTTCCCTTGGTCCTGCCCAATTACCCTCCAAACAGGCTGCTTCAGGCCTCATTGCCTTAATTTCACAAATACCTGCCCTTTTGTTCATCCTGTAATTCTGACAGAGAATGATGACCACTTATCTGTTATATTATAATGGGGATTGTTTTTACATATAAGTTGGATTACTCAGGCACCGAAGTCCTTTCCCATTCTAAATTAGATGTTTCTGTGATCTGAATATATTCTCCAACATGGACAGCTTTTGTGGTTTCCTGTCTTTTAAGGAGAGTTTTGTCCTCATAGCTCCCATGTGTGATCCCATAAGAATTTAACGTCATTTGGAAGACTTTTCCAAAGGCTTTTACTCTCCTCCGCCTTTTTCCCTTTCCCCCAACAATATTTTCATTCCTGTTGATTGCAGCAGATAGAATATAGTCAGGAATAATGCTACTGCAAAGGCAAATTCTGAGGCTACACAAAATAGTACAAGACCCAAGTCATGACTAGCAGGCCTCTAAGTATCTGCGGAAGGGGGCAGCAAAAATAGAATGCTAACCTGGGCTGAGGACTTTGGTCTCCATCTGCTGTATGCAGGCCTGTTTTCCCTTTCCACCGGTTAAAATTTTGCTGCCATCGTGACTGTCTTTTCCATTTCCCTTGGTAGTTCCAAGAGCATAGGTCTGTGATATGGCAAAGTGTTAGAATGCTGAGCTCACTGAGAAGAATCTGTAACATCAAATAATGGCCTGGCTTGGTGTGGTGGTGTACACTTGTCATTCCTGTGAGAAGAGAGCCTGAGACTTGCCGATCCCTTGAGCTTGGTAGTTCAGAGCTGGAGTAGGCTAAGCCAAGACAATATCTACATCAAGTTTGGCCTCAATATGGTGGAGGATTGGAGTGTGGGACCAGGCTGCTTAAGTAGGGGTAAACAGGCCAATCCTGGCTGGAAATGGAGCAAGTCAAAACTCCTGTGCCAAACAGTGGGATTGGGCCTTCTGTATTTGCAGCCTGAGTGAAAAAGGGAGATCCAACCTTTCCAAACCAAACCAAACCAAAATGGCATGGTTAACATTATTCAGGCATTGATTACACGCCTACTGTGTGTCAAGCAATGTACTAATCACTGGAAATATAAATGTGAGCAAAAGGAAGACAGCCCCTGCCCCCAAGAATCTTACATTCTAGCGAGGGCAGACAATACATCATAGAAGAAGCTCAAAAGCTAGAGGTGAGAGGAGGTGAGAAAGAAGTTAGGAACAGAGCCCAGGAGAAAGGACGGATCAAACAGAGTCAGCTTGGGCCCTTTTCTTAAAATGAAGGTTTCTAGAACTGACGCATCAAAGGATGGGGTTGCCAGGGCTGTGTGATCCTTAGCAGAATATCTAACATTAGCTTCGATTAAAGTGAGTTTTGAGGAGACCTGGTAATGACTTTGCCTGGCACCACCATTAGCACAATCATTTTTTAAAAAAATCGCTTACAGTTTCAATTCTTTTGTCTGAGAAATGGGGTTAATCTCTTTCAGTAGGGAAAGGGAGAGGATCCATGAGCACTTTGAAATGTATTATTTTGTATAAATGTGGTTATGTACCAAATAGCACAGACTACAGAGAAGAACGATGCTAAATCATATTTTTGATTTAATATAGAAATTTATTCCTCCTCAACCTTTCTGGCTATTTAGAGTAGTTTTGAATTTGAATTCTACAACATTAATTTATCATTCTCACATTCATCATTAAGAGGGCACCTTGTCCTTTCCTTCTTATTTTGAGTGATCTAATGAGCTAGACCCAGGTCACCATCAGCAGACTTGTAGCACTTGGGAAGAGGAAGGAAGTATCATGAATGAGTGACATGTTTTTGATCTCAGCAGGATGCTGGTGCTTCTCTTTGTGCATTCATGGTGCTGGGTAACCAGGCAGACGAGCCTGGGGTGGTTGCCATGTGTTTGTTTCATCTTCTTTGTTGTTTCATCCAACATGGTGCCAGCAATAGTTCTAGCAGCTGAAAGAGTCAGTAGGTGCCAACAAAAGATAGCATCATTATGGACATGCTAAAGAAGGGGAAAAGCATTAGAGTTTGAGACCATATCATGCATAGCACTACTTACTACGCTGGTGAGTTAATGAATGAAAGTGAAAAAACATTTCCCACGGTGCTAAGGGATGCAAATAGAAATTGCTGGACAGAGTAGTGAGTCCAAGGAATGATACTCTAAGGGTGGGGGTGGGGTGGGGGCAGACAGGGAGACAACACATGAAAGAAAGGTCAGCTTCAGGGCAGATGGAAAGTTCCAGAGGTCCCCCGAGTTCAGCAGTGGTACAGATGACAAAGCCCACACGCAGGTCCTTGGATGGCTCGAGTATTTAAGATGGTTAAAATGATAGTGCCAGGGGACCGTAGGGCATAGACACAGGACAGATGGTAAGACCCAGAGGAGCTTAGGAGTCAGTGACAAGGCAAAGGGCCTGATGCTTCTCCCCATCATTAGAAGGAATGGAGTTATTAACTTGCATCTCACTCAAACCCTCTGAGCAGTCAAGTGGCCCAAGACAAAAGGGAAGTAAAGGGGTAGGATACCCTTGGTGTTGGTTTTCTTGTTGCCTGGCCATCCTAAAGGGCAGATGAAGTTCTGAGACAGACCAGGTTGGGGAGGGAGGAACAGAAGAGGGTTCCATAGTCTTCCCCCTTCCCCACAATGGTGGTGACTCTTTCCCTGTCCAGTGGTCCTGGTTGGGTTCTGGCATGGGTTGGCTGGAGTAGCAGAGAGATGAGAGAAGATAGTGGAGTTAAGAAGAAGCTTGCTTTTCCCATACTGGGTCATCTCAGATAGGTTCATCTTTATTCATTAGAGAGGCAAAAGCAAGTATTGATATCTTTTATTTTTATATCCCTTACATTTCCTGATATGCCCCTTCCCTTTCCCCTTTTTAGAGATATATCCCATATTTTAAACAAAAGAAAAAAAGGAGGAAGGAAATTGAGTAAAACTATCTGACATATCCAAAAAAAGGTCTCGTATTGTATGCAGTATTCCATACCCACAGTACACCACATCTGCAAAGAACAGGAAAGAGTACCTTACCATATCTCTTCTTTTAGGTCATGTTTGGACATTGCAATTTTGCAGTCTTCAATTTCATTTCAGTTATTACTGTTCTTCCTTTTATAAAATTATTTTCTAATTATGTATTAGAAAATCATTAACAAAAGTAGCTATTTCCCTGTACAAATAAGGCCACCGAGATTGTAAATGAAACAATAAATCCAGCACATATAGCTTGTTGCTTTTATTATACATTAAATTTAATGTGG
>CM053590.1:195574738-195595861 GCA_028646515.1 Pseudochirops corinnae | reverse complement strand
ACAAAAGAGATTTGTTTTTTAATGGTCATGTGTGGAAATATATGTTTTGTTATGCACCTATAGTCTATTGCAAGGGTGGAGAACCTGTGACCTCAAAGTCACATGTGGCCCTCTAGGTCCTCAAGTGTAGCCCTTTGACTGAATCCAAACTTCACAGAACAAACCCCCCTTAATAAAAGGATTTGTTCTATAAGACTTGGACTTAGTAGAAAAGCTGAATCCAAGGACCTGAGGCTACAGGTTCCCCACTCCTGGTCTATTACTTTGCCACTGAGAGGTGGGAGGCATGTTTCATCATCAGTTTTTCTGCATCATTTCATTGTTCAGTTTAAAAATTTTTCCTTTCATAATATTTTTTCATAATATTCCTTCATAATATTTTAGTTATTGTATAATAGTTCTGGTTCTGCTCATTTCACTCTGCATCAGTGACATCAATTCTTCCCAGATTTCTTTGAAGCTTTATGAGTCAATAAATACTTAATGTGCCTACAATGTGTCTGTAAGAGCTATACCTTAAAGATAACCGTCAGGACCCTCCAGGGTGGTAATTTTAGATTCTTCCAAGTACTGGGAGATTCTTCAGAATTCAGTTTACCTTTAAAACAGCCTGGAGAGGTCAGATTTTTGAGGCTGCAGGAGAGGTAAATGGGGAGCATATCGAGGGTTTCTGCTCACATTAGAAAAGGATAAATTCAGACAACTGGCTGTGGTCAGTCTTTGTGGTCATCATCAACCAATTGCCTCAGGGATGTCCTCCTGGAAGGAGGATCTTACCAGGATCTTATATAACCCTAACCCTAACCCTAACCTTAACATTAACCCTAACTCTAACCCTCTAATCTTTCCAGCTTTAAGGGAATCATATTTATGTAAACTATTTAGTTTTGAATGGATTTTTGAAAGTTCCAATGCCCCTGAACCAGCAGTATAATAATTGTGTATGGACAGAGCCAGCCCCCAAGACCTCAACAGGGAAATATTGCAATCCAGGGCAGATCCCTGTAACTTTAGAATTGTTTGACAGCTGTCCTGAGGAAACTGTTTCAGTTTTGTTTATTTCTTCATTTGAAATTTGAAAAACCACAGTTTTACCATATGGATTTTGTTATGATTATTCGCCATTTGGGGAATCACTTAAAAAGACAATGCTAACATCTCCAGGAGCCCAGAAACATTTCTGGAACTGAGAATGTGGACAATTACGCTGATGGAACTCATTTAATTAGCTGAAGACAAGCAGGAGGTGCTGCATCGGTTTCTACTCTCACCCTTAAATTGTGAACTGAACTTTTCTCTCTTCAGCTTCCAGTGAAGGGCTGGTGAAGAGCCTAGAGTTCAGGCCTCAGGAACATTTCCCAAACCACTGGATAAACAACTGATGTTTGTGCCTGGGAAATAGAGCACACGTTCTGGTCTAGGAGAATCTCTGGAGTTGTTGCTTTATGTCTTTCCCCAGCACAGTAAGGTAGAGTCAGGCCTTCTCAGCAGCAGTTCCCACAGTGCTCCCAAGAACACAGGAGGGCAGCGGAAGCACATGCCCACAGCAACTTTCTGCCTCGTGGAGCAGTCAGGCTTGCCATAGCTCAGTGGCATCAGGCCTTGGTGCTGGCAGCCCAAGAGTGCTCAGGCTGACAGCAACACCTTGTCTCCACATAGGGCAGGAGAACTCAGGTCCGATTAATGGCAGCTGTCCTCTCTTGACACAAGGTGGCAAAATGGGCAAGAGATAGAGAGGTTCATGCATCAGTGGGCAGAGGCAGCAGGCACAGACACAAACCCTAGCAGCAGGGACCAGCAGTGGGCAGGCAGCACAGATAGTGATTTCAGTATTCCTAGCAAGCAACCACTCAGCACACTCAGACACAGACCCCTGTAGCAACAGACAGTGGCAGTGACAGTGGCAGCCCAGTGTCAGAGGAGTGGGCATTGGTATGTTCAGTGACAAAAGCCAGGCCACTTTAGCCCATTGTTTACTGTGAGGTAGATTGGATTGACTGACTCACAACATCTGGCTTTGACCAGATAGATGAAAACAGATTTAGTGGGTTTCCCCACTTTAACTAGTTCACTGTCAGTTCAATGCTAGATTTTGTCCCATATGTGTTTTTCATCACCTTCTTTAATTTTGATTTTGTAGTTTTTTAAATTAAAATACTTTTTGTAGTTTTGAAGATTGGATATTAGTAGTATTTGGTTATTATCCCAAGGAAATATGTAAAAGTTGTGTGTCTTAAAGAGCATACTTCAGTGACTATTAGAGATATTGTAGGGGATATGGCTGTGCCAAAATCAAGTGTTTCGAGGATCATTCAAGCCCATAATGAAACAGGAACATCACAGCAAAACACCAAGCACTATGTGGTCAAATACAATACCGAGATTTAATACCCAGTAATCATTGTACAAATCTTTCCAAGGGTAGGTTTAGAAGACCAAGGAATGGTATTGTTGGGGGGGCTTGCTTTATGGCAACGAGGGAGAGGTCAAAGTGTATAAGAAGTCCCAACAGAATAAAGGGGGCAGTCACTCAGAGACCCCTTATTTTGTAATCCCTCCCCTAAGGGGCTCCCACGGAGGTAGAGCTCCTGGCTGGCTGGGCCAAGAGACACTAAGTAGGAGTAAGGGAAAGTTCTCTCTGATCTGTGATGAAGACCAGTGATTATGCAAGAAGTGTCATCATCTTTGCTGTAGACCCAACGTTCCTGGTGCTCCTGCTGCTTAAAGAGTGAGTTTGTTACTGTCACCTTTTTACATTGTGAGACCCATTGTGAAATGAAAAGATTGGGTATCACTCATCCCATGGGCCTTATCATTTAGACTCAGAAACTGGTCCTCCCTGCTAATCTCCAGATTCAATCATTCCTTTAGGGAACCGTTATATTTTTGTTCTATGTTTTGTTTTGTCTTTCTTATGCTTCTGTTTCAGTTTTTCTCTTCCTTTCTTAGTGTTGCCTCTGTAAGACAGACAGCCACTCTGTCAGGTTGACCAGTAACAGTCCTAAAATGATTTAAATGGTAGGTCACTAGAAGACCTTAGAAGATCTTAACATTTAGGAGTGAGGTCAGAACAATTTCCCAACCTTTCCCCCCATACAAGTTATGCTGAGTTTTCCTTAAAAGTTCTTTCAGAGGACTGAAGATTTAGACTGTTTATGCCACTTTCTCATTTTCTGATAGCAAAAGCAGCCATGAATTGCTTCAGGGTGCTCTAAATGCTTGGCTGATGGATCGTGATGAGTATGTGAAGGAAAGGTGCTTTACTCAGCTTGGTTTTTTTAGTTGCATGCCAAATTTATTAACTTGCTCTTTTTCTTTTTGCAAATGAGAGTATTTAAAGACACAGTTTACCTGAAAGTCTGTTTCTTACACCTTACTTCCTGCTGTGTGTTCTTCATTTCAGTGACACTGGCCTCCTGGCTATTTCATAAACAAGACACTATCTCTTGGTTCCAGAATTTTCTCTGTCTCCCATGCCATTTTAAGCTCTTCCTTGTCAACTATGCTTACTGATTTCCCTGGTGTTCTTTAAGTCTCAGCTAAAATCTCATCTTTTACCAGAAGCCTTTCTCAAACTCTTAATTCTAGAACCTTTCCTCTGCTAATAATTTCATATATATATACATATATGTGTGTGTGTTTACACATATGTGTGTGTATATGTATATAGATACACACACACACACACACAAACACTTAGGACAGAGCCTGGCTTAGAGTAGGTACTGTATAAATGTTTACTCCACTAAAAAGACTCCTATTTACATAGCTTGTTTTGTATATGTTGGTTTGCACATTATCTCCTCCATTAGATTGCAAGCTCCTTGAGGGCAGGACAGTCTTTTGCCTCTTTTTGTGTCCTCAGTGCTCAGCACAGGGCTTGGCATAGAGTAGATGGTTAATAAATGTTTATTGACTGATGATTGCTTTGGATACAGCCCAAATGCTTTGGTATGATTCCTTATTATTGTGGTTTTTACTAATGAAATTATCTATTGTGCCTACAATTTTTTTTTCTTCCACCCACTGAATCTTTAGGATTCAATTATTTAGTCTTCACCAAAGTTTGAATCGTTGGTTAGAGGCCTTTTGTTGATTGCAATTTTATTGCATTTCAGTAAGTAAAGGATGCATTTTCTATTTCTGCTTTTTAGCATTTATTTATAAGGTTTTAATCTCCTCTGCTTAGTTTCTATAAAGGTGCCATTCACAGCTCAGAGACAGGCATAATGCATTCTGTTTTCATTCAGAAATTATCAGAGACTAACCTAGCTGCCTTCAACTAGAATTCTAGGAGGGTCCTTAATTTCTTTGTTATTTGTCTTTTGGTTTGATTTGTGTACATTTGAAAGGTACATATTGAGTTTCCCCCAACTATTATTTTTTGTTTTCTATTTTTTCCTTTAATTTGATTAATTTTTTCTTCAAGTATTTAGATGCCGTGCCAATCATTACATATATATTAGATATTGGCACTATTTCAGTATCTATGGTTGGAAATATCCATTATCTATGGATATTTTTCACATCTATTTTGACTACCAATTGACTGTTGTCTCAACTAAGATCATGATTCTTACCACTGCTTTTAAAAATTTGCCCAAACCAATCAAATCTACTCTTCATTTTAATTGTGTGAACCTTTGTATTTCAAGTATATTTCTCGTAAACTTAATGTTGGATTTTGCTCTCTAAATAATTTTGTTATCCTTTTGTCTTTTATAGATCAATTCATTCCAACCACATTTACTGTTATAATTGCTAATTGTGAGATTCCCTCCATCAGATCCTCTTAATTTTTTCTCTTTCTCTCCAAACCAACTTTTTATAAAGGAGAGGGGAACGGATAAAGAGAAGGAATCTGATCAAAGGAGTAATCTAGAATTACAGTGGTCTGTTCTCATTCTTCTCCTCCTCTCTTCACCAATCCTGGACCTCAGTCTATTTCTTATACTTCCTTTCTTTTTAATCACCCTTTATATTAAGCCCTCCTAAGATGAGGCTTGATTTGCTTGTGATTTTTCTTTACCGCTCCCTTCTTCTCTGTCTCTGTCCCTCTTTTCTCTCTTTTCTCTCTCTCTCCTTCTTTTCCTCCCATCTGTCTCTCTCTTTCTCTGTCTCTCCTTCCATCTCCCCCTTCGTTACGTCTACCCCCTCTACCCGTGTGTGTGTGTGTGTGTGTGTTCATTCCTTTTCCATTTCGGACATGTAAGAGTGAAGTCATTAGATAACCCCCTCTTCCCATTCCTTTTTCTGTGCATATATTCTTCTCATATACTCTATTTAAATAAAATGAGAAGATCCACATTTCTTCCTCACTTCTTAGTGTCTTCCTTTTGTCTCCTTTTTCTTTCATCTGTTTAAGCCAATAAAAACAGAACAAAAATACATTCTAACTCTGTGTCTATCTTAAAATTTAAGCCTGTACAGGATCCTTGAGGCACTGAGATTCCCAAGGGACATTGTTTTCTCCTCTCCCTCATTAGGTTCATTGTAAACACTGTAATCTCCTTTCAAGTGCTCAGAAACCTTTGTAGATTTCTTTGGACTCCTGTGTTTGCATTTCAATATGTTTGTTTAACTTTGGTCCCTCAGCCTGAAAATTCTCTATTCCATTAATGGTTCGTTGTAGACTGTATTTCAGGGCAATTAATTCTTAGTTGTAAATTCTATTTTTTGCCTTTTGTGGCACCACATTTTAAGTTTTTCATTTCTTTGTAGTAGTTGCTGCCAAATTTTGTGTGATCCTGACTAAAGTTCCTTGATATTGGAACTCTTTGTTGCTGCTTGCAACTTTTACTTTGACGTTTCAGATTTTGGCAATCACTTTTCTGGGTATCTTAAATTTGGGAGGAGAGGTTCCAGTGGTGATTGGTGGATTCGTTCCATTTTAATTTGCTCTCTGGCAAGTGCTTTAATCAATTAATTAATTGAATTAATCTTGGCAGCTTTCTTTTATAATTTCTTTAAATAAAGTGTCCAGATTTTTTTGGGTTATTGTTTTCAGGAAATCTAATAAGTTTTAAATGACCTCTCTTTGAATTGTTTTCCAGGCTACTTGTTTTCTGAAAGTAGATAATTTACATTTCTCCTATTTTTCACTCTTTTAATTTTGTTCTAATGTTTCATGTTGTCTCATGTAGTTATGGAATTATGTTTAATTTTTTAAAATAGAGTCCATTTAATGGGTAAAATTTTTCCTTATTCTGTTCCAAGCTATATCTTACCTGACTGCACTCAGTTTGGACCTCTTTGACTTTTCCACTATCCCCTCTCTCTTTTTTTCAGCTTCTTTTTGAGGGTCATCTTCCTCCATTTAATGAGAAGCTCCTCAAGGGCAGGGACTGTCTTTCTGTTTTGTATTTATATCCCCACTGCTTCACATGGTGCCTGAGAGGTACTTAATATGTTTATTGACCACTGACTGTTGCCCAAGTTCACATAGTATATCTTAGAGGCAGGACTTTAAACGAGATATGCTGGACTCTGTCATGGCCTCTACTCTATCCAGTATACCACAGTGCCTTTCTACTGAAACAAAGCTACTCATTGGTTAAAGCTGATTCTACTTTCATGGTTAAAGTGACATGGAATTTTCCAGGACAGTTTTCAATTTCAAGAAAAGTGATGTGAAAGTTAAGTAAGTGACTGAACTTTACCAAAGTAATATTTGTTCCAGATTATTTTATTATTTTATTATATCTGTAAACATCTGAAGGGCTGCTATTGTAGAAGAGGACCTAGATTTGTATTTTTTAGTCCCAGAAGGAAAAACTAGAAGAATTGGGTGGAAGTTGCAGGGAGGCAGATTTAAGCACAACGTAAGAGAAAAGAATCCCAACAATTAGGACTCTCAAAAAATGGAATGGGCTGCCTCTTAAAGTTGTGAGTTCCCCATCAAAGACTGAATAATTATTTGTTGGCATTATTTCATAGTGGATTGCTGTATGCATACAGGTTGTCCTGGGTGGCCCTTATAATGCCAAGAATCTGATTTTTTGAAAATGTGAGTGCTGTTTTTATGAGGAAATTTGATTTCTTCGCTATTTGCGGCATCTAGGCAGGCATCTTATGCATCTTTCCCCTAGAGTTTTGGAACTCATCTCCCACATTAAAAATCTCTTCAAGGCCCAGGAGAGCCTCCCCTTATCTTCTTGTTTCAAAGCCTGTACCTTCTGTTAATAGTTTATATTTATAGCATTTTAGAATTACATAAACTTTACATAGCTCTTCTAATTGAATCTTTACAACAACCTCATCATGTAAGTGATATAAGTGTTGTTATGCCCAGATGATACAGATGGAATCCAGGCTCAGGGAGGTTAAATGATCTGTCCAAGGTCTTTTGATTCCAAGTCCATTGTCTTTTCATTACAACACACTGCCTCCCTGACCCTCTTATTCTTTCCTAAGTTCCTGATTCCTTTTTAAACAATACCTCAATCAAATGAGCTCATTTTCAAAGATATTATAGTGGGTATAACTGATGAATGATCATGTCTTTCCAGTCTCAGATGACTACATCCTATCATTTCCTTAGGATTTCTTTGGTGGATTTGCATTGTTACAGGTTCCTCATAAATATAATATCCATGTTTCCACAAAATCACAGAATCTTGGAATTAAATGAACCATCTAATGCAACCTATACCTGAGAAGGAATTCTTTTTGCAAGTTCCTTTAGATCAGTGGTTCTCAACCTTCCTAATGCCACAACCCTTTAATACAGTTCCTCATGTTGTGGTGACCCCCAACCATAAAATTTTTTTTGTTGCTATTTCATAACTGTAATTTTGCTACTGTTATGAACCGTAATATAAATATCTGATACGCAGGATGTATTTTCATTGTTACAAATTGAACCCACAGGTTGAGAACCGCTGCTTTAGATGTATCCCCAAGCAGTGGTTTAGCAAATTCATCATAAACAGTGTTCACGTAATGGGATAATGCCAGTGGACACTACCAATAGGAAGAAAAGGGTTGTTGTCCTTGAAATACTGCTGCACATGATTGGTCAGTATGATTAACTTGCTTCTAGGAGCCAAAGAAATATTCAGCATGGTGTAAGCTTGCTCAAGTTTACTCAAAGTGGTTGTGATGATTGACTTGATGTGAAGGACAGCTAAGTCATTGTCACTCCTTTGTGTTCTGGTACCATGAGAAGGCAAGATACATCAGAACAAACGAGAAATATCAATACCTTACCTGTTAGAAATGTTTTAGGGCAGAAGGTGCTAACAACTACAGCAGGTAACTCATTAGTGTGCATGTAATAGACTAGAGATATGAATGTTTTCATTATGTGTTGGCATTATATCGTAATAAAACTGGAAATTGATCTTACCATTTCTAATCATACGCTTCATAATACTGCTTATCAATGGTACCAAGTACTCAAAGGGCAACCCTGAGAAATAATTTAATCTCTAGAGTAGATGAAATAAGAAATAAAATTGAGAACTAAGTGCTATCTACAGAGGAAAATAATGAAAGAACTTGTCATTGAAAATCTTCACTAAACACAAACTCCAGAAATTCCACCTAATAATGAAATGAGTGATAAAAACAATTTCAATGTCTCAAATGATTTTGAAGAGGAGATTAACATACTAAAGTGAAATTTTGAAAAGTCCTATTTTGAGTTAGATGGCATGAATTCAATTAAGCAACCACAACTGTGCCAAATCAGAGTAATTCAAAACAGCTACAATTTGTTACATACGTTATAAACAAACAGATTCTCCTACAGTATTTGACACAAAGTATAAAAATATTTCAGGACCCATGCATAACAGAAAACGTGATGGGCATTGCCATGGTACGAGCCCTATGAAGAAGTGGAGAGCTGCCAAGGAAGACTACTAGGGACAGACACAAAATACCATTATGGCAGGAGCTGCTTGAGGAAGCTAGTAAATATATGTTGAAAGGCTTTAATAGATTACATCAATATCTAGGGCATGCAGTAAAAACCTTGAACCTCCTGTATCATCCAACCAAAAGTGACAAAAAGAATCACTAAAAAGAACATAGAAAATAAAATATATATTGGATATGTTAGATTCTCTTAATCAGCACTTGGAAATAAAAAGATTCAAAGCATCACAAAGAACAAAATAAATAATTCTACATCAACCTGAAACTTTACTAGAGAAGCTTAAGAAGCAAATAAATCAAAGAAGAGAATCCCTGAAGAAAGTAGATTTAAAAATTTTCTCATCATCTACGTGATTACAAGAAATCCAATACATTGAAAAGGCACATTAAATCAAATATAAAATAGAAATAAAATAGAAAACATTAATACTATGAACAACAGAACCATTGCCTCAAGGCAGGAGGCTGAAATTCTAGCTTCTTTCTAAAACTGGAAAGTGTCAGGGTTGAAAAAAATACAAAAGTATTGGCTCAAACACTTACTTTGCCAGCTTCCTCTCAGATGCAAGCCTGATCCCAACTTTTTGTTTTTTAACAGAAAGCATCCTAAATCTACTAGGAACAGATTGGAACATCAGTGACCCCTTGAAATATAGGGTAATTATGTGTTTATGTACTTCATACAATGCATTCAGAGCTTGTGTTACCAAAAAACACTCCATAGACACTTAGAAGAAAATGGACCTGAAGAGCAAAAACATGTCCCTGGAACATAAAGAACAACTTATTATTGATTTGGTAAACAGCAAACAAGCTGAGTGAAAGAGCTATGTAGCATTTATACTGACTTTATTGTCACAATGACTACGACTGAATCTTGCCTTCATGTCATACACATGTATTGCATATAGAGGCACATATACATGTGTATATATATAACACATTACATGTAAGGATAGTGAAAAACTTGACATATTTGGTGTCCACATCAATAATTGATTTTTATTTAAAGTATGCCATCAGCACAATAACATTAAGAACAATCAGTATAAAATGTGCCATCTTTCATGCAGAAATTATATGCCCTTTGTCATATTGCCTAGCTTAAACACATGGCCATTTCAGGTTTTTGTCTTTGTATCCCAGTGACTATGGGATAATGTGTGGCACTAGTGAGAGCTTAATAAAGGCTTATTGATTAATTGATTAGTTTTAAATAGAAATTAGATGGCTTTCAGGTTAATGAGTCATACCAAAATATCTTAATAATCACATCAAACTATAAGGCTGTATTAAAACACTTATTAGCAGTTTTTTTCATCTCTTAGACTATTTCTGCAATCATATAAAAATGTTATTTGGACTTGATAAGTATAAAATTCTTAATGTATACCTCGGAAAAGTAAAGATGGAATGTTTCAAGTTTGAATTTGGAATTCAAATTGAACCAATGGATGGAAGTAATATTTTCAAAAACCTTGGCGTTCTTCATATTAAGCAATGAAACTATTAAGGAGAAAGTTGCTGTTGTGTATATCAGCGTAATGCCAAGCAAAGGCAACTTTCAAGGTTCAGATTGCCAGCATAGCAAACCCCAGTTGTTCAGTGACAGATTAAGGCAAACATTCACAGAACAGAGAATATCAAAATACAGTGTAATCCATTCATTTAGCAAGTAAGTTCTCAATTCAATCCAGGTACTACTCCACCCCTGGGCAGTACATTCATTTAGTCAGTCAAAGTCTCTCTTCTCAAATGGAGATTAGTTTCCAATCATAAGCAAAGTACATTCATTTGGTCAATCACAGAGCACAAAAAAGTCAAAGCTTTCTCACCTCTGGATCACAATTGAATTACAATACCATCCATTAACGCCAAGCACTTTCTCAAAAGGGGCAGGAGAGCACAAAAGGCCATCTACCCTTAAGCTACAACAAGGTTAAGATATCATCACAGCATTCAGTGCCCAAGGAGAGGTCCTGTCTTCATCTTGACCCAAAGCAAGTACTCAGCAGTTCTGGTTCCTGGGGAGGCAAACCTAACAAAGCCACAACACACATTGCCAGTGTCCTCATCAAGTCACTCTCTGCCTGTAGAATAGTCCCAGAACCCCTGAAAACATCAGCAAGGCCCTCTTCCAGGATTTCTGTAAACATACAACAAGAAAATCCTCTTTCAGGGGTTCTGAAGCAACAGCAATGTTCCAGGACCTTTACAATAGCAGCACTGTTCTTCACCAGCAAGTGAATCTGGCAAAACAACACCAAAACAGACAGACAAAATACCAGCATCATAGCCATGCCTCCTCAGTTCTTGGCAGCTCCAGGTGGCAGTTCTCAAAAATCCCGGGCAGCTCCAACTGGCCCTCAGCAGTCCAGGACACTGCTCTCCAAAAGTCCCTCTGGCCTTCTCTGTGTAGGCCCCCTCTCGCATTGGGCCTCTCTCCAAATTCATGTCTCCTCCCAATTCAGCCCTCTCTTCACATCAACAAGTCCACCCCACAAGTGGGATTCACAAGCTCTAGGTTTTAACACTCAACCCAAAAACCAAGCCAATAGAGAGGCATCTTCAAATTCCATTACCATTACAATCAGTAGGCATACTGAAATCACAGCTTAATGGGAATACAGTGGGGATGACCATGTTTAAAACAATTAATAGCTAAGTGAATGGAAAATGTCCTAAAAAAGAAACCCATACAATATTAATGAAACACAGGACCCATCACTTTAATATAACCACAGAATGATGAATACTTCCTCATCAAAAAAGGAGGAAGAGGTTTCATAAGAATTCTCAGAATACATGATAAATAGGTTAAAAGCTCAAAGCAGTACTTTTGGAACAGGCACACATCACTTTAATAATAAAGCTTGACAATAGGCACACCCTCATTGAATTTGTCAAGTGTCATTGAAAGTGGTTTACTCTAGGTGTAGTCCATGAGAGGGCTGAGATTGAAGAACAGAATCAAAAAGTACTCAATAATAATAATAGGTATTTTAGGGCTTACTCTGTGCCAGGCACTGTCCTAAGCACTTTACAACTATTATCTCATTCGATCCTTCCAACAACTGGGAAGTAGGTTTAATTATTATTCCCATTTTTCAGATGAGGAAAGCTGAGGCACACAGAGGTTCAGCAACTTGACCAGGGTCACACAAGTAGAAAGTGTTTGAGGCTGAATTTGAACTCATGTCTTCCTGATGATAGAGCCAAAGCTCTGTCCACTGCGCCACCTCACTGCCTATTGTACTACCTGGATACCTAGCTAGCTCCATGGGTGACATCCACATGAATTTTACCAAAATTATTGCAAGAAAAAAGAATCAAACAAATAATTGAATGATGTGGTTTTCTATTTATAGAAATGGAGGGGATTATGATTGAAATTCAGGACCAGGTTATAGCTACCAGAAATTATGGATGGGCTATCTCCATAAAGAGCCCAAACTTATTGATCAATGCAGACTATGCAAGGGCATGGTAGAAACTATGTAATAAGCAAAGATTTAGTATGTACTAAATAACTAGAAAGAAATGACTTGATGAGCAGAAGTTCACTCTCTTTTCAAACATTATTAAGTAAAAAATCCCTGTGACACAAATAGAGACCTCAGATATCCTTGAAAATCCAACAAACAAACCGTTCTGAAATTGGACCACTATTTTAGACAGAAGTAATGGTGAACTGATCTCATGGGCACAACATTAATCCAAAAAAATTTAAGAATTATGTTTTCAATAAATGTTGCCGTACCAAATATTCATAATCCTTAACTTTGTGGAAAGGAAACTTTCAAAATCTAGCTATCTAGCAGAATAACTCAGAATCATGTGGAACAGGAAGAGAAACATATTGTCTCCATCATCCCACCTGGTACTGGAGTCATTCCAAAGATGCTTCCAATAATGGGCTTTCATTCCAATATCTCATGTAGTTACAAAAAGGAGGAATTTTATCTATCTGTGAAATAATTCACAGAATATTAATTTAAAGAATATTATCAAGGACTTGTTCAAGGACTGCTTTTATCTGAATTCCATTGAAAAAGATGAGAATAAGATGAAAAACAAAATGATAGAATAGGCATAGAGAGTGGACCTGTGATTTCATTGGCATAGAGAGCCTCTAGGTACAGAAATTTCTTCTATCAATACAGGCTGTCACCTTTGCAACTTAGGCTTAGAGAGTTGTCCAGAAAAATGAAAAGTTAAAGTGACTTGGTTAAGGTAACACTCTACAACTTGTGTGTGTCAGAGGATCTTGAATCCAGATCTTCCTGAATTTGACTCTGGTTCTCAATAATAACAATGATAACAATTAACAGAGGTTTTCCGTTTGTCATTAGAGCAAGGGAACTGTATCCTCATGAGATGGGAATTTAATAACTAAGCCTTGAGTTTATTTCTTTGGTGCAATGTAGTTTGTGCATTTGAAAAACAAAAAGGCTTATAATTCAAGAGAAATAAATTATGCACAGCTAGAAGACTGCAACTGTTCAGTCAGGAAATGTCAGATGTCTTAGCACATCATCCTGAGGCATACTTTGAAGGACAGTATCTTAAAAGTGAGTTCTAGACAGATTTCACCTGTGTAAGATTAGGGAGAATGGGGATAGCATTTCTTCTGAGGTGTATTTCTTGAGGTTGAGGCTGACCTCCCCAGAGCTCATCATCCAGTGAAGGCTTGAGGAAAAGCTTATTATAACAGGAGGGACAGATGAAAGAATGGGATACAAAGCGGACGTAATTTTTCAAGATTAAAAGAAAAATCTTTAACAAAGCAGTTTATTCTTCATTTTTTAAGAGGAAAAGATAAGTCTTGGTTCACCCCTTAATAATCCCATAAAATAAACTCTCAATAAAATTGCCCGTTTATATCTTCTGTCCAATTTGTTTTTAATTCTGTTGTGGCATAGACCTAAGTCCCCCAATTCTTGGTGCCTTTATCTGGGAGTAAATGAGTCTATTTTGGATTCAAACTGCTTGTGCTCTCCTTTGTTAATGGACTGACTACCCACTTTCTCTCCATTTTTACCTAAGTAGTTTGTCTTTTTGTTAGCCTCAGTCTTCTGAAGGAAAACCTCTTCTTTTTCTTATCTTCTTGCCTCTGTCCAATGGGAAAGTCTATATTCTGTAGCACTGGAGATGTGCTGCTGAATGTTTAACTGGTTCCTTTGGGAAACTACATTAGCATGACACACTTTTAACTTAATCTGCATTGTTAACATTTTTCTCCATCACTTTCCTAAGTCTAGACAAACAACAAAGCAATAAATCAATCCCCAATTTATAGTATTTGCAAATTTCTGAAGCGTAAACGTTTACAGTGAAAATTAAACAGTTGGCTCTTGCCAGCCAGGTTGAGTTGGCTCCAATACATCCCTATTTTAACCTGAAAGTTCATCTCGAAGGAGAAAAAAAATTAGGAAGGGGAAAGGAATGGGAAAAACAAGACAAAAACATAAGAAACATAGAAAGTCAAAACACGGGACTGGGAAAAAACTATGTTTCAGGTGATTAGAAAAAAAGAATTGCTGGCAAGGCAATAATAAAAACATTGTCTAAAGATGCACAGGAAAAGTACATTATGCCTAAAGGCAATATGCATAATGAAACACCACAGCATTAAACATAGATTCACTGATTGGCAGAGTGTTTAAGCACTGAAATAAAGTTCGAAGATCTTGATAGTAAGATAATAACTGTGGATGACTTTACCATTCCTCATTTAGAGTTTAACTGTAATAATAAGAAGAAAATTATAGGTTTGAACATATAGAGAAAATAGATTTGTTATACCTATAGTGATTTGTAAATAAGAGTATGGTTACTTTTTGCTGTCACCTTTGTAAATATTGACCATGTACTAGGGCAAAAAGAAACAATAATAAGAAATATTAACAAATCTAAAATTTGGAATTATTAAATGCCTATATCATAGGTCATAATTGAATAAAAATAATACAGCAGTTATGAATAAAAAGCAAAGTAACCATAAATAAAAGATAAGGATTTGAACAGACTAATGGCACCCTAAATAATGAGTAGGTCATAGAATAAATTTTGGAATAAAAGAAATATTATTTTAATCATAACAATGAGAGAATATACTAAAACATATGGGATGCTGCTGAAGTTATTCTTGTAGAAAATTCGCATCTCTGAAAATATCAACAAAATATAAAGACATTATTAATTGAGCACAAAATTTTAAAATCGCTTAAAAGGAACAAATTTATAACTAAAACTAGCACAAAAGTAGATATTTAAAAATAGCAGAAATAAATAAAAATGAAAACAAAACTGATAAAACAAGGTTAATAAGATTTTCTTTAGAAAAAATCAATGCTATTAGTTTGATTTTTAAAAGAGAAAGAAAAATCAAATTGCCAAAATAACAAAAAGTGATGAATTCCCAATTGCTACAAAAGAAAATGATCAGAAAAATGGAGAATTTAAAGAAATGAATCTTATCTAAAAATATTAAATGCCCAAGTTAACAAAGCATAAAGTAAAGTCTTTAAACAGCCTCTGAAAGAAATTTACTAAGTTACAAATAAACCACCAAAGAGTGGGAGGGGCCGGTCTAATGAATATCTCAAAGGGATTAATCAGTGTGCTTACCATTATTGTCAACAATTTTTTTTAAAAAAAGACCTTTAATTAGTATCCTTTTCTAAGATATGGTCCTGAAACCCAAACCAGGGAAGCATGAAGCAGAGGAAGGGAACTATAGACCAATATGATTAATGGTATTTTGTGGCTTAGACTTTTATTAGTATAAGGAATTCTTCATATGGAAATTCCTTCCGCTAACTGAGATCAATAATTCTCTGTTGTTGTTGAGACATTTCAGTCACTTCTGACTCTCTGTGATTTTATTTGGGCTTTTCTTGACAAAGATATTGGAATGGTTTGCCATTTACGTCTCCAACTTCAAGCTGAGGCAAACAGGGGTAAATGACTTTTACAGGGTCACAGACTGCAGGCCTAGCACTCTATCCACTGTACCACCTAGCTGCCCCTAACCACACTTATTAGTACGTACCAAAGACAAGCCCTTGAACAAAGTCTTTCTCAATCTAACGTTAACCATCTACCGTTTATCCACCATGATACACTACTCTTCCAATAATCAATATTGATACAAAACATAAAAGCTTAGCAAAGATACTATAATATTCAAGGATATGGACTGGATTTAGGATTTCATTGATATAGGGAACTCCTGGACGAAGAATTTCTCCCTACCAGTGCATGTTATACCTTCTTTGCAACTGAGTCTCAGAGAGTTGCCTAGGGCACAGAGATGTCAAGTGCCTAGGCTTCCACAGCTAGTATGTGTTTAGAGGTAGGGCATTTTTTCTTCTTTTCTTTGTGTCCCTAGGCAGAGGGCCTGGAACATGTTAAGTATTTAAGAGACACCAGGTGGCTGACTGATAGATCTCCTTAGACTGTGCCTTTTCTCTGGCTATCTCACATTCTTGAAATTCTTTTCCTCCTCATCTCTACCTCTGAGCTTCCCTGGCTTCCATCAAGATTCAGTTCAAATTCCACTCTCTTTCCTTGTTCCTCTCAATGCTAGGGCCTTACCTAAGAAATCATCTCAAATTTACCCTGAATATATCTCATATGTACATACAGCCAATCCTCAACTTTTGCAGGGGTGACATTCCTAGAAAATGGTGTGAAAGTAAAAAATGCTCATGTTGATACATCAAACCCATGAGAAATAGGACATTAGGTTCCTGTGACCACCCAAAAATATAATCTTTCACTAGGGATTGCCGAAAATATGCTTGACTGCATACAGTTCATTATAACAAAATATTAATTCTGATACTATGTACTTTTCCAAAGAGAGTAACTGTAAAATAACCCATAAAATTCAGTATACAAAATAAAAATGATAGCATGCAAAATATTTTTTCTTACTAGTAACTCCCTAAAGTTCTATGACCTTTAATGTTAATATCTCAATTAAAAAAAAGTATTTCAGCAACATTCACTTTTCATAACACACGAAATCTACAGTACATAAATACTGTGCAGCAAACAAAATTCTTAAAACTAAAATATTCCTAATCTAAATCTTACCCTCTACTGGGTCACATGGTGGTGTGAGGGTGTTGCACTATATAAGGGCATCGTACTGTACAATGAAGCATAGATTAGTTAACACCAAACTCACAGTGACAGCTGCTGCAAACATTCCAGCGTGAAGTTTATCTGTTACTTTTATTTTCTCACTAAGTGGCATCACTGAGTTTGCAGACATGAATTTAGAGCCTGAGGAACTTGCACTAGACTTTGGGGGCATAATTGTAACACAAAACTTGAGTTTTTTTAAAAAAAGCAAACAATTAAAATTATTCAGACAAATGCATGGGAATTCTTTACAATGGTAGAGTGAACAAGACCAGTGAAGGCCCTACTAGGACTACCAGTAACTCCATAAATCTGCATGTATCAGGCCTCTCATTTTTCTTCCCCCTCCATGACACAAAGCCATAAATATTCACTGTTGGCCAAGAAAAAGTGAAAAAGAGGTTACTAAGAAAATCTGCAGGAAGTTAAACTCTGGATTGTTGAGGCTCATTGGTAGTTGTTTGCCTATATTGTAAGCTCCTGGAGGGTCAGGGTTTGCTGCCCTTTGTCCCTAGCTCTTAGCAAAGTATCTTGCACGTACTACAGACATTTAGTAAGGGCTTATTGACTTGACTTGGACCTAGATCCTCTGGTATCCAAGGTCAGTTTTCTATCTACCACATCATGCAGAGTTTATCCAAAAAATTATTCATTATGAGCAAGATAGATTTGTTCCAGGAATACAAGGATATTTCAATATTAGGAAACAATTATTATAATTAACCATATATAGAGAGAGGATTCTGGGAAGATGGCAGAGTAAGTCTGAAGACTTTGGGTTCTCCAAATTTCCTCTACAAAAAAGGACAGAATATTGCCTCAAAATGATTGTAGAGCAACAGAAATAAACAAAAGTTGAGGTAAAACAGTTGTCTTCCTGAGACACCCTGAGAGGACTCCAGGAAAGACTTAACCTCCACACATGGAGATTTGACCTGCAAACACTCCAGGTTAACTCTGCAGAATCAACCAACAAGCCCTGGGGGCATCTGGGTTGGAAGGTAGACTCAACGGAGAACTTTCACCTCACAGACAGTGTTGGATGGCTGAGTAGGAGAAAACTGAAGGGTCTTCCAGTGTTGAGAAAGACCAAACACAGCTGTGCTGACCTGATGAGATCCCAGCCTGCAGCTGCAAAGGAGAAGGAGCTAACTCATGCCTGGTGAGTGTGGTAGCATAAAGGTGGGAACCCTGTTGGCCATGGGCACTTGCAGGAAAGCAGAGTCCTTGGTTTTGGTTCCAAGATGGAGAGGACAGTTGAAGTTTGCAGCGCCTGGAGGAACTACTAGGAGCAACAGCATTCTCAGGACAGCAGGGCTGGGGAATGTGGCTGTGCCTTAGCGAGGGAGAGGATTGCCATAGGTTGGGCCCTGGGACAGAGTTTAGAAAATAACCCTAAAGTGGGCTTGAGGCTTGGGCATCATTCCTCATACATTGAAACTAGAATTTGATTATACTAGTAAGCTGTAAAAAGAAAGCAAAATAAAAATAAATAAGCCAAGGAGAAAGAACCCAACCATAGATAGTTACTATGGGGATAGAGAAGATCTGGGTTCATATTCAGAGGAAGATAGTAGAGTTTTTAAAAAGCCATTCCTTTTTCAAAGAGAAATGTCAAGTGGTCACAAGCACAAGAAGAGTTCTTGGAAGAACATAAAAAGGACTTTAAAAATCAGTTAAGAGAGATCATGAAAAAAATTAGGAAAAAAAATAAGAGCAATCCAAGAAAATCGTGAAAAGAAAATTGACTGGGCAGCTGGGGGAGTGGCTAGGTGGCACAGTAAATAGAGCACTGGCCCTGGAGTCAGGAGGATGTGAGTTCAAATCTGACCTCAGACACTTAACGCAAAAACTAGCCGTGTGACCTTGGGCAAGTCACTTAACCCCAATTGCTCTACCTTCCCCCCTCCAAAAAGCAAAAAAAAAAGAAAAAGAAAAAATAAAATTGACTAAAAAGAGAATCAAAAACATCCTGTAGTGTCTTGTCTATCCTACAGTTGGTATTTTCCATTCTTTGCTTGACATAATGCTTCCTAGTTTCTGGACTGTGGACTACTTATTTAGTACTCTTCTAACACCAGATTTGTTAAAGAATCTAAGAGCACTGAAACATTTTTTATTGGACTGATTGTGTCTTAGAATTTTATCCTTTTTAGGAAGTTTGCCTTGGTTAGAAATACAAAGTACCAGAAAGTTTCAGACCAGGGATATGGTAAATAGGGTGAGAAGGAAAATGAGAAAAAAATAGAATGGAGGGAAATATACAACTAGTAATTATAACTTTGAATGTGAATGGGATGAATTTTCCCATAAAATGGAAATGGATAGCAGAATGGATTAAAAAATGGTCTAAATCATTATTGATCAGAGAAATGTAAATTAAAGTAACTTTGAGATATTATCTTACACCTATCAGATTGGCTAAAATGACAGATCCCCTTCAATTAGGGAATGATTAAACAAGTTGTAGTATATGTTTGTGATGGAATACTACTATGTTATAAGAAATGCTGAACTGGTTGATTTTAGAAAAACATGAAAACATGGAAAGATTTGGAGCTATGAAATAAGATGCTATCTACCTCCAGAGAAAGAACTGACAAATAGAAATATGTATAGTGTGATCTTACATATATGTATCTGTGTGTATTTATAAATACAAATATGTATAGAGATTGTGTGTGTATGTGTGTGTATACATATACATGTACGTATACATATATATTTGTGTTTAATTGCATCCTTCTCTAGGGCAGGATGGGGATGGAGGGAGAAAAAAAGTGCACAGCAGAGAACAAAAGAAAACTTAAAAGGAAGCACAGAAAAGCTAGGTAGCTTTGAAAACAATGTGTGGTATTTATTATATAGTTTGGTTTTTTTTTAAGTCTGAAATGGAAATTTATGATTTTATATTGAATTCTCTCTTTAGGTTCTGCTGTGTACATGAAAATGCTTTCCTTCCATTTTGTATTTAAATTTAAAATGAATAAAAAAATGAAAAAAAAAAGAAAGTTGCAGACCAAAAGGGTTTTCTAGTGCATGTGTATATGAAAAATTGGGTATAACTCGATGATAATAAAGTCAATACAGATGTTAACCCCTAATGATGTTCAATACCTGTTTTCTTAAAATAGAAATGGTTAAGATTTTCATGGTAATTTTTTATGGTAAATTTTTTTTTTTTTTTTTAGTGTTTATCTCTTTTGCTCATCTAGCAATAGCTTGTGATAAGAGATAGACCTTGAGAATTGATAAGGGCATGAGAGAAAGGTATGCATAGAATATGCATCTAGGTTTGAGTTTCATTTATCACTTATAGAAACAATTTCCCTTTTGACATTTGTCTATCTTCTTATCAAGGGAATAAGGTCATAAGGGAATTCAAGGTAACCAAGATAACAATCACATATTCTTTCCCTGTAAAGGGGAAAAATGAGATTTTCAAAAGATATCATTTGAAAAAGATACTAAGTTAATAACAGGTGAAAATGAAAATGCCCTCAGATGTCTGCATTTCAACAAGTCTTTTATTAATCTTGAACCCAACAGTTTTTAATATGATTAGGCTCCAAAATGTCACTGGAAATTGTATATACAAAATTAGGAACAGAGGGCAGCATGTTCTGAGTGTAGATTGGGAGCATGTCATTCACCTCCATGCTCCTCGGTTCTCTTTAAATGAGAACATTGTCCAAGTAAGTGGAGTCTATGAGGTAGTTTAAGTTAATTAAGAAAAAAAAATAAAAAAGATGTCCTTTGTACTCCAGAAGGATAAAGCCCATAGCTGTTATCCAGAGGCAGCTCCTATCCTGGCTAATCCTAACCATCTTTGTTCACAGGTACATCTCTTTTTGAAGTTTATGAGTGGTATAAATCGAGATTATTGCATACACATAGTATAGGTTCCCACAAATCGTTACTAAATTAGGAATATGTTTATTTTTTTATATTTTATTTTATTTATTTTAGTTTACATCATTCATTTCCATGAGATTTTGAGTTACAAATTTTCTCCCCATCTTTTCCCTACCCCCCCCTCAAAACAGCCATTCCCTTGTATGATCCCTCCCCCAATCTAATCTCTCCTAT
>CM053590.1:195554704-195574238 GCA_028646515.1 Pseudochirops corinnae | reverse complement strand
GGGTACATAGCCAATGACTATACTAATCCACTGTTTGATAAACCCCAAACCCCAGTTTTGGGGACAAGAACACACTATTTGACAAAAACTGCTGGGAAAACTGGAACCTAGTATGGCAGAAATTGGTCATAGACCAATATTTAACACCATACACCAAAATAAAGTTGAAATGGCTGCATGATCTAGGTATAAAGGTTGATACTGTAAGAAATCTGGGAGAGCAAGGGATAGTTTACCTGTCAGATCTATGGAGGGGGGAAGACTTCATGATGAAACAAGAGTTAAAGAGCATTACATAATGCAAAATGGATAATTTTGATCACATTAAATTGAAAAACTTCTGTACAAACAAAACCAATGTTACCAGGATTAAAAGGGAAGTGGAAAATTGGGAAAGAATTTTTACAACCAGTGTCTCTGATAAAGGCCTCATTTCTAAAATATACAAAGAATTGAGTCAAATTTATAAGAATACAAGCCACTCTCCAATTGATAAATGGTCAAAGGATATGAATAGGCAGTTTTCAGAAGATGAAATTAAAGATATCTGTAAGCATATGAAAAAATGTTCCAAATCACTAGTGATTAGAGAAATGTAAATCAAAACAGCTCTGAGGTACCACATCTCACAGGCCAGATTGGCTAAGATGACAAAACAGCATAATGACAAATGCTGGAGAGGATGTGGAAGAAATGGAACACTAATGCATTGTTGGTGGAGCTGCAAACTGATCCAGCCATTCTGGAGAGCAATCTGGAAATATGCCCAAAGGGCTATAAATAAATGCATACCCTTTGACTCATCAATACTACTTCTAAGGTTATATCCCAAAGAGATCAGAGAAGTGGGAAGAGGACCCGTATGTACAAAAATATTTATAGCGGCTCTTTTTGTGGTGGCAAAAAATTGGAAAACAAGGAGATGCCCATTAATTGGGGAATGGCTGAACAAGTTATAATATATGAATGTAATGGAATACTACTGTGTTATAAGAAATGAGGAGCATATGGACTTCATAATAACCTGCGGAGACCTATGAACTGATGCCATGCGAGAAGAGCAGAACTAGGAGAAATTTGTACACAATCACAGACACAATGTATGTGTGACAACTTACTTCAGCAAGACAAGGTCATAGGTTAACTCCAAAAGACCCATGATTGAAGGAGATATCCACATCCAGAGAAGATGCTTGTTTTGTTTTGCTTCCTCTTTTCCATTGATCATTCCATCAGTTACAATCCTTCTTTACAACCAGAGTAATGATTAATGGGAAGATATTTGTAGATCCTGTATCCGAGTGCATGCTGCTATTATGGGGGGGGGGGGGCGGAGATAATGGAGAGGGAGAAAATCTGAAACACAAGGGACCGTGGAACTGAATGTTGTAAACTAAAAGTAAATAAATCAATTTAATAAATAAAGAAAAAAGAAAAAAAAAGATTGCAACTGCCAAGTCCTGTGTTATCCTAATTGTGTCTCCCCAACATTTGAATTGTTTCTTCCTGGCCACTTACAATATTTTTACTTGACCTGATAGTTCTGAAATTTGTCTATAATGTTCCTTTGAATTTTTATTTTGGGATCTCTTTCCTGAGGTGATCAGTGGATTCTTTCAATGTCTCTTTTGCCCTCTGGTTCCAGGACATTAGGGCAGTTTTCCTGGCTAATTTCTTGGAAGATGCTATCCAGATCCTCCTTTTGATTATGGCTTTCAGACAGTCCAATAAGTCTGACATTCTCTCCTGGATCTATTTTCCAGGTCAGTTGTTTTTTCTGTGAGGTATTTTACATTTTATTCCTTTTTTTTCATTCTTTTGAATTTGTTTGATTGATTCATGATGTCTCACGGAGTCATTAGCTTCCACTTGCCCAATTCTAACTTTTAAAGTGTTGTTTTCCTCAACTATTAGCCTTCGTACTTTCTTTTCCACTTGGCCAATTCTACTTTTTAAGCAGTTTTCCAAGATGTTGAGGTTTTTTTTTTCATAATGCTCCTGAGTCACTCATTTCTTTTCCCAATTTTTCTTCTGCCTCTCTTACATGACTTTTAAGCTCCTCTTTGATTTCTTCCATGAGTTGTTTCTGGACTTGAGACCACTTCCCATTTTCCTTTGGGGTTTTGCCCAGAGATGTTTTGACATTGTTATCCTCATTTGAGTTTGAGTCTTGGTCTTCCCTGTCATCATAATAACTTTTTTATGGTCAGATCCTTTTTTGTTGTTGTTTTGCTCATCTGCTTTTTTGGTCTTTTTCCATTCTTTTGAATTTGATCTCTGTTCCCAGGCTTCTTGTGCCAATGGCTATAGGCCCTGACTGTTTACCTGGTGCTGTGCTGATGTTGTGGGTTGGTGCTGAAGGAGGCCATAGGGGTCTGGCAGCTTACTTGGTCCTGAGTTGAGGTCCTAATGGTGGTGTCTGGTGCATGCTGAGGCCAAGCAGGGTTTTTCTGCATTTCCCCAGGGCTACACAAAAGCACATGGAGGTGTGGGCACTGCAAGATGCCTGCCTGCTCAGGGCTACACTGAAGCATGTGGTGGTGCTCAGGGCCGTAGTCTGCCCAATCACCTGGCTATGTGAAGGCATGTGGGGGTCCTGGTGTTGGTGTTTATCTGCTCTACCACATTAGGGCTCAGGGTCTCCCACTGGTTTGCTTCAGTGGGGTTTGCTGCTGGCTTGCAGGGATGCTTCCTGTCCTGGACTGCATTCTCCTTTTGCTCGACTGACATGGACCTTACTTGTTGATCCTCTAAGTCTTAGGGGCTAAAAGACTGCTTTATCCCATCCTCCCACTGGCTTCTCTGTTCCAAGATTTGCTTTGGGGTGTCTTTTATGGTTGTTAGGAGAGCTACAGTGATTTACTGCCTACTCCACCATCTTGACTCCTGAAAGTTCAGATTCAGAAAGATTTTTTTAAAAGTATACTGACTGCATTCAGATTCCATTAGTTCTTTTTCGTTTTAATTTTTATTTATTTATTTTTTTCCCAGAATTTATTTGTTTGTTTTTAGTTTTCAACATTCATTTCCACAAGATTTTGAGTTACAAATTTTCCCTTAATCTCTCCCCTACCCCCACCCCAAGATGGCAAGCATACTGATTACCTCTTTCCCCACTCTGCTGTCTTTTATATTCCCCCATTCTTCTTCTTCCCTCCTTCCCCTTACTTTCTTATAGGGCAAGATGACTTTCTATATTCCATTGCCAGTATATCTTATTTCCCAGTTGCATGTAGCAACAATTTTTTAACATTTGTTTTTAAAACTTTGAGTTCCAGATTCTTTCCCTTCTTCCCTCCTCATTCACCCCCACTGGGAAGATAAGCAATTCAATATATGATTTAAATATTTATTAAAAATAAATATTTCCCTCCATTCTATCCTTCCCCCCATTTATTCTGTTTTATACTTTGATCCTGTCCCTTTTCGAAAGTGTTTGCTTCTGACTACTCCCTCTCCCCAATAAGCTCTCCCTTCCATCATCCTCCCCTCTTATCTCCTTTCCTCTACTTTCCTGCAGGGTAAGATACCCAATTGAATATGTATGTTATTCTGTCCTTAAGCCAAATTCAGTGAGAGTAAGGTTGACTCATTCCCTTTCACCTCCCTGCGCTTCCCTTCCATTGTAAGAGCTTTTTCTTGCCTCTTTTATGTAAAATAATTTATCCTATTCTCTCTTCCTTTTTCCTTCTCCCAATATATTCTTCTTTCACCAATTAATTTTATTTTTTAGATATCATCTCTTCATATTCCATGTGTGTATATATACACACACATACACACACATAAACACACACACATACCCACCTATATATCTATATCTATATACATACCTACATACATACATATATCTCTGTCTATCTATCTAGATATATATTCCCTTCAACTATCCTAATACTGAGAAAAGTCTCATGAATTACAAATATTGTCTTTCCACATAGGAATGTAAACAATTCAACTTTAATAAGTGCCTTATGATTTCTCTTTCCTGTTTACCTTTTCATGCTTCTCTAGATTCTTGTATTTGAAAGTCAAATTTTCTGTTTAGTTCCGATCCTTTCATTAAGAATGCTTGAGAGTCCTCTGTTTCATTGAATATCCATATTTTCCCCTGAAGTATTTTACAGTTTTGCTGGGTGATTCTTGGTTTTAATCATAGCTCCTTTGACCTCCAGAGTATCATATTCCAAGCCCTTTGGTCCCTTAATGTAGAAGCTTCTAGATCTTGTGTTATCCTGATTATGTTTCCACAATACTCAAATTGTTTCTTCCTGACTGCTGGTAATATTTTCTTCTTGACCTGAGAACTCTGGAATTTGGCTATAATATTCCTAGGAGTTTTCTTTTGGGGATCTTTTCAAAAGGTGATCAGTGAATTCTTTCAATTTCTATTTTGTCCTCTGGTTCTAAAACATCAGGGCAGTTTTCCTTGGTAATTTCTTGAAAAATGATGTCTAGGCTCTTTTTTTGACCATGGCTTTCAGGTAGTCCAATAATTTTAAAATTATCTCTCTTGGATCTATTTTCCAGGTCAGTGGATTTTCCAATGAGATATTTCACATTGGCTTCTGTGCCACCAGTATGTGCCAGTGCAGCCCATTCCGCTCCCAGCCCAGTGTGATAGACCCTTCCTGTGTTACTTTGCCAGCCTGTCCTCAGCTGGAGGCATATTTCACTCTGTCATTTTGTGGGTTCTGTAGCTCTAAAATTTGTTTAGAGTCCTTTTTCACAGGTATTGGAGGTAATTGGGGATGAGCTCAAATAAATTCCTGCTTTTACTCTGCCATCTTGGCTCTGCTCCCCTCTCCATTATTTCTTTCTCTGGAGGTGGATAGCATTTTTTCATCATAAGTCCTTTGGAATTGTCTTGAATCATAAAATTGCTAAGAATAGCTAAGTCATTCACAGTTGAGCATCGTATAATATACTGTTACTGTGTACAATGTTCTCCTGGTTCTGTTCGCTTCATTTTGCATTAGTTCATGTAAGTCTTTCCAGGTTTTTTGGAAACCATCCTGTTTGTCATTTCTTATAGCACAATAGTTTTCCATCACAATCATATACCACAGCATACTCAGTCATTTCCTAATTGGTGGGAATCTCTTCTATATCCAATTCTTTGCCACCACAAAAAGAGGGGTTATAAATATTTTTGTAGGTGATTTTCCTGTTTTTTAAAATCTCTTTAGGATACAGACCAAGTAGTGGTATTGCTAGATTAAAGGTTACCTAGAGTTTGATAGCCCTTTGGGCGTAATTCCAAACTGCTCTCCAGAATGACTGAATCAATTAACGATACAACCCCCAGTGCATCAGTGCCTCAATCTTCCAACATTTCTGCCAACATTTGTTATTTTCCTTTTCTGTCATGTTAGTTAATCTGATAGGTGTAGGACGGTACCTCAGAGTTGTTTTAATTTGTAATTCTCTACTCAATAGTGATTTAGAGCATTTTTCCATATGACTGAAGATAGCTTTGATTTCTTCATCTGAAAAGTGCCTGTTCGTATGCCTCGCCCACTCGTCAATTGGGGAATTATTTGTATTCTTATAAATTTCACTCATTTTTCTATATATTTGAAAAATGAGGGATTGTTTTCCTAGTTCTGATTACTGTGTATTCCTCTCCATCCTATTTCCCTCCATCCATCTTCAAAAGGGTTTTGCTTCTGACTACCACCACCTCAATCTGTTCTCCCTTCTGTTAGTCCCTCTCCCCCATTCCTTTCCCCTCCAACTTTCCTGTAGAGAGAAATAGATTTCTATATCCAACTGAGTGTATATTTTATTTCCTCTTTGAGTCAATTCCAATGAGAATAAGGTTCAAGTGCACCCCCAAATTCCCTATCCCACTCTTTACTATAAACTGCCACTTCTGTGTCACTTTTATGTGAGATAATTTACCCCATTCTATCTCTCTTTCCCCATCCATTCCTCTTTCTCACTCCTTAATTTTCTATATATTACCAACAAATCCCAGCAAGAAGAAATAAAAAAAGAAATTCCATTTATAATAATTTCAGATAATATAAAATCCTTTGCAATCTACATGCTAAGATAAACCCAGGACCTTTATGAACAAAATCACAAAACACTTCACATAAAGACAGATCTAGATAGTTGGATAAATATTAAATTACTCATGGGTAGGCCAAACCAATACAATAATGATGACTAGTCTACCTAAATCAATTTACTTATTCAGTGCTGTACCCACCAAACTGCCAATCAGTTATTTTAAAGAACTAGAAAAAAAAAATAAACAACATTTACCTGGAAAAACAAAAGTTCAAGAACATCAAGGGAATCAATGAATAAAAAGTAAAGGAAGGTGGCCTTATGCTAACAGACTTAAAACTGCATTACAAGGTGGTAATCATCAAAACAATCTGGTACTGGCTAAGTAATAAAGTGTTTGATCAGTGGAATAGATTGAGCATATAATACATAGTTTTAAATGACCATAGTAATCTAGTGTTTGATAAGCCCTCAAATTCAAGATTTGGGGGCAAACATTCTCTATTTGACAAAAATTTCTGGGAAAAGGAAGACAGTTTGACAGAAACAAGGCATATACCAACAATTCACACTGTATGCCAAAGTAAGGTTAAAATGGGTCTGTGATTTGGACATAAAGGACATTATTTAGACATAAAAGGTGGTAAGCAAATTAGAGGAACACGAAAAAATTACTTGTTAGGTTTATAGATACAGGAAAATTTTTATGAACAAAGAGATAGAAAGCATCATGAGAGGTAAAATGCATAATTTTGATTACATGAAATTAAAAAGGGGTTGTACAAACAAAACCAGTGCAGCCAAAATTAGAAAGAAAGCAGGAAACCAGAGGGAAATTTTACAGCAAGTTTGAAAAAAGTTTAATTTCTCAACTATATGGGGAACTGAACCAAATTTACAAAAATTAGAACCATTCCCCAATTGATAAGTCATCAAAGGATGTAAACAGGCAATGTTCAGAAGAAGAAATCGAAGTTTTCAATAGTCATATGAGAAAAGTGCTCTAAATCACTAATAATTAGAGAAATGATTAGAATAACTCTGAGGTATTGCTTCACATCTATCAGACTGGCTAACGTGACAGAAAGGGAAAATGACAAATGCTCAGTGTGGAAAAACAGATATGCTAACGCACTGTGGCAGGGTTGAGAGGGGCCTGAAGATTGGCCAACTAGAATTCCTTCCCAAAATAGAGGCTCCCTCATGCCTCTAAATCACCAGTGAGAGAAAGGGGGCTATCGTGGTAGAGGGATGCTCCCTATGCAAAAAGACCACAGGGTTGGACAGATATAACAGGGTGACAAATGGAGGGGATTGGCTAAGGTAGTTTTTTCTAGGATGGGCTCATAATCCTCCTGAATATCTGGCTCTTTGTGAAAGTGGGCACTAGGATTTTGTTCCAGATGCAGGCTTCCCTGAATGAGATCTAGCAGAAGTTTGGTTTAGTGTCACAGGGACAAAAGGTGATTGATTATAAGGACTTCAGTAGCCTCCCTGTCTCACTAAAGGAAGAAGATCTGGGAAAGCTCATATCTTCTGAGTCACATCATCAAAGTAAAGCCTGTAGTAATGACTCAAAGTCCCTCTTCCCCACTGGCAGAGAGTTTGAATATCTGCTAGTAGTTAATTCCCCATGTGTTCTCTCTTCTTCCCTCTTCTTCTCCTATCCCCCCACCCACACCCCCAGCATGAATAAGCATCAATGGCAGGTCCAGGCTCTTTGCTGGCTCCTTCCCCACAAAGTCTGATTCTGCTTGAGTCAGATAAGAACCTTATAAGCCAAACAAAAGAGTTTCTATTTTATCCTGTGTACATTTCTGGGCCTCATTTGCTTCATTTGTAAAATAAGGCTAATAATATTTGTGCTTCTTAACTTAAAGTTGTGAGTAAAACACTTTGTAAGCCTTAAATTGTTATACAGATGTTATCTTTTTTATTAGGTAGTCACCCACTTCACCTAAACAAAAAACTGATTAGTCGCAAATTGGATCAAAGCTATTTACATGTCTGCGTTCATTTAAGATACTTCTGCCTACACAAAGGAGAACTGACGCAGAAGTGCAGAAAAATTATCCAAAATACAGAACTGATTTCATGAGTTCATAGTTATTTTTCAATGTGACATTCAGAGACCAAATACAGATATTTTAGAGATTGCTGAATTTATTTTCTTATAAAATGTTTCAAATTCACTGTTTAAAAAGTTGTAGAAATACCCTGCAATTTCCCTGAGAGATTATAAACCCAAGTGAAACACTTCAAAATTTATATTTTTTTCTTTATTATTTTTAGTTCCTAGAATCCTGGCATAGTTCATGCTATTCAGTAGTATAATACAGATAAATATTTCCTTTTAAAAACAACATAGAAATATGTGATTTCCTCTCCGGTTCCACCCAGTAGTAAAACTTTGTGGAATAGCAGGGACTAAGAATTTACCTTCAGGCCATAAAGCCTTGATGTTTCCATAACCATAGAGTAAGCTATATAGCTACAAAGTAAGTAAGAGTAGGTCTAATTAGAGTCTTAATATAACACTATGGTTGCTGGGCACGTGAATGTAAAAATGGAGGAAAATATTGACCTGATTGAAATAATTTGATGTCTATGACTAATAAAAAGCATGTTGGCAAATTTAATTTGATTCCTAAAATGCCCAAAGGAGGAATACAGATGAATGTCATGTAGCAGTTCTGTCTGGGGAAAAGAAAAAAGGAAAGGTTTTGACCTGTTTCTTCATTCGGTAAAACCATAACAACTAAAAAGTAATTTATAAGTAATTGAGACAACCTAAACTGATTTGGGCCCATGATTTAGACTTTCATTTCAAATTAATTCCACCCCTTCTTCCACCTTGACCTCAGCCAACCTGCTCAAGCTCCTTAAATCTGACCATGTTTGTTGACATCTCATATTGAGGGGGAGATATTGGGAAAATAATTTGAGGGTTTCAACAAATGTGACAGCATTTGAGGACTTAAATATGTATTTTTGTATTTGCCAAAGGAAAACTTTTGGTGAGAAAGTAAACATGATCAATTATCACTTTATGCAATAGGTGTATTCCTAAGAGTTTCACATATGTCAGATTTAGGTGATTTAAATCATATCGTAAATGTACTAGAAAAGCTTTCTGTTGAAACAGATATTCCAGTACAATAAGTAATCCTTTCCAAATTTAACTCTTTTGAGTTCATATTTGTATATATGAACACACCCGTGCTGCATCATTGACTAGACATGTTCATACATGGATACATGCTATCAAGAATCTTCCCATCATTTGATCATCACTTTCAATATTTATATCATTTAGTGGCATCCACACATGAGATCTACACGGTTTCTTTGTAAATATGATATTTAGAGCCAATTAATCTCCTTTTTCCTTTTCTTTTTCTGTCTTTTTTTGAAGAAGACATAAGGAATCTAGAATAATATGATCATTTCAAACTCAAATAGATATATTTCCAGATCAGGAAAGATTCCCGATATTTTGAAGAAGTGAGGAAGCTTTACAGCTGCCTCCACCGTAGCTTATCAGTGGTAGTGAAGGGCAGGTTGGCAGATAACGTTTCTAATCGAGCTGCTTCTCCACATTCCCTCAAAAAGTCTAAATTTTTCCATTCTGAGAACTCACAGAGAAATTAAATGTTAAAAGTTAAGTGAATCTTAAAACCATTTGAATTTCAATTTGTTGTGTCCCTTGAATACACAGGCACACATGTACATCCTATTATGTAAAAGTCAGACAGGATCTGATCTGTACAAGCCTCCAGCTTTGTCCAGCTATGCCATTCTTCCAAGGTTAAGTGTATAGGCATTGTTAATAATTTTCCTCTCTTTGCCTTTCCATTCCTTTCTCTCCCCCACCTGTTTTTCATGACAGAAACTTTTTTCTTTTTTTCTTTCTTTCCTTCTTCCTGTCTTTCTTTCTTTCTTTTAAAGAAACTTAAGTACAAAAGGAAAGTGAAAAAGCTACAGACTGATTTGGCAACAGCTAAGCAGGAGGCTGCCATCACAGTGCTGGAACTCAATGAGAAGATAAAGAGTTTATATGAAGGCAAGCCAACCCCTAGAGGTCAGTATATACATGAATCTGGAGGTCTGAGTAAATGTTAGGCCCATGCAGTACACCAAAGAATAAGGATGTTTAGTGCTAGCATCCTGGCCTGGCCTGACCCCTCTGCAGCATGGGTTGAAGTCATGCACTGTCAACTCTTGCACGATTTAGGATAAACTTTTCCTTATTCTGGGGATAGAAAACTGAGATAGAGAAGACCTTGCTAACTGCTTGTTAGAAAAAGACTTTAATGATGGAAACTAGGATGTAATTGACTAGATTTCGTATTTCCTGAAGACTTGAACCATTTTCCTTTATCTTCCCTAGCATTTAGCAGAAAACTTTAGACATAATGGGATCTGAATTGGATTGCATTGACAATGATGTGTTGGCTACAACCAACAGCAATAATAGAAGAAGGGGAAAGGGAGTAGGGAGGAAAGGACTAACCTAGGAGCATGGCTCAGAAACTGAGTGACTGACTTATCTGCAAATGGATGGCAGGCTTGGAAGACGAGAGAGGCAGGTGAGTACAAGAGACAATGCTTTGGAACTAAATGAACTTGGTCAAGGAACAAATAGGAAAGATTGTTTGGAAATGTTTTCTGAGTCTTCAGAGGAATTTGAACAGCCATTAATGTCTATTAAAACAACAACAACAACTTGTTTCTATCCCAAAGGGACACAGAGTAAGAAAATCAGATTCTCATGAATAGCAGTGCTCCTCAAATATGGGTGGTTCCTTTAACTTCATCCAGGCTGTAGAATCCATACAAGATTTATTTTCTCTTTGGCAGATCTTTTGTCATACTTACTCACAAATGCATTTCTTCCTTCCTTTATATGAGCCACATTGGTAAAACCTGTTTCATGCCATTGTTTTTATGCCTGTATTACATAAAAGCAACTCAGAGAGGGGAGGAGGGACCATGTGGAAACAGATAGAAGATGAGGAGGAAACAGTAGGTGTGATGAGTCTAGAAAACAGTGGTCACGAAATTGTTTGGAAAAAATTTTTACTGACATATCCAGAGTTCATGTAAAACAGTCACAAAAAGGACAATCTGATACCAGAATAGCCAGTGTTCTTAGATAGGTGTATACACAACTGTTTCTTTAGGATCGAGATTGCTAGTGAACATAAAGATCGCCTACTCCTTCAAGTCATTTCAGGATAGATGAGAAAATAAACTGAATGAGCTTCAGAAAGTACCAATGTCCTAGAAAGGAAAACAAAATCACTGAAAAGCCTTGCCTTTACTCAGAATAACAGTTTTTAAGTGCAAAAAATAAAAAAAAATGTATTATTTAACAATAGAAACCAATTATATTTGAATAATAATGATCAAGATAATTTTTTCAAGTGAATGTATCCCAGCAGGAGCTCTTGGACTAGGTAATGAGATTTAAGGAGCCTGATAAAGAGGAAAGATAAAGAATTTTAGAGGACATCAGCATGGACGTTGAAGTTCTCTAGTATATTATTCTAAGAAGGGGTCTATCTATAGACTTCTCCAGAATGCCAAAAGGGTCCATGACACATTTTAAAAAAAAAAAAAAGAAAGGTTAAGAAAAGATTAGGTTCAAGCTCTTCTCTCCATTTCAGTCACATGTCAGGATGGCTGGGCACAGGCTGGATTTCACTGTTACTCACAAATGTTTTATTTCCTTAATTAATAACTCTCACATTTTTCTATTTGACCATAATCACCTATCATTCTGTCTCTCCCTATGCATGGACACTTCCTAAATCTATTCTTCACTGTACATTCCTTGACAAACTTCAGCCCTAAATTACTCTCACCATCTATCTCTGCTCTATCTCAAATACAACCAGATGGTACAGGAGAAGGTCACACAACATTTTGACTGGGTAAATTGTAAATTCATGGTATCCAACTTCAACTAGGCCTTCACTGAAACAAGGAAATCTTTTTACCTCTCCCAAACTGATTGCCTCAGTTGCCATAAAAGATCTTCTAAGCTTTATCCTCTCAAACTTCCCATACCTACCTCTCTCCTCTCTCTCAGCTGAGGATTTTATCTCTTAATGGAGAATATTGCGGCCATTCAACAGGAGCTTCTGTCTCTTCCCATTCCTTTCATCTCAAAACCTCTTGACGTAATTCCCACTATATCCTCTTTTCTTCCCATATTCTTCCCATAGCTTTTCTCCTTGACAAGGCAAGTGTGCTTGGCTTCATCCATTATTGCAACTTCAGTGATTTCCTCTCTATCTACTAGTTCTTTTGCTAAAGCTTTCAAATATGTTCAAGTCTCTCCCATTCTTAAACAAACTTTTTCTCAGCCCTCTTCCCCCATCCTAAACTTTTCCTGTCTCTGCCAAATTCCTAGAGAAAGCTATTTATATTCACAGCGTTTTCTTCCTCTCCTTTCACTTCTCAACCATCAGGAATCTGGCTTCTATATCTCATCACCCAACTTAAAAGGCTCTCTCCAAAATTATTAATGATCTCTTATTTGCCAAACCTCATGGCTTTTTTCTTACTCCTAATCCTTCTAGACCTATCCCTGCATTTGACACTGCTGACTAAGCTCTGCTATTATATACTGTCTCCTCTCTGAGCTTTCCTTAAATCGCTCTCCCCTGGTTCACCTCCTGCTCCTTCTCTGTCTCCTTTCCTGTCTCTTCATATGTGTAATGCTCCTCTGGACTCTGTCTGGAGTACCCTATACTTGTTTCTTTATACTCTCTCTTGGTCACCTCTTTAACTTTCTTGATGTTCTGGCCTGGGCCTCAGTCGAGTAGTTTAGATTTGATACTTAAAAAGAGACATTTGTAGGTCATTCAACAATGAACAAAAAAGACATTTAATAAGCCACAGGAGAATAAGGATATTGAACAAGCCTGGGCCTTGAGGACATCTTGCGTAGACTCAGCTGAATGAAATTCCCATGCCACTGTGATCCACCAGCCAAGTATCAAGCACCCCTGGGGCTACTTTGTATTCAGGTGGAAAGGAACTGTTGCAAACAGTCTGAACCTTTAATCTCAAGGAAATCTCAACACAGAAACTTTAGCCTCCTCCATTTTTTTGACCTAGGCTTGTTCATTCCTACTTAGGTAGCCCAGTGGTACTCCTTCCTGGGAAGCTCACCATATTTGTACTGGAGTCAGTAAGGATTCCTGATCACCTTTTGCTACTGAAACTCCCAAACTCAAGCTGACCAGCCTTAGCCTTCCCCAGCAGTGGAGATTACAGGCTTGTCCCACCACTCCTGGACCCATTCTTTGTTTTAGATGTTTCTCGATGAAATTCAAACACCACTTTCTCCATGAAGTCCTTCTTGAACCTTTCCACTACGAGTACACTCCCTTTCAAACTATCCTGTTGTTACAGTGAGGGCTGAACCCAACATGCAGCATGGCAGGGATCATTGTGTGATTCAAAGGGAGGCAAAATAGACATCTCTAGTGTCTTCTCTAATTTTTATTAAAAAAAGGAGCTGGGAGAAGTATGAGGAACATTTAATGATAGTTAATGTGATCAAATATGTGTTTTTTCAACACAAGAAGTAATTTTATTTGCTTTGTGCTTAAGTTGGCACTAAATAAACAAATTACTTCAGTCAGAGAGAAAATTTACTTAAAAGAAAACAGCAAACAACTTACAAAATCTGTTTTATTTGTTGATTTTACTTTGTACAAATAATCAAGGCACACGGTACATTCTTTCTTAGTCTTTCCAGCTGGCTGCTTGGGCTGAAATGCACCAACTGCCCATCAGAACACACAAGCTTCCCCTAATCCTTGGGTTTAGGATAGCTAGCTGAGTTGGAACTTGAGCTTCAATTCACAAGACTGTTCTATCTTCCTTCAGGGTAAAACTGACTAATGTTTACTAGGGTTTACTAGAGTAATTTTCCAGTGAAGCTTTCCAAGTATAGACCATATTGGCTATTTGTAAGCAGTCCGTGTCTTCGGGAACTTTTCATTAGATTGCCATTCCCATTTCTGATCCAGCCTGTTCAAGCCCATTTTGTAAATATATTTCCTGTGCTTCTTTGGTAAGCATACAGAATGTGTCCCATGAGCTACTTGGTACATATAAGTTATTTCCTATTGTTCTAATATAAAAGTGGTATTGAAAGCTGATTCTGACCTATTCCTAAGCAACATAGGAGTATTACTCCCTTAAAGAGATGCTCAGAGATCTTGTTATTTTGTTTCATTAAGAAATTTTTAAAAAATATTACCAGAAACTCAAATATAACTAGATATAGGAGAAGAGTGGAGAAGCGGTAGGGAAGGAGAAGAAAAGGGGAAGGGAACAAGCATTTATAAAGTGCCTACTACATGCTAAGCACTTTCTTTTTCTACAAAATCATCTCATTTGTTATTTCATTAATGTTTGTTGAATGAATAAAGAAGAAGCCACACAGAGCACCCCCCACAGATCCTAATGTCAGAACTCAAATTTTGGACTTCCAGGTAAAGCTTTGAGAAATGTCTAATAAAGAATTTTCTCACCTCCTAGCTTGCGGTATACTAAGCCATTCTCCAATGTCCTCCTTAGTACTCTCTGCCCAAGTCACTTTCTCCACAACATTGTGGCTTCTTCTGAGTCCTTCTTGGCTTTTTTCCACTGGTTAACTAGTCTAAAAGGAACTGTACAGACCCACCCCCTACACCTATCATAAAGCCCCTAATAGGTCCAAATAAAATTATGATATAAAGTTAAATTTCTTCCTTCTCCTTCAACTTTTGCCTTTAGATATTTCCCTTAAAGCTTCTAATCTTAGACTATCTAAGCCTTGGACTTCTAAGGCTTAAACTATCCCTTGTCTACCTAGGGGGTCCTGGGTTCTATCTAGACTAGACTGTCCTTACTCACATGAGCCCCGGTCTCTGAACCTTTTGTTTTAAAAAATATATCTTAAATTAATATTTATTGAATTTTTTATTTTAAAAGGTCTTTCATTTCTTCTCAGAGAGTAATCCCATATAATAATGAATGAAAAAGGGAAAAAAGCACAGTACAACAAGACTAATCACTATATATTTTAAAAGTCTGCCTTTCTATTAAGCCTTTCTATTAAGAGATGAGAGTCCCTCATCTCTTCGAAGAAGTAGGAGTGGGGTGGGAGGAAGCTTTGTGTATCTCTTCTTTGAGATGAAGCTTGGTCATTTAAATTTCATAGCATTAAGTTTTTATTATTTTATTATGGTTCTTTATATTTATAATGTTTTAATCATATATGATTATATATGCACACACATACATATAAAGATATATTATCTGATGCAAAGTGAAGGTCACAAGGTTCATATGTTCTCATTATTATATTTCATGGATATTTACTCTTTTCTAATTCTTTACTACTACAAAAAAAGTATTGGCACAAATATTTTGGTGATCTTTCTTTTTGTCATTGACTTCTTTGGGGGCATATATCTAGCAATAGAATCTTTGAGTCAGTAGATAAGGATATTTTAATCACTTTCTTACGTAACTCCAAACTACTTTTAAGAATGGTTAGATCATACAAGTACAAAAATATTTATAGCAGCTCATTTTGTGGTGGCAAAGACTTGGAAATGAAGGGGATACCCATCAATTGGGGAATGGTTGAACAAGTTGTGGTATATGAATGTAATGGAATATTATTATTCCATAAGAAATTTTGAGCAGTCAAACTTCAGAAAAACCTAGAAAGACTTACATGATATGAAGCAAAGTGAAGTGAGCAGAACCAGGAGAACACTGTACACAGTAACAGTAACACTGTGTGATAACTATGAATAACTTAGCTCTTCTCAGAAATACAATATGGTCAATTCCAAAGACAGTTCCAAAGCACTCATGATAGAAAATGTTATCCACATCCAGAGAAAGAACTGATGGAGTCTGAATTCAGATTGAAGCATGCTTTTCTCACTTTCTTTATCTTTTTGGTGGCTTTTCCCATTTGATCTGTTTCTTCTTTGACGTGACTAACATTGAAATATGTTTTAAGATTGCACATTTACAACCTTTTTAAAATTCTTACCTTTTTATGGAGGGGTTAAGGGAGGAAAGCAAAAAAATTGGAACTCAAAATTTTTTTAAATAATTGTTTAAAAATTGTTTTTACATGGAATTGTGAAAAAAAATTTTTTGAAAATGCAAAAAAAAAAAAAAAACAAACCCAAAAACAACCCAAAACCCCAAACCCCAAAACAAAAAACCAACCAAAACTCAATGGTTAGGTTAAACCTCAGTAGCACCCAAAATTCATTAGTGTTCTTGTCTTTCTACAACTTTTCTAATGTTGACTAATCCCATCTTTTGTCATCTTTGTTAATTTATTGAGTGTGAAATGAAACCTAAGAGTCATTTTAATTTTCATTTCTCTTGTTATTAGTGATTTGGAGCATTCTTTCATATGATTGAACAGTTTGCAATTCTTTTGAGAACTTTTGTTCATATCCATCGATTTCTAATCTATTTAGGAAGAACTTTGTTATATACTTATATTAATATCCTATATATCATATCATTATGAGAACTATTTCATCCAAATATTTTTCTCAGTTGCCTGCTTTCCTTGTTATTCTAGTTGCATTAATTTTCTTTATGCAAAAGCTTTTCAGTTTCATGTAGTCAAAATTGTTGTTCAATCATGTCCAACTCTTTACGACCCCATGAACCACAGCATGACAGGCTCCCTATTGTCTGCTATCTCTTGAAGTCTATCCAAGTTCATTTCATTGTTTCTGTGATGCTCTATCCATCTCATCCTCTGCCATCCCTTTTCCCTTTTGTCTTCAGTCTTTCCTGATGTTAGAGTCTTTTCAAATGAGTCCCATCTGTTCCTTATGCGGCTAAAGTATTTAAGTTTCAGCTTCGATATTTGATCTTCGAGTGAATTGCTTGAATTAGTTTCTTTAAGTATTGACTGATTTGATCTCCTTACTCTAAAAAGTCTTCTTGAGCAGCACAATTCAAAAGCATTGATTCTGTGGCACAAATGACCTATTTTATATTCTGTAATCACCTTTATTCTTTGCTTAATTATCAACCCCTTTAGCCATAGGTGTGAAAAGTATCTAATCTGTTATTCTTCTCATTTTTGTGGTATAATTGTAAATATTCAAGTGAGATAACCATTTAAAATTTACTGTTGAATAAGGTGTAGGATGTTGATATAAACCCAATAATAGACACAATTCCAAGCTTTTTCAGCAACTATTATCAAATAGGGAGCTCTTTCCTAGGTAAGTTATGTTTTCAGATCAGTTGAATACTGGACTAATTGAATTAAATTACTTCTGATTCTTTTCCATTGATGCACTCTTATTTTTTTTAACCAGCACCAAATTTTTTTTTTAATTTTAATTTATTTTACTTTTAATTTAAGGAATACAACAAGCATTTCCATAACATCAACATAATTTTAAAAAAATTATTGCACATGAAACTGCAAATCTATTATTTATAACTTGCTATTCTTTTAAATAATAATATAAATTTCTTTTTTTTCTTTTCCTTTTCTCTTCCCTTCTCCCACCATAGATAGGACTACCATTAGGCACAAATGTGCACATATATGTAAAATCACTCTATACATACTTCTAATTATCAGTTCTTTATCAGATAGCATCTTCCTTGATATTTCCTTTGTAGTTAATTTGAATATTTATAATAGTAAAAATTATTTATTCATTCAAAGTTATTCTTTTTTATTTAATATTTTATTTTTCCCCAGTTACATCTAAAAACAATTTTTAACATTCCTTTTAAAAACTTTGAGATCCACATTCTCTCCCTTCCTCCCTCATCAACTCCCCTCATTGAGTAGACAAGCAATTTGATATAGGCTAAACATGTCATGCAAACCATTTCCATAATAGGTATGTTGTTAAAGAAAACATAGTCCAAGAAAAAAAAAACCCAAAGAAAAACAAAGAAAGCAAAAAAAAAAAAAGCTTCAATCTGTATTCAAACACTATCAGTTCTTTCTCTGGAGATGGATAGCATTTCTCATCAAAAGTCCTTCAGAGTTGTCTTGGATCATTGTGTTGCTGAAAATAGCTAAGTCATTCACAGTTGATCATCTTACAACATTGTTGTTACTTTATACACAGTACTTTTCACTTTGCATCAACTCACACAAGTCTATTCAGGCTTTTCTGAGAACATTCTGTTTATCATTTCCCATAGCACAATAGTATTCCATCACAATCACATATCACAACTTGTTCAGCTATTTCCCAATTGATGGGCATCCCCTCAATTTCCAAATCTTTGTCCCCAGAAAAGAACTGTTATAAATATTTTCATACATATAGGTCCTTTTCCTTTTTAAAAAATTCTATTTTTGGAGGGGCGGAGTCAAAATGGCATCATAGAAGCAGGGAAACTCCATGACTCCCCCCATAACCACCTCAAATACCTATTTTTGTATGACTCTAAACAAATTTTAGAGTTTCAGAACCCTCAAGGTGACAGAGAAACAAAGGTCCCAATAAAGGCAGCCCGGCAGGCTGACAAGAAGGTTTCTTCACAGAGCACTGGGAGCCAAGCCCAGCCCTATGGTTTTAGCCCCAGGGTGGCCCCCCCTAGCCTGGCTGGAGCATTCAGGAGAGTTGATCACCAGAAGCTGTGGTGGTTTCCAGAATGATCAACCCATAAATGCCAAAGACAAAGTGAAAGATCAGTGGAACTTGGCTGAATTTGGAGGGGAAGGAGGAGTGGGTCTGGCCCTCTGCCCCCAGAGCCAGAAGTGGCAGAAGCAGTGGCTCTGAAGCCACCTCCATGGAGCTGATTCAGAGCTCCCAGCCTGCAGATTGCAGGGGGGCTAAGTGAACATTCAGAGGCTAAGTGCTGTTGCCTTAACCTGCCTGGATTGGGATCACGGTCTTGGGTGGTGGTCCTGAGGTGTGTGACCAGTGAGCCAAAGCTGCTGGGGGCTGTAAGACAATGGCATCCTAATAACTCTGGCAGCTGCAAAAACCCTAGCAATTTGGGACAAAGCTCTCCCCTCTAGAAACAGAGTTCTACTGCGGCAAAGACCTCAAAAGTCAAGTTAATTGACAGGCAACATGAGCAGGCAAAGGAAGCAAAGCAAGCACAGCAATCCAACTTTAGATTTCCTTTTTTGGGGACAAAAAGGATCAAAGCATGGAATGGGAGGAAGACAACACGGTCAGAACTCCTGCACCAAAAGCTTCCAAGAAAAATATAAATTGATTACAGGCCATAGAGGAGCTTAAGAAGGATTTTGAAAACCAAATAAGAGAAGTGGAGGAAAAATTGGGAAAAGAAATGAGAATGATGCAAGAAAATCATGAAAAGGAAGTCAACAACCAGTCTGAAGAAATTAACACCTTAAAAAATAGACTAACTCAAATGGTAAAAGAGGCCCAAAAAGCCAATGAAGACAAGAATGCCTTAAAAAAGCCAAATTTGCCAGATGGAAAAAGAATCTCAAAAGCTCACTGAAGAGAAT
>CM053590.1:195531566-195554204 GCA_028646515.1 Pseudochirops corinnae | reverse complement strand
ACCAGAAAGTCAGAGGGGCGATGGGGGAGGACATAGGAGAGAGCAGATTGGGGGAAGGGGTATCCAGTGGGATTGCTGTTTTGGAGTGGTGGGTAGGGGAAAGATGGGGAGAAAATTTGTAACTCAAAATCTCATGGAAATGAATGATGTAAACTAAAAATAAACAAAAGTTAATTTTAAAAAAATATATTTTGGGATACAGACCTAGTAGTGGCATTACTAGGTCAAAAGGTATGTATGATTTGATAACCCTTTGGGAATATTTCCAAATCATGCTACATAATGGTTGAATCAGTTTACAACTCCACCAACAGTGTATTAATGCCTCATTCTTCCCACATCTCGTCCACCATTTGTGGTTTTCCTTTTCTGTCCTATTAGTTGATCTAACAGGTAAGAGGTAGTACCTCGGAATGATTTTACTTTGCCTTTCTCCAATCAACAGTAAGAGCATTTTTTGTCCTGTAGCTATAGATAGCTTTGATTACTTCATTTGAAAATTGTTCCTATCTTTTGATCATTTCTCAAATGGGGAATGGCTCTTATTTTTATAAATTTCACTCAATTCTCTATATATTTGAGAAATGATGCCATTATCAGAGAAACTTGCTTCAATTTTTTTTCCACAGTTATTATTGCTAACTGTATTTCCATCTATCTGATTTCCCCCCACTCCCTGTTTATTCTATTCTCTCTCTCCTTTCACCCTGTCCCTTCTCAAAAGTGTTTTGCTTCTGACTACTACCTCCCCCTATCTGGCTTTCCTTCTATCACCCTGTAGCATCAATACAATATTTACAGTGCCTGCAATCATGATAAAGACCATGACTATAAGTATCACATGACATTCAGTCACAAAATATACCAAACTCTCCAGGTAGAGGACAGAAATGAAGCATTCATTTAGACACCAGAAAACCAAATCCCAAAACCAGTAAGCTGATTCCATGATAGTACCAAAGATATTCAGAAGCCATAATAACACTGAGAGCCACAGCATCCTTTAGCCATCCCATAAACCAATACAAGATCCATATCTACTCACCACCCTGTCTGACTCCTCCTCTCTTCCCCACCATCTCACTAGCTGTGACTACCAGCTTCCTTTGGGCTCTGCTTCCCTTCAGCAAACTCCTCTCATCACAGGCCCCATGTGACCACATTCAGCCTATCAGGGGACAGAGTTTATCTTCAGAGCAGGGAAGCTTCCTGTGGGCTCTGCTTCCCTTCAGCAAATTCCTCCCACCACAGGCTCCATGTGACCCCATTCAGCCTATTAGGGGGCAGAGTTTATTTTCAAAGCAGGGGAGGTCTTCAAACTCCCCCCCTACATCTACAGGGCAGGGAAGATCTTCAGATTCCCATTTCCATTAAACACCTCCTCCCCTTCTCATATCCCCTTTCCCTCCTACTTTCCTATAGGGCAAGATAGATTTCTATACCCAATGGAGCTAATGAGGATGATACAAAGCTCACTCACTGCCCCTCACCTCTCTCCTCTTCCCCTCCACTGTAAAAGTCTTTTTGCCTCCTTTATGTAGGATAATTTCCCCCATTCTTCCCCTCTCTTTCCCTTTCTCCCTGTACATTCCTCTCTCATGCCTTAATTTTATTTTAAAAATATGTCATCCTTTCATATTCAGCTCACACCTATGCCCTCTGTCTATATACACTCGTTCTACCTGCCCTAATAATTACAAAGCTCTTATGAGTTACAAATATCGTCTTTCCACATAGGAATGTAAAACGGTTTAACCTTATTAAGTTCATTATGATTTCTGTTTCCTGTTTGCCTTTTTATGCTTCTCTTGAGTCTTGCATATGAAAATCAATTTTTTTACACAGGTCTGGTCTTTTCATCAGGAATGCTTGAAAGTCCTCTATTTCATTGAATATTTATTTTCCCCCTGAAAGACTGTACTCAGTTTTGCAGGGCTGGTGATTCTTGGTTATAATCCCAGCTCTTTTGTCCTTCAGAATATCATATTCCAAGCCCTCTGATCCTTTAATGCAGAAACTGCCAAATCCTGTGTTATCCTGAATATGGTTCTACAATATTTGAATTATTTCTTTCAGCCTGCTTGCAATATTTTCTCCTTGGTCTGGGAACTCTGGAATTTGGCTACAATATTCCTGGGAGTTTTCATTTGAGGATCTCTTTTAGGAGATGATTGGTAGATTCTTTCTGTTTCTATTTTACCTTCTAGTTCTAGAATATCAAGGCAGTTTTTCTTGATAATTTCTTGAAAAATAATGTCTAGGCTCTTTTTTAGATCATGGCTTTCAGGTAGTCCAATAATTTTAAAATTATCTCTCCTGGATTATTTTTCAGGTCAGTTGTTTTTCCCATGATATATTTCACAATGCCTTTTATTTTTTCTTTCTTTTGGTTTGGTTTTGTTTCTTGATTTCTCATAAAGTCATTAGCTTCCATTTGCTCAATTCTACTTTTTAAGGAGTTTTTTTTTCTTCAGTGATTTTTTTTGTGCCTCTTTTTCCATTTAGCCAATTCTGCTTTTTAAAGCATTCTTTTCTTCATTGGCTTTTTGGATTTCTTTAACCACTTGGCCTATTTGTATTTTATATTTTTTAATTTTATATTTAATTTTATATTTTAAAAGTGTTATTTTCTTTAGTATTTGTGTGTGTGTGTGTATGTCTCCTTTACCAAGCAGTTGACTTGTTTTCTATGATTTTCTTGCATCACTCTCATTTCTCTTCCCAAATTTTCCTCTCCTTCTCTTACTTGATTTTCAAAATCCTTTTTGATCTCTTCCATGGCCTGAGAGCAATGTATATTTTTCTCAGAGGCTTTGGATATAGGAGCATTGACTTTGTTATCTTCTTCCGAGTTTGTGTTTTGATCTTCCTTGTCACTATAGTAACTCTCTATTTTTTTTTCTAATGTTTGCTCATATTCTCAGCTTTTTATTGACTTGACTTTTAGCCCTTTTAACCCTAACTTAACTGTCAAAGTAGGGCTCTGTTTCCAGGGTAGAAGATGCACTGTCCCAAGCTTTAGCGGTTTTGTGCAGCTGTTTTCAGAGATACTTCTAGGAATCTGTATGTCTTTAGTTCTTCCAAGGTATTATGATCTAAGGAGAGGTGTTTCCTACTCTCTTGGCCTGTTCTCTAGTCTGTGAGTGACTACAAACATTCTTTTCTGGAACTGTGAGTAGAGTCCTCTGCTCCACTGTGGCCTCAAGCTCTGCTGTGCTGGTGTTTCTCCTTGCCCTGGGACTGCCACCCAGGACTGCAACCTGGATCTGAATATAGGCAAAGCAACAGAGTACTGTCTCAATGCTAGCAAAGAGACCCCTATAATCTCCTTCTGGCCAGTTGTTCAACCTCATTATCATGTGTGAGCTGAGAGCTCTGGAAGCAGCCATTGCCTCTGCAGCTGCCACAACCAATGCTGATACAGTGGCTCCCAAAGTCTGCTCCTGGTTTCCTGGGGCTAGCTGGTGCAGCCTGTGCTGGACTGTGCTCTACTCTCATTCCAGTGTGACTGACCTTTCCTGCTGACCTTTGAAGCTGTCTTGGGCTGGAAAATTGTTTCACTCTGTCTTTCTATGGCAGTGGTTTTCAACCTTCCTAATGCTGCAACCCTTTAATACAGTTCCTCATGTTGTGGTGACTCCCAAACATAAAATTATTTTCGTTGCTACTTCATAACTGTAATTTTGCTATTTTTATGAATCGTAATGTAAATATCTGATATGCAGGATATATTTTCATTGTTACAAATTGAACATAATCCACAGATTGAGAACCACTGTTCTATGGGTTCCACTGCTCTAGAATTTGTTTATAGTCATTATTTAAAGGTATTTCATAATTTCCTACTTTATTTAAGCTTTTAATTTTCCCAAATAATTTCTTTGCTAATTCCCTGGGATTTTCTATGTGTGGATAGTTTTGTTTTCTCTTTGCCTATCCATGCCTTTATTTCCTTCTTAAGTCTTAGTTCCACTGCTAGTATTTCCAGAGCTGTGTCAAATAATGGCAGGGAAAGGGAATGTCCTTATTTTGTTGTTGTCTCCTCATGACCCTGTGAACCACACTGTCCCTTGGATTGTTTTTGAAAAGACACTAGAAGTTGGCCATTTCCTTCTCCAGTGGATTAAAGCAAACAGAGGTTAAGTGACTTGCTCAAGGTCACACAGCTAGTAAGTTCCCAGATTTTAGTTCAGGGCTTCCTCACTCCAGACTCGGTGCTTTTTCTATAAAACTCTTTCATTTTACTCTTGTATAAGCTAGGAAAGCTTCTAGTGTTTCCCCACCACATATGCGGCTAGCTTTTGACTTCAGATGGGTACTTTTATTATGTTTTTTTAAGGTTCCACTTTGCCAATGACCTGTCTCTTCTTTGGCCTGTTGCTGATCCTAAATTTGTAACCTTTAAGAGTTTATTAGAGTTCATTTTGGAATGAGAATATATAATGAAATAATGACCTTATACCTAGGAAGGATTCTCACTACGGTTGTGAGGTTCCTATTAGTTTTCCTGCTTCTGTAATCTATTACAGTAGAGGTTTATGTCATCAGAGGCCAAACTTGTCAGCCCTTGGTCCTACATCCTAGATCTAGCATCATGGATGGGGAACCTCTAGCCTCGAGATCCCATATGGTCTTCTAGGTCCTTGGGTGTGGCCTTTTGACTGAGTCCAAGTTTTACAGAACAAATTCTTTTATTAAGGGGAAGTCAGAAGGCTGCACTTGAGAACCTGGAGGGCTATGTGTGGTTTTAAGGCCTCAGGTTCCCCATCTCTAATTCTAGCTAAACCAGTCTAGAATGAGATGAGAGAACTTTAGATTGATGTTAATAAGTGAACTCAAAGCTATTGTTATAGAGCAGGTAGAAACTGGAACAATTCAAGGAATTAATTAGTTAATTAATTGGGCATCACAGGGGCATAAAAACTGTATAAAGATATATATATATACACACACACACACATACACACACATACACACACACACATACCTCATTGCAATTAAAACATTTTTCTGGCTAAAATCATTCTATCAATAAAACATATATGTGGCCAAGAAATTCATTGGCACAGTGGGGCAGCTAGGTGGTGCAGTGAATAGAGCACTGGCTCTGGAAACAGGAAGACCTGAGTTCTAATCCAGTCTCAGACACTTAACACACTAGCTGTGTGATCTTGGGCAAGTCACTTAATCCCAATTGCCTTGCCTTCTCCCCTCAAAAAAAAAAAAAAAGAAATTCATTGGTATAATTCCTAGCAAGAAATCTTATCTACTTTTAGTAACTGCTAGTTGAACAGATCTCTAGGCAAAAGGAGTCATCAGTTTGTATTTTTCCTGCTTTGTATTCAGACTAATTTTATCGAAAACAAAGAAGAATGTCGTTAAAGAGACAAATCAAGCGGGCACGGGGATTTTTAGGGTTTTTTCTTTTTTCCTCTCTCTAGAGGTGAGAGGAAGGAAGCATATTATTCACCCTTCATATACAGCAGAAAAAAGGGCATTTTTCTTGTCTAAAAGTAAAATTATACACACATATGCAGCACCATAATTGAATTATGAAAATTAGGAAAGTACAAGTATATATTCCTGCCAAGGTTCATTAGTCAGCTCTTCTTAGTGAATGTTTTAGAAAGAGGGACAAGCCATTGATAACTATTTCCTTAGCTGATTATCACAGCAATAAAAATGACATTGTCAATCGTTCCAGCCAAGGAAATTATTCCAAACAAATAAAAATTTAATATGAAATAGTGAAAAATTACAAATTTTACTATTCATTTCTATTTTTAAAGCAGTCTTTCACTTCAGAGAGGTTATCTTGAAAACAGATGTTATGAGTTTGTTCCTAGAGAAAAAAGTCAACTAACTGTAGAAGGTTTCTTTACTTAATAATAAATTACATAAAGGCTTATTTTAACTATTCATACATTGGGATTAGTCCTGTGTCATTAAGATAAGTCAGCAGAAATTTTTTTTAAATAACTAGGAAAGAGGCAGCTAGGTGGTGTAGTGAATAGAGCAGCAGCCCTGTAGTCAGGAGGACCTGAGTTCAAATCTGACCTCAGACACTTAACACTTACTAACCGTGTGACCTTGGGCAAGTCACTTAACCCCAACTGCCCTCCAAAAGGCAAAATAAATGAATGAATGAATAAATAAGCATATTAATTAATTAGTTAATTAACCAGGAAAAGACCCAATTCAGTATTCTAGATTTATCAGCTAAATTTCATAAGATGAATTGTAGTAGAGATAAAGTCCTATATTTGCATTCCAAAAATGATTGCATGTGTGGTTCTGAAGGGTAGCTTTGGTATTTCAAAGTGAATGTTATTAAAAGGCTAATTAAATGTTTTGTAGTACTTTGGTAGAGTGATGACCTCATGGCTCCCTACTGCTTCTAGAATGAAATACAAGACCCTTAGCATGGCATTTAAAGCTTCCATTTGCAGATGAGAGCAATTTGTTCCAGTGGCCCTGAAGACAACTGAAGCAGCTTAGAGCGCAGTCAGACACCGAAGACCCCAAGACCATCCACTGCATCCAGGGCTATCACCAGTCGTTCTGACTTTTATTTTGCCTTTGGACTTTGATGACTTTGGAAGAGAAAATGAGGCTGGTGACTTTGTGTAGCTCTGCCTCACTTAAATACAATTCATGCACAAGTCAAGACATTACTCATGAGTCATTAGTCCTCTTAGAAAATGAAAGATAAGCAATATCAGAAGAGATAATAACAGGTCAAAGACTAAGTAGAACCATCAGAGCATGAAACTATCTTCTTGAAAGTGGCCATGTTTTACATCAATTGTTGTATTGGTTGCATGTTTTAATTAGAGGACAGTTTTCCATGTGGATATCAAATAGTCTGTCAATCAACGAGCATTTATTGTGTACCTATTACTCATCCGCTAAGCACTGTACTAGGTCCTGGGGATACAAAAAGAAAAATGAAACAGGTCCTGCCCTCAAGAAGCTTACATTCCACCAGAGGAAACAAAACATACATAACTAGATTTTCTGTAGCGGGGCACCAGTAGCTGAAGGTACCAGGAAAGGCTTCGTGTAAAAGGTTTCCATTGAGCAGAGTTCTAAAGAAAAAAAAAAAAGGATTCTAAGAGGTAAAGGTGAGGTGGAACTGCATTGACCAGCAGAAAGATCCAACATGAGGGGCAGCTAGGTGGTGCAGTGAATAAAGCACTGGCCCTGGAGTCAGGAGGATGTGAGTTCAAATCTGTGTGACCTTGGACAAGTCACTTAACCCCAATTGCCCTGCCTTCCCCCCTTTCAAGAAGCAAAAAAAAGAAAGATCAAATATGGAGCATCAGATATCAGGAATAAGAGCAATGAGGCCAGATTGATGGTATTATACAGTACGGGAATGGGAGTAATCTATAATAAGATTGAAATGTAAGTTTTACTATTGCCATTATGATGATGGTCTTATTATATATTTTGGCCCCAATCTTTTTTTAATGAGGTTTAGTTAGAAAGGGTCTGAAGCCAAGAGTTCCTGTGTTGCTTTTATTCTTTCATATTTAATGTCCTGGGGGCTACTGTGCAAGTATATAAAATAATTCCTTTTTGTGAGTGAATAAGAATATAAAGATATTAGCATCTTTACCAACATTCAATTAACAACAGAGTTGAAATGTAGCTTGTTCTGTTGACATGTGATTTTAATTTCTTGGAGGTCTCCGTATTTCAAAAGCTTTTCATTCCATATAGTTTAGAGATCAGAAGTCTTCAGCAGGCTATGTTAAAAACCATCATTCTTACATGTTTGTCACTCAGGTTCAAGCTGGCAAGTCAAAGGGAGCATTGCAACTGGATTCCCTGAGTTCCCCTCCAGACTATGTAAAAAATACTGTTTCAAGTGGAATCCTAAAGTGCTACAACCAACAAAAGTTTGGAGTGAGATAGTTTTCTAGCCCAGGACAACTTAGAAGAGGTCAGAAGGAGAAGTCCGTGGCAATGGGGTGGTGGCTTGCCAGAAACACAGGGCTGCAACACCAGCTTTGAGCCAGGGAGGCAACAGTGGTAACACCAAAAGCAGCAGCAGTACCAGGAGCTCTCACTGTCCAGAGACAGTAAAGGAATTGGATATTTGGTCCCAGAGATTATAGGGACCCCTGTACTAGCACTGGGCATAGGACCAGGTCCCATTTAACAATTCCATTGCCTATTACCCATTTCCATATAATAGTTCCAGGGCAGGAAGGAGAGCTAGCCCTTGCAGTTGCAAAGAAACTGAGTCATACCCATACTAGAGTTGAGTTGCAGTTCCAGGGAGGAGAGGAGTTGTAGTTGTGAGAGATCAAGGGCCCTACCTGGAGCTCAGACCAGAAAAGCAGGGACGACACCTCTCCCTGGATCACACCACCTTGGAAACACTAAAAACTTAAACATCCCCAGAACTAGCTATGAAAACAAGGCAAAAAAAAAAAAAGCCTAAAGCTTGGGACAATGACCCTCCCAACCCTCCAAAAGTGAGCAAAGTCCAACTCTAACAAAAAATTCAAAGTCAAGAAATAGAATGGAAAAATGAGAAAACAAAAGCAACAACAGGACCCAAGTATGAAAGACTGGTATCATGACAGGAAGCTCAAGACATAAATGTAGAACGAGACTATGATATGAAAATATCTACAAGAAAAGCCTCAAAGAAAAATGCAGATTAGACATAAATCCAACAATAATTCTTAGAAGAGCTAAAGAAAGATATTTTTTAAAGAGCAAAAAAAAAAATTTAGGAAAAGAGATGAAAGTAGTGCAAAAAAATTATGAAAAGAGAATCGGTAAGAGAGACATAAAAATACACCAAAGAAAATGATTCCTTAAAAAACAAAATTGGCCACATGGTAAAAGAGGTAAAAATGTCACTGAAGAAAATAAATTTTTTTTACAAGCGTCTCTGATAAAGACCTCATTTTCTCATAAATACAAAACTGAGCCAAATATACAAAAATGAAAAGCCAATTCCCCAAGTGATAAATGTTCAAAGGTAATTTTCAGAAGAAGAAATTAAACTTATCAGTATACATATAAAAATGCTAGATCACTAATAATTAGAGAATTGCAAATAAAAACAACAGATTGAATATCAGATTGGATAACATGACAGAAAAGGACAAATGCCAGAGGGGATGTGGAAAAATAGTTACATTAATACATTGTTGATAGAGTTGTGAACCATTTTCGAAAACTATTTGGAATTTAAAACTGTGCATATCCTTTGACCCAGCAATCACACTACTAGGTCTGTTTCCCAAAGAGATCAAAGAAAAAGGTAAAGAACTTACATATACAAAAATACTTTTAGCTGCTCTTTTTGTGGTGACAAAGAGTTGAAGATGGAAGGGATGCCCATCAGTTGGGCATGAACAAGTTATGGTATATGATGGAACACTATTGTGCTATAAGAAATGATGAGCAAGATGATTTCAGAAAAATCTGGAAAGACTTACCTGATTGATGCAAAGTTAAGTGAGGAGAACCAGAACATCATACACAGTAACAACAGTATTCTAACTATGATCGACTGTGAAAGACTTAGCTACTCTGATCAATACAGTGATCCATGACAATCCAAAGGACTCATGATGAAAAATGCTATTCACCTCCACAGAGAAAACTGATAAACTCTGAGTGCAATTAGAGCATATTTTTAAAAAAGTACTTTTTATCACTGGTTTTCTTGCTTTTTTTTTTTCCAACATGAAAATGTTTTGCCTGACTTAACAAGGTATAACTGGCATCAGATTGCTTACCTTCTCAAAGGGTGGAGGCAGTGCTGGAAGGATCGAGAGAAAGTTGGAACTCAAAATTGAATAATGAATGTAAAAAGTGTTTGTGGTTTACCATTATGTCTAGGCACTGGTGCATAGTAGTTCTATCTATAATGATGTCCAGTTTCAGTGCATTTCACTTACTGAATTCTCAAGGATATTTTGAGATGGAGATTTGTTTTAGTTTACAAATGATACCAAGTTTCTTGTGTATGATTTACACCAACTGTTCATCTCTTTATATCCCATAGATCTTAGATTTTTGCATCTATAGTGATATATTATACAATTTCCACCATCTCATTGTATTTGGTTTTGATCAATATGTCTAAGCTTCTTAAGGATAATCTCTCTATAACTTCTAGTTCTAATGACCTATAAGAGACATTATCATATACTGTTTCTATAAATAAATCCTCTAGACTCAGTTATCTGTTCAAAACGTCTTTGTTGACATATTTTTAGTTGAGTTCATGTGGATATCAGGATGGCCCTTTAATTTTGTTCTTGAATCTTTGTGGTTTTATATGCTGTTCCTAGAGATAAACCAGTTTTGATTATCAACATCATCAGGTTGTTGTTGTTGTTTTTTTTTCCAATTTCTTTGCAAAGTTAGGTTTGCTTATTCTTGCTTTTTAAAATTTAACCTGCTCTGAAAACGATGATCAATTTTCTTCTGCCTTTTAGATAAGTGACACTTTTTTTAGTTGCCTTAGGGTGATACTGTGTTTCATTAACACAGTACAAGTTTTTGTTCAGATACCTTCTATATCTGTTGTCATAACATGTCAAAAGTATGTGTTAAGACAGGCTTTGTGTAAGTATGAGTTGTTCTAATGTGTTCTTCCCATTAAGCTTTGATGAATGAATAAATAAATGGATGAATGGAAACAATTTTTATTAAGGGTTCACTTTGTATAAAGCATTATGAGCTGAAATAAAAATAGAAAAGCATAACAGTTCCTGTTCTGCAGGAGCTCTCTTTCTACTAGGTAGGGACAACACATATAAAAGGGCCCATTGTCAAGACAGATGGAAAGACCCTGTGGTTTTTGCATTGGCAAAGCATATAGTAATAAACTCATCTTCTTTAGTATTTTTCTTTGATAAACCCACAAAATATTTGTGATGTTGAACCACTTAATGATAACGAAGAATTTAATGGCTGGAATTTTCTTTTCTTGGTTGTTAGTAACTATAGTTCCTGAAGAGGTGGAGGCTATAGTATCTACAGAAACATTCTCTAGAAGAGAGTTGCTCCTCTGAACAATGACTAGGTCAATAATCTGGTGTATGTGTGTGTGTGTGGGGGAGGGGTGGCACTGTTATTCCAGTGATGTGGATACAAAGGTGCCCCAAGTTTGGGTTGCCCTTTTACTGGTTTATCCTCTAGAGCAGCAGTTCTCAACCTGTGTATTGCTACCCCTTTGGGGGTCGAATGACCCTTTCACATATTTCTGAAGGTCTTAGTAACCGAGACACCACTCATCTATCTGTCTCCAGGAGGGTATGCCCATATGCAGATACACCCACGTAGGAGTATTAAAGGGGCGTGGCATTAGGAAGGTTGAGAACCACTGCTCTAGAGGCACCCTAAAATATAAAGGCGCCCTAAAGTTTGAGTTGCTCTTTCCCCGGAGTTCTAAAGTCTCCCTTTATCTTGAAATACCACAAAACTTCACCCTGTCCTAAAATTCCTTGTCTCCTCCCATCATGTATTATAAATTCCTTGTCCTCAGCCTGTGTCCCTATCTTGTAAGACTTATCTTGACCTTAAAATTCTCCTTATCCTAAAATTCCTCCTCTCCTCCCATCCTGTCGTAAAGTTTCCCTTGCCCCCCTTATCTTGTGTCATTCATCATCCTCATCCCATGTCCTTATCTTGCAAGATTTATCTTGTCCCTAAATCTCCAGTTCCCTTTAGAAACCCTCAAACTTACATTACCATTCTATAGACTGTATAGCTTTCTGGCTATATAAGTCTAGTCCTTGTCCTATATCATTGCCTTTGTTTAGCTCCTTGCTAAATCTTAGGCCCACACACTTTTGTGTTAATAAAGCTCCCTTTGGCTAAAGGGAAGGTCTGATTGAATTCTTTCAAAAATCTGAATTAGCTCTCCCAACCCTGAACCCCAATACCAGGGACTCTTGGGCATACTTGTCTGTCAGTGGTAGTTGCTAGGCAGTTGGTGTTGGTGCTGATGGGATTAGCGGCCCTAACTACATCAGTATTTCTCCATTGGATCATGGTTGCTCTGTGTGTGTGTGTGTGTGTGTGTGTGTGTGTGTGTGTGTTAGAGATTTGCTTGGGATTCTGAGAGGTTAAGTAACTTGACTAGGGTCATATAACCAGTGTCACAGGCAAGACAAACCCAGGTCTTCTTGCCTTCAAGACTGATTTGGAATTATGCTATGATGCCTCCTAGCCAGGGATTAAATTTTGACTCTGTTATCTCTCTGCTAGCTGTCTAGTAGAAATGTCACTTTAAATCTCTCAATTTTCCCATCTATAAAATGGGGATAGTAACTTATTGTTTACTTCATAAAATGTGGATATCAGACATGATATTTCATATAAAGTAATGTATAAGTGAGAGTTGTTATTATTATAAGGTCTCAAAATCTGGTAGATCTCTCAGTAGGTATTCCTATATGTAGTTTCCTGGGATTCAGAGTAGGGAAGATAATATAACCCTTATTCTAAAACTGTAAGTCTTTGAGGCAGTGTTCTCCCCACTTCATCCAGGGGTTGAGAGTGCTACGGAAAAGGTGACTAACTATATACCCTAGATGCAGCTCCTTGTGATTTGTGGCCCTACTTGACTTTGGGAAATAGCTTTAGGCCATTTGTTCCCATAATGAACCACCTATCATTGGTAGTGGCTCATTTCCTTATAAATCTCTCTCTAGATTCAAAAGCAGTCTGGGATATATTCATAAAAGATCACTAATGTAATGGAAATATGCACTCAACATGTAACAAAGCATTAGTAGCTCACTTTTAAATTAAAAGAGACAAAAAAACCCAGACAGTACAATCCATGGCCTAAATTTCTCTGCCTGTTCTTACTACTTACTGGGTTTATACGATTGGGCACACAGGTTGCCTGGGGGGGCTTCAGGCTGAATTATAACCACTTTCTCTGGTCTTTACTTCTGCTTAAACTTGGACCAGTTTAAAACAGAGCGGGTACTGGCTCAGCATCCTGGACTGGTTCCCAGGAACAGCTCATTGTTCTCTTGGACATTTTAGCCCCAGGGGTTATCTCCTGAACCTGAATACTAGGTGAGTCTATTGCATTTATTCTGAACAAGTTCAGCCTCCCTCCCTGCCTCTACCATTCCCCAAATGATCACATAGTCCAGGCTAACACAATAACAATTTTAATCACCAAGGAAGACCAATTAAAACATAAACAATGAGCAAATACAGCACTCAGTGGGGAGGGGAGCTGGTCTGCACAGTGAGAATACAGAAACCAGTCATTTTTCTGACTGTCAGGAGCCGGAAGGGCTTCCTTATTTGGTACTGAAGAGTGGGAGTTCATTGGCACCTTCTCCAGAAGCCTGAGATGAGAGTGAGGGAAAGCCACAGCATCCATGGGGAGCTATACAGATAGTCTCTGATACTGGATCCATGCTGTCATTAGTTCTCATAATCCCTCTGGGTTCAGTCACTGGAAAGACATATTGAGGAGATCCTCGTCTCCTCTCAAGAGAAAGAGAATATCTATCCAACCTCTCTCTCTCTCTCCTCTTCTTCCCAGCAGTCTCTGAAACAATCACAGGCATACACACACACACACACACACACACACACACACACACACACTCTCCCAGGCACCCCCCCCCCCCCCCCCCCCCCCCCCCCCCCCCCCCCACACACATCCAAAGAATCTCCAGGGGTTTTTTCTTTCCCTTTCTCCAAAAAAATAGAAATCCTGTGCTGTCATCCTGGAACCTCTTTGCCTTCTAATACGGGAATGATGCGAACATTGCAGAAATTCTCCTTTAGCCTGAACAGAGGAAAACTTTCCTCTTTTAGGTGGCCTTCACCTCTCTCAATCCTGTGGATTAGAAGAGTTATAAATGGCCGTGCCCTTTACTAACAATTTCAGATATCATATGAATTTTTTAAAAAAGCACTTAAAGGAACAGACTTCCACTTGTAGGTCAGAATTGCTACAGCCAAGCAGTTGAACCCTTTCCGTTCTCATGGATTCATCCCACTGATCAGAGGGAAAGCAGGAAGTTAGTAGTCAGATGGTCAAAGTGCTGAAATGGGAGTCAGGAGGGGTAGATTCTAACTCTGACTGAGTCTTGGTTTTCTCTTTTGGGTAATGAGAAGGTTGTACTAGACCATAAGTGTATTAGTTTTCCTGAGTAGTGCTCCATTGAAGTAGGGGGGAAGGCAGGTGTTATAGATTGAATTCTCATAGTCTCACCAAACGGGGTCTGCTGGCATCTCCCATCACATTTCTCCCAGACTTTCTGCATATTATGCCACATCCTGAGGTCTCAGCTCCTTGAATTCTGTCAAAATGGCACTGAGCCCCCCATTTTGATTCAGAAGGAGGATGGGGAACTAGTGATGCTCATAGTCTTTTATCTTCTGTATTTCCATGGGGCTTCTCTGCATTTTGGCCATGTGCCTTCTCAGTGGAGGAAAGTTTCTACCAAGCAAAACACAATAAAAATGAAATCCCAGAAACTTGTAGAAATCTGAGTAATGCCTGTGCAATAGGATCCCCACTTTTTGAAGTCTCCATGACTATACCCAAAAAGTGGCCTGAGTGCAGGAAGGAGTGTGGACCAGAAGATGAGAATTTTTACTTGGGAGTTAATGAGCCATTTGTGGCAGGAGTGGGATGAGTAGCCTCAGGAGAGTCAGTTTGAAATAAAAAGATTCAGGGAGTGGTATGGAAGAGAGAGGGGGAATGATGGAGGAGAGGCTTCAGTGTTGTATACAGGAGAGAGTGATTTAGCAAAGTAAACTAGGGAATTCCAGTGTAGAGCAGAGTGGCCTATGTCGCACCAAGGATTGTTCTAGAAAAGCTTGTATGTGTAGTGGATGGGCAATGCAGGAATGCTCCTTGTCAAATTCCTTCCTTCTCTCCATCACTTGTCCCCTTGAGCCCTACAGGAAAAGAACAGTTATCAGGCTATTAATTCGATTTGGTTTTGTATTCTGAATTGGGCATTTGATGAGCTCACCTTAGTTTATTTTGAGGACAATGCCCATTGGGTTAGGGTGGGGTGATGGGTAACATGGATAGGGTCTGCACTGTTGTGTATGGCAATTGCGTAGTCTAGGAAGTTCAAGGCTTTGGGAAAATAAGGAAGTCCTCTTCATATCAAGGTTAAGGGCATTTGTACTCCTTTCAAATGAATTATATTTTCAATTTAAAATAGAAAGAAAAACTATGTATATCATCCTAACTTTTGTAGATTTCCTATCTTTCTTCTCCATTCAAATGAATGCTTCAATAGTATTGAAAGAATTTTCATGACTAAAATAGGCCTCCTAGCAATTTTTGTGATTTTTGTCTCAAACTACAGGTCAAACTGTTTATTTGTTTCCAGATATCTTCATAGGCATTTATTTGTTCCCAAATCTTTTCAACAGAACTAGATAGTTTTTAAATTGTTGCACGTGGTTTCCTCACAGCAGTTCACCATTGGACTAATAGTTAAGGAAATTAGACCTTAGAATATTGTGTTTAGTTTTAGCTATTGTGCTATCTAAAGGAAGCCAAAATGGGCAGCTAACAGGAAGACAAGGAAATGAGTTAGGTCCAAGACAAGGGAGGGTTTAGCTGTCAAAAAGTGACATGATGTCTGTCTATAAATTAATCTCAACTGAAATTCTCCAATAGTAATATCACGTTGGAAAGAAAAAAAAATCCATCCCGTTCAATTCACGGTAGGATAGTTTTGAAATTTTTAGGCAATCAGTTGGTTAGTGCTGACAGAAGGACAATTCATTTTTATTAAAACACGTATAACTAATGATCCTTTCTTATTACAGGTGCTGGGGCCTCAGAAATTTTCCTAGCTTTCATAGAAAAGCACTGAACGTCCGTGCACAGCAATACGGTTTTAGAGAATAGTGGTGGTGTGTACATATTTTCTTCTTTGATGGCTAAGGACTCTTCATTCCTTGTTTATTCTTCCAGAACTTTGCCTTCAAATCCGTTACAATGGCTATCCTGCTAACAGCATTTTTCCCGCATAAGTAATTTTATTTCTTGTTAGAAATTAGTTAGGCAGTTAGATGGCACAGTGGAGAGAGTGCTGGGCCTTGAGTCAGGAAGACTCATCTTCATCTGGACCCAGAAACCTGTTAGCTGTGTGACCGTGGGCAAGTCATTTAACCCTGTTTGCCTCAGTTATTCATCTGCAAAATGAGCAGGAAAGGAAATGGCAAATGACTCCAGTATCTTGGCTAAGAAAACCCCAAATGGGGACAAAGAGAATTGGACATCACAGAAAATTGACTCAGCAGCAACAAATTTTATTCCTCTAATTTGAAAAGGAAAAACTATTTGATAACCATTCAGTTTAGGATGGTTAGTTACTCTTTCAAAGGTACATTTCAGAATCCTGGCCTGTTAGTTAATGCGCTTCAGGTTGTTGGATAATTTTTCCTAGGTCTTAAATTTTTCTCTGACAGTAGACTAAGAGCTCCTGTCTGCCTCCTAGACAAAGCTCCGATTCAGACTGGAGAGATGAGTGCACTTAGTGTGTTAATTACCTTTAAAAGTTAATGAGCCTAATTAACTAGTTGCGACAACTTAGTTATAGAGGTAGTGGTGCATTGGTAAATGTTTAACAATCAGCTCCTCCCCCTCCCCCCAGCATTCTAGGGATTTGCCTCTCCAAATGTAGCTATGTTGGTGCTTAGAAGACAGATTTTTATCAATCAATAGATCTATCTTCAAAGCCATTAAGTGTTACAGGATCTGCTTCTCCACTATCATCCCATATTTCTCCTTCCTCTTTGAGAAGGTTGTCTATAAAGGTGCCTTCACTTCCTTTCTTATTCTTTTAATGCTACTCTCTGGCTTCTGATCTCATCATTCAACCATAACTGCTCTCTCCAAAGGACCTGATTGCTAAATCCAATGAACTTTTCTCAGACCTCATCCTTCTTGATATCTCTGCAACCTTTGACACTGTTGATCACTATCTTCTCTTTGACACTCTATGTTTTCATGACAATGCTCTCTCCTGGTTCTCTCCTCTATGGCTCTTTATCCGTATCTTTTGCTAGATTTTCATCCGTGTCATACTTGCTAAGCAAGGAGGTCCTACTGGGCCTCTCTCGAGTATTTCATTTGGTAATCTCCTTAGCTTGCATTGACTCAATTGTCATCTCTATGCTAATAATTCTCAAATCTTCTTATCTGGTCCTACCCTCTCTGCTGACTGGAGACCAAACCAGAGGACTTTCCTTTATTTTCTCATTAAGGGGCAAGCTAGGTTGAACATCTACTGCCATGGAAAGATTTAGGGAGTCATTAAATTGATCTGATTCTGCTGGTTACCCCATTTCAGTATATTATGGTTATCTTTGTTGGTGTTGTACCTTACCACATCCCATGGAATAAAAATAGTAGTACTAGTTTTAATCTAGCTATCACAGAATATTGAGAAGTAAGGCAGGATCATCCAGTAAGCCCAAGCATTTCTACTTACACTAAGAGAAAGGTCCAAGATAACTGCCTGAATGGAGGCAGGTAGCCCAGCTCCCAAATACCTACTCCAGCAAAAATCTAAAAATCACACCAACCTGAATAATGATCAAGAAGTCCAGTTGGAAATTATAGTGAGCTCTTGCACTCTAGAATGGCATTGAAAGTCAGTCAGATACCCAAAGGCAATAATGGTCAAAGGAGCTACTAGCAAAACCAGCCCCAGTTCAGGTGCAATCAGATAGCAGTCTCCTGTGGTAGTGAGAAAGATCGGAAGGCTTCCCTAAGAAAGCCCCAGGGTGGTCAGAAATCCATGGAGGAGACCTTGGAAGCGACCAAGAGTACCAATGATAAGTAAGCGTATAGCAGCTCTCTAATAATCGAGGTAGCCAGGGATGTGGCATTTCCTAGCATGCTATCCTGAGATGCTGTAGAGGGCCCTAAAGATCCAGCACTCTAAACGCCAAAGATCTATGGGGGGGCTAACCCTGGTAGCCTAGTACAGAAACTCGCTAGGTGAGTTCATGGAGGCAAGACTCAGCAGGGCTGATCACCACATTCACAAACCATGGCAGGGGGAGGATTCTGCCTCCTAGACAAAGCCCCAATTCAGACTGGAGAGATGAGTGAACAAAAGATGGTGCAGACTACCATAAAGACAACTAGAAGATACAGAACACTATGAAGAATGATGATGGATCCAGAAATAGCAAAAAAAAAAAAAAATCCAAGCCAGAAGGAGAGAAAAACTCCGTAATAACTGTAAACAGAGACTCAAAGGGGAAAATGAATTTCTTACAAAGACTATATGAATACATAGAAGAAATTAAACAAGAGATAATAAATGAAATAAAAACTCTGGAGGAAAAAAAATAGAGAATAAATAGCTTAGAAAAGAAAATTATAAATCTTGCTCAGGCAACACATTATTGAAAATCAGGTTAGACTAAACAAAAATCAATAACTCCATGAAATTCATTGTTGTTATTGTTCAGTCATTCAGTCATGTTTGATTCTTCATGATGCCATGGATCAGAGCAGATCAGACCCTTCTGTCCTCCACTATCTTTTGAAGTCTGCCCATATTGATGTTCATTTTTTCCATGACACTATCTGTCCATCTCACCCTCTGTCATCCCCTTTCCCTTTTACCTTCCACCTTTTCCAACATCAGAATTTTTCCCAATGATTCCCATCTTCTTATTATGTGGCCAGGGTATTTAAGTTTTCAGTGTTTAGTATTTAAGTATTTAAGCTTCAATTTCAGTATTTAATCTTCCAGTGAATAGTCTGAATCAATTTCTTTTAAGTACTGACTGATTTGGTTTCCTTGCTGTCTGAGGGACTCTCAAAAGTCTTCTCCAGCACCGCAGTTCAAAAGCATTGATTCTGTGGCACTCAACTATCCTTCTAATCCAACTCTCACAGCCACACATTGCTACTAGCAAAGTGACAGTTTTGACTATATGGCTTTGTTGGCAAGAGAAAAAAGAAATATCAGAACAAAATCAAAAGACCAAAAAAATAGAAGAAAATGTTAAGTACGTAACTATTAAAAAAAAAAAAACTGCCCTGGGGGGGGAAAAAAGTTAAAGGGAAATAATTTTAAAATCATTGGAATCCCTAGAAAAAAAGTATGATTTTAATAGCCTGGATATTATATTTAAAGAACTCATACATGAAAACCACCTAGATTTGTTAGTCCCAGAGAAGAGGGTGAAGTTAGAAAGAATACACTGATTACCTTTAAAAAAAATTCCAAAATGTAAAGTTCTATGTATGTCACAGGCAAAATCTAGAGCTTCCCTATCAAAGAAAAATGTTTCGATTGCCCAGAAAGAAGGAATTCAAGTACCAAGGAACCCCATTCAGGATCACCCAAGACCTGGAAACTTCCACGATAAAAACCAGAAGAGATCCTGGAATGCAATATTTTAAAAAGCAAAAGATTTGGATTTACAACTAAGAATAACTTACTCTGCAAAGCTAAGTATAATCTTATGATGAAAAAAGTGGATCTTTAAATAGAGAACTTTTAAGAACTTCTGATGAAAAGAACAGAGCTAAATAGCATCTTTGAAATGCAAACATGAGTCAAGAGAAACTCTGAAAAGTAAATATTTTTAAATAAATTTTATTGATATCTTTTGTTTTTTACATCAAGAGAATTTCTCTCAATATTCTCCAGTGCTTTTTCCAGAGAGCAACTGCATATGAAAAAATAAAATATTTTAGAGAGAAAAAAAGGAAGACAGAGAAAAAAATCAGCAAACCAAATTGATACATCGTACAAATCTGGGAAATATATGCAATTTTTCATAGCTGTGTACCTCTTACCTCTCTGCAAAGGACTGGGATGGGAAAGTCTTCTCATATATGTTCTTTTTGGCCATATTTGTTCTTTACAATTTTGCCACATCAATTTTTAAAATTGTTTTGTGGTTGTTCATCTCATTTACTTTGTTGTAATCATGCACTTCTTTTTTCTGGCTCTACTTCATTCTGCATCAGGTTAAGTATTTTCATGCTTCTCAGTATTCATAGTATTTATAATTTCTACTGAACAATAATATTCCATTTTTTCATCTACCAAAATTTGTTTAGCCATTTCTGAATCAATGAGATCCTATTTTGTCTCCACTTCTTCTGCTCCCATTCTTTTTAATTCTGTATGGTATAGCTTTTGGCTTCATCATTCAACCAAAAATGCCCTTTCCAAGGTTGTCAATGATCTTTTAATTGCAAAATCTAGTGGTCTGTTTTATCTGTCTTTAGGCTGTTTAATATCTCTGCAACCTTTGACATTATCAATCACCCTCTTTTCCTTGATATCTTTTTCTCTAGGTTTTTGTGATGCTACTCTCTTCTGGTTCTACTCCTCCCTATCTCCCTGTTCCTTCTCTGTTCTCTTTACTAGATATTGATCCACATCATAGCTGCTAGCAGTGTCCCACAGTGCTCTATCCTGGGTCCTCTTATCTTCTCCCACTTGATGATCCCATCAGCTTCCACAAATTCAATTAACATCTCTGCTAATGATTCTCAAATCTATTTATCCAGCCCTAATCTCTCTGCTGACTTCCAATCTTACATTTCAAGTTGCCGATTAGACATCTCAAACTGGATGTCCAGTAGACATATTAAACTGAACATACCTAAAACTGAACTCATCTTTCCCCCCCAAATCTTCCATTCTTCCAAATTTCTGAATTACTGCCACCACTATCTGCTCAGTCCCCTAGGCTTGCAACTTATGTGATATCCTCATTTCTTGTAAAAGTTTCATGTGATGGTGAGAAATATGTATATTCTTTCATGGTCCTATTTAAAAGATTCCATAATTCTCATAGCTCTAGTTACTAGACAGGTTTGTTCAAATATTTATGTTCTCTTTTGTTTTTCTTTCTGTTAGAGTTGCTCCTAATTGAGAGGACATTAAAGTTTCCTCCTATTATGTTATTATGTCTTCTTATAATTCAGTTAAGTTTTCCTTTATGAATTTAGATGCTGAGGCATCTGAAGCATGTACTTTTAATATTGATATTGGTTCTTTGCCTATGGTTCCATAAAGTATAATTTTTTTTTATGTTTTGAATTTTTGTTTGTTTTGTGATAGCATGATTGCAACTACGTTTTTTAATTCATTTTAATTATTTTAATGACTTTGCTCTTTGGGTGTATTTCTTATAAGCAAAAGAATCCGGAGTTTTTTTAATCCAATCTATCACTCTTTTTGTTTTATTGGATTACTTAATCTATTCACATTTCAATTTATATGTTAGATTTTTATTTTCCTTCATGTGCTCTAATTTTTTTTTACAAATTGCGATTTTCCCCCCCTCTTCCTCTATATAGTATTTCATCTCTTCAGTTATTTTTGTTTAATCTAATTTAAGGGGGCCCTGTTCCCACAGGCTCTCTTCCCCTCACTTTTAATCCTAAAATCCTGTTATTTGTTACCTTTTTCTCTAATTTTGGTGTGATGTTTAACTTATTAATTCTTTTTGTCTTTTCTTTGGTTATTCTTTCCTTCCTTTTTCTCTTAGTGAAGTAATTAAATTCCTTCTACTCTCCTCTTTACGAATTGTTTTTGTTACTTAGGATTTTTAAAAAAATTTTGTATCTTTTTTTCCTACAAAGGATTTTACTCATTTATTCTGTCTATTCAGAAACTTTGATTCTTTGATTTTTTGTTTTTGTCTTTCTTTATTCCATTTTTAGGGGTTGTTTTTTTTGTTCCTCATGGAATTAAACTTATTTTGAGTTCTTTATTCTAAACAATTTTATTTTTAAAATTTTTTTGAGGGGGAAAGGCAGGGCATTTGGGGTTAAGTAACTTGCCCAAGGTCTCATGGCTAGTGTGTCAAGTGTCTGAAGTAGGATTTGAATTCAGGTCCTTCTGACTCCAGGGCCAGTGCTCCATTCACCACACCACCTAGCCATCCCCAAACAATTTTATTCTATTGTGCTGATGGTTGAAATGTTCCTGTTTCCTTTATTGTGTAGTTCATCAATTCACCTTGCCCGCCCCATGATCATTTTTTCCCATTTGTTCTGAATTCTTCTCTCTGGATCCATGCCATCCCACACTTCCAGAAATCCATTGCTCCAATGATCTCTGATTCCCTTTTTCCTAAGGCAAGATGCTTGTTGACGGAGAAACACAACACTCTCAGCAGTTGTGGTCTATCTAAGTACAAAATCTCCCCCCCACCCCTCACCATCCCCCGCCATTTTCTTCCTCTTCTCTCACCTCTGATGAGCCTTCCCATTCTGAAGTTTGAGCATGCAAAAACATTGATTCACTTATTATAGATGACGTGTCTTGAGATTTAGTCTTTGATGTTTCAGGCTTCAGCCTTCATTATCAGTTTTATTTGTACCCTGCTCTCATCATTGTCTCCTTGTTTACCTTTAGAAAGAAATATCTTTATTTTTTTATTTTTTAGCTTTTTGGAGGGCAATTGGGGTTAAGTGACTTGCCCAAGGTCACATGGCTAGTTTTTGTGTTCCATGTCTGAGGCCAGCTTTGAACTCAGGTCCTCCTGACTCCAGGGCCAGGGCTCTATTCACTGTGCCTCCTAGCCGCCCCAGAAAGAAATATCTTAATGGTCCTTCTGTCATTATTTTGTTGTTATTTTTAATCTCAAAAGTGTCAT
>CM053590.1:195462639-195531066 GCA_028646515.1 Pseudochirops corinnae | reverse complement strand
AAACTTCTATACCCCAGTGTCTGTGTATCTTATTTCCCAGTTGCTTGTAAAAAAAAAAAACAATTTTTTTTAAACATTTGTTTTTAAAACTTTGAGTTCCAGATTTTTGCTCTTCTTCCCTCCTCACCCACCCACACTGGGAAGACAAGCAATTCAGTATAGGTTATACATGTGTACTTATGCAAAACATTTCCATAGTAGTTATATTATGAAAGACTAACTATATTTTCCTCCATCCTATCCCACCCCCCACTTATTCTATTTTCTCCTTTGACCCTGTCCCTTTTCAAAAGTGTTTGCTTCTAACGGCCCCCTCCCCCAATCTGCCCTCCCTCTCTCATCCCCCTCCTATCCCCTTCCCCCCTATTTTCCTGTAAGGTAAGATGCCCAATTGAGTGTGTTTGGTGTTATTCTGATATTGCCATTTTTTGTCTATAGATAGTGAAGATTTATTAAGCACTTTTGTTTAACTTGGTACTTTGAAGAGCTTTCTTTCTTTCTTTCATTTTAAAATGAAATACTGGTCTCAGAATAGATATTTTGTATGTTTTTGATCTGGCAAGAGTAGAAATAAACATTACTGTTTTAAGCATGTCCAATATGTATAATTTTTTTAAAAAGGTAAATGAGCATATATGCATTTACTCTCTTTAGGGAATACCATTTTGAAAATGCTCATGTTCACTATCACCTTCTGCAAATTTAATTCCTTTTCAATAAACAAAATGTACCTACTATATTCAAAGCTTTCCATGCTTTTCCAATAATAAAAACCTGTGTGTTGAAAGTGATCCATTTGTTCTAATCAAACTTATTAATGTGATCCAAAATAATTGCCAGCAATGGTGATGTTAAGAAATTAAAAATTGAGCAAAAACAAAAAAAGCCGGTAAATCTAATTCATATGTGGATATGACAACAGTGATGGAATGAAGAAAAAGTAGTGATTGCTATTATCCCCCAGGTAATACAGATAGCCAAATTACAACAATGAAAAGTCTCGTACATGTTTGTGGTCATTCTGCTAGAATTTTCACATATATTTATTTAGAGTTGGCATGGATTGTATTGTGAAAATATTCTTAATTCATTTATTGTGGTAGCCACAGGACCCTTAAATCATAAACTTCCATTGGAAACAAACTTTATTTTAAATGAATGAGAGTATGTATATTGAATCTTGGGGAGACAACAGCAGCTTTCCCCATTCCAGTGGATCGGCAAGCTCATCAATAGGGGTATTCCTTCCACTAATTGAAACCAATAAGTTACTTCTTACCTTTTGCAAAGTCTGTCCATTTGCTTCCATTAAATCTTCCATAGGCTATCTGCCTAAGGTATTTGAAACTTAACTTTGGATATTTTTAATATTTCATGGACGCCAGAGCAACACTCAGGCTGTTTATTCATCTCTTATCCTTAGCCTTGCCATGTGACTGGCCCACTTCTTTTTCTGGTCTTATGTCTTTGATGATGTTTTTGGAGAAAATTTGCCTGAATTAAATAAAATAAACTGAACTGAACTTTTAAAAAAGTTATTTTCCTCTCATTTTGAAATGTCATAATGTATCACTGTGAAACAATCATTGTCTAAAACAAATAAATGCATGCATACATATGTGTGTACATATAGACTTATGTATGTTGAGTGATCAGATCATTAGGTTTGTATGTGGTTATTTTCTGTGATCACCATAAATTTCTAGGCATTTGTTTTTCATAATTAGCTTTATTCTTCAACAGTTGAGTCAATGCTTATTAAATTTGATGAGAATCTTGCCCATAGAAACCCATCATAATTCCTTTTGTTTGGAAAAATTTTAAATATTTTTCCAATTACATATAAAAACTATTTTAAACATTTTTTTTTAATTTTGAGTTTCAAATTCTCTCTCTCCCTTTTTCCTCTTCCCTCTCCGTGAGAAGGCAAGCAATTTGACATAGATTATACACCATTATACTTTCTTGAGACACCTTTATTCATTACTTCTCTTGTCTACATTGTTGTTACCAATTCTCCCAGTCCTCCAGGCTCAAGCCTCAAAGATATCTTTGACTCCCCACTCTCAGTGGTCCCCACATTTAATTAATATGCAAGCCCTGCTAGTCCTTCCTTTGGAATTTTTTCCCTATCTTTCCATTCCTTTCCTTGCCTGTTACCATTATCCTAATCCATATCCTTTTTATCTCTATAGACCTATGTAGCAATTGGATCCCAGGCCCCACAATGTTGTACATGATACACTAGGCATACCTTGGGGACCTTCTCAAAGCTATTAAATCTCTATGACTCAGTGTCCTCCCACTATGGAGTTCTTCCTAGGAAAAATACAATTTTGTTAATGTTTCTCTATGGCCTGATTTCTCCTAACAACCATTTAGGCTCATCCTACTCAGTGAAGCAGGATAGTATAATGGAAACAACACTGGATTTGGAATTACTGCCCACAGGTCTGTGTGAACTTGGGGAAGACTTAACTTCCCTGGGACTCAATTTCTTTTATGAAAAGAGGGGGTTAGAATGGATGACCTCTAACATCCCTTCCAGATCTACAATTTTGTTTTTTGACAATCAGAAAGACCTTCTTCCCTTTTTCCCAAGTTATCCATGAGATAACTCATCTCATAAGAAAGCTTTTGCTTCCCTCTGGCCCTATATACATAGTATTACTTCTATATTTCAAACAAAGTGAACGTTACTTACTTTGGGGTGTACGGGTACTCAGGGAAGACTAGTACCTCTGGTGTGAGAGTTGCTGAGCCATTTTTAGGACTTCTTTCCACTTTTGTTGTCCTCCTGTTTCACCTGACTCTTACCTTTGTCTCCAAGGAACTGTAGCATGCCCAGCAGACACATCCCAGTACACCATTTTGGCAAACGGGCTAAACCAAGTTGAGGGGAACTGAGGTGTCCTAAACCCTTTAGTGAGTAGGGGAGAGGGTTCTATCTTAAGCTTGTGAAGACTTCCCCTCATGGAATAGGATGATAAGAACAATATGTTCCAACATCCATCAAAGAGGCTGAAGCAGGCTCTGTGGAGAGCCTGGTTAGAGGTCAAAGATGCCAAGATCATCCACTGTATCCCATCACAAGTCATCTTGACTTTTGTCTTGCCTCTGAACCTTGATGACTGTGGAAGAGAGTGAGGCCAATGACTTCATTCTACTCTGCCTCACTTAAGTCCAATTTATACAGGATTCAGAAGATATCACCCATATCATTTTCCCATTTTTATCTACCTCCAAATCCTGTGGTGACAGGCAAGTGACAGCAGCAGGTGGGATGCAATGAGGGCTATAGTTGCAACCCTGTGCACAGGCATCCCAGTCCATAGGGTTATCTTATCACTGGTCTGAAGCAGCAGGAGGATTTGGCAGCTGCCTGGGTTTCTGAGCAGACTTTTTAAAGAATGGCACTGCTTACCTCTTGGTATGAGGAAAGGGCTAGAAAAGGTGTCCTAAAAATTTTCTGTTTCATCTGACTCTGGTCTGCTTACTGTGTCAGGCAGGGATCCTACCCTGTGGTCAAAACACACAACAAAAATGTACAAAAAAGAGGATTCCACTCACCATTGGTATATGGAATGTACACCCCTTTATGAACAACACAAAACTCAGTAGACCTAAAAGACAAATAGCTCTTGTGAGAAAACTCAGCAGGCATCGCATCTAAACAGCAGCCCTGAGTGAAACAAGTTTGGCACATGTAGGACAGCTTATCCAAGTCAGAACTGGATACACACGCATCTTTTCTGGAGTGGCTACGGTGATAAGGAGTGCCAGATGAAGCTGGCATAGGTTTTACAATCAAAACTAAGCTAGTCAATGAGCTTGTATGCCTCTCCAAAGGAGCAAGTGACAGACTCATGACAATGTGATTGCCCCTTGCAAGAAAGTGCTATGCCACTTATATCAGTGTATATGCTCCCACCATGATGAATTCTGATGAGGTTAAAGAAAAATTTTAAGAAGATCTTCATCATCAATGCACCAAACCAGGACAAGCTTATGATTCTAGGTGACTGTAATGTAAGAGTAAGCAGAGACTACCAGATATGGCAGGAAGTCCTTGGGAGGAATGGATTCTGAAATAGCTACACCAATGGTCACTTACTACTGATGATTTGTGCATCTCATGACCTTCTCATCACTAACATTATCTTCTGTTTACCTAAATGCAATAAAATGTTGTGGATGAATCTTCACAGCAAACTGTGTCATTGTAAAGAGACAGATAGGATGCAAGAATGTCAAAGATGATGTGTGCTGCAAAGTGCTGGAATGATCATAGACATCCTCTCCAAACTAAATATTCACATTCAACAAAAGTAGTAGCCCCAGTGCAAGATGACTACCAGAAAACTTAGTGTCAACAGATCAGAGCATTTCTCTGAGTGGGAACAATTTGTTGCTAACTTGGAGGGAAAGCTAAGCCAACACATAGTTGGCAATAGTGGAGCAGAAAAGGAGTGGGTGGCTTTCAGAGATCTGGAGTACAGAGCTGCATTTACTTATCTGGACCAGAACCCTCACAGACCACAAGATTGGTTTGATGAAAATGATGGGGAAATTTAGAAGCTGCTAAGTGAAAAATGAGAACTCCACAAGGTTTGCCAGCAGGATAGTTCATCTGACCTAAGAAAGCAGTGTTTAACTCCATCAAAAGTAAAGTGCAAGTGAAACTTAGAGGCAGGCTTCTTGGCTCACTAAAAAGCCAGTTTCACACTGATAGTAACAATCTAAAGTGCTTTTATGGTGCCTTAAAGGCTATTTATGGGTTAAAGATCTATGGTACATCAATGGTGATAATGAAAACACATTGATTAACGATAAAGACATGATCCTGGAGAGATGGGCTAAACATTTCCATAGCATTCTCAGCAGACTGTCATCAACCAATGCTAGCACCATTGACTGTCAAAATCAATATCAAATATCTCTAGCCAAATTTCCAACTGAAGAAGAGGTTTTGAATGCTCTTAGTCTCCTCTCATGTGGCAAACTCCCTGGTACAGATTCTATTCCAGTGGAAATTTACAAGGTCCACTGTTCATACAACAGCTGACTGGAAACTTCTGGGCTATATGGCAAGAGGTGATTATCCCCCAGGACTTCAAGGATGCTTCCATTGTTCATCTCTATAAAGGAGAAGGAAATAGGTTATCCTGTGACAATCACAGGAGGTCTCTCTTTTAGTCATTGCCAGCAAGATTCTTGCCAGAGTCCTCCTTAATATGCTAATCTTTTACCTGGAAAATAGCCACCTACCTGAGAGCCAGTGTGGCTTCAGAAAGGGCCAAGGAACCACCACTATGGTGTTTGCTGCCTGACAACTCTAGAAGAAATGTTAGGAGCAGAACAGGGGGGCTGTACTCCAATATTTGTTGATGTGACCAAAGCCTTTGATACTGTCAGTCGTGAGTGCTTAGGGAAAATCATGGCAGAATTAGGTTACCTGAAGAAGGTCATCAGTATTGTATGCCAGTTCCACAACAGCATGCTTTTACATGTTTTGGATCATATATGATGCTCTCATACTTTCCTAGTCACCAATAGAGAAATAGGGCTGTGTGCTTGCTCCCATACTTTTTATAGCATGATGTTCTTAGTGATGTTGTCAGATGCCTTCAACAAAAATGAACGTGGCATCAATGTCAGCTATCACACTGATGGTAAATTATTTAACTTGGAAAGGCTTCAAGCCAAGGCTAAAGTGGAGGGAGAGTTGGTGCATGATTTTTTTATTTGCAGATGATTGTGGACTGAATGTAGCCTCTGAGGCTGAGATGCAACAGAGTGTAGCTCGATTCTCTATTACTTGTAGTCATTTTGGCCTGACAATTGATACCAAGAAAACACAGGTTCTCCACCAGCCAGCACTGCACAATCCATACATGAAACCATCAGTTAGAGCAAATGGAGAGATTTTGAATGCTATGGACAAGTTCACTTACCTTGGGAGTATACTTTCCAGGGTGTCCACACAGATAATGAGGTTGACACACATATTGCTAGAGCTAGCTCAGTGTTTGGGAGACTTCAGAGGAAGTGTGGCAGAGAAGAAATGTTAGACGGATTACCAAACTGAAGGTTTACGGAACTGTGGTGCTGACTTCCTTGTTATATGCCTGTGAAACCTAAACAGTAGACCAGTACCATAACAGGCAACAGAATCACTTCCATCTGAATTGTTTTAGGAAGACTCTGAAGATCACCTGACAAGGTATTAGACACTGAGGTCCTTTTTTCAAACGAAACTGCCAAGAATTCTAACTACTGCAAAGAGCGCAACTCCAATGGGCTGGTCACATTGTTCAAATGCCAAACATACATTTGCCTAAAAGACTATTTCATGGAGAACTCACACAAGGCAAGAGTTCACACAAAGTGATACAGGGACACTCTCAAGATTTATTTGCAAAACTTTGGAATTGATTATGAGGCATGGGAAATGCTGGCAGAGGACCGCCCAGCATGGTGTGCCCACCTCAAAGAAGACACTCTGTCCTTTGAGCAAAGAAGAAGTGCAGTAGCTCAAAAGAAATGTGAGATGCACAGATTTAAAGACATCTCCACTCCAAATATTCATATGTACTTTACTTGTGGTAGAGCCTCTGGAGCTTGTATTGCTCTGATCAGCAACAGTCAGACACACTGTGCCTTGACCCCAACATAGTAATGTCATTTTGATTCTCTTTGAGCAGGAAGGACAACAACCACCAATCAACCAACTTGTACTTTTAGCCAAAAAGATAGGCTCAGGTTGATTCTTGGTGTCCAAGGTATTCCTTGATGGGCTGATACTTCTATCCAGCTAGGGCCACACAGTTGGTATGGTATTTGGCTTCTGTCCAGGTCCAAATGAGGCATCTCTGTCTTCTTCTAACTTGTTTCATCAAGACTCAAATCCTTTTCTTCTTGATCTCATTCAAGATCCAGATCTCCTTCTGCATCTCCATCTGACCTCTGGGTTCACATGGCTCCCTATAAAGGTCACATGGATGTTTAGGCTTCTGGTCTGTTTGCAGCTGGCCATCTGCCTCTCTCAGAGGATATGCAATGCTTTGAAATTTTAAAACACACTCTCTACAAATAGAAGGTATCAGCAATATAATTCCTAAGTTGTTTCCATTAGAACCTAAATTTTGATGCAGATCTTTCTCCTGCTGAAACTAGAGGGAATTTTACTCTCAATTTCACTTGCACTCTTTATAACTCCAAGAGAAGGTTTAGTATTAGCTTTAAAATGCTACTCTAGTCCTTAACCTGTAAAACAGTTCCCTGGGCAACAAAATTTAATCATCTGAAAGCCACAGGTGGATCAAATAACTGTTTTTCATTGTTAGATAAAAGATTCAACCTCATTTTCTGCAGTCTCTCTGAAAACTTGCGAAGTGCAGTCCTAGTAGCCAGACAGGATAATGGGGATTACATTATCCTGTTTCCATATGGCTTTAATTTCCTATACTAAGGAGAAAAATATTTTTAAGCTTTTTGTTTTACTTAGTTGAGAGATTATAAGAATTTGGTTTGGTGGCATCTATTAAAATCAGTCATGTGGGTAAAGTTCAGTCTATGATATAGTCTAGTTCCACTACATTTTATTTGTTGGATTCTCAAGGACATTTTGAGGTATGCATTTGTAATATAAGTATTTCTCATTTGTCAGTCCATGAGTGATAACAAGCTTCAGATGTATAATTCTAGCCACCAGGACATGCCTTGCAAAGTGTTGGATAAATGAGAAGCTATTGCTGACTATGGCCATCTGCCACAATTTCTATCTTATCTCGGGTATAGTCTGCATTTATCATAGTCTGGGCATTTAAAGGATAACATTTTTGTAATTTATGATGGTGATTACCTACTCCTAAATTATCATCAGAAACTTCTCTATTTCCACAAACAAATCTTTATGACTTAACCATTTGTTCAAATCTTATTTAATTATATTGTGTTGTTTGAGTTCATGGAGATGTCACTCTTAGGAAACCTTTTGATTTCACTGTTGTATCCTACTTTCATAGGCTGAATCTGGAAGGAAATCACTTTGGGTTATATTAGACAACTTACTGCTAGTCTTCACTGTTACTCAGGGAAGTGATATCCACTTATTAAAAAAATATATATTTCTCTAGATTCTTGGCCTGCTTATCATGTATTTGGAGAATGTTTCTTAACCCTCTTGCTTGTTTTAGGCAAGCCTGTCTATATCTTCCTATAGATGCATTAGAGTTTCATTAATAAACACAAAAATAACCTTCCTAAAGAACAAACCTGACCTTGTCACTTCTCTGTTTAAGAAGTTTCAGTGACTGCTGATTGCTTCTAGGATAAAATACAGACTCTTCAGGTAGGCATTAAAAATCACTCAAAGTCTAGCCAGAGCTTACCTTCCTGGGCTTATTTCATGTCACTCCCCTTCATACTCTTCATAGTCCAGTTAAACCGGTCTATTTGCTGCCCTTGGAACTCAACACATCATCTCCTGCTTTCATCCCCCATGTCTGAAATACACTCATTCAGCTTTTACCAATTCTGTGCTCAGATGCCACCTATGGCCCTTTCTGATCCCTGAAGTTGTTCATACTTTTCAAATCATGTTATATTTACTTAGCTGTTTATATGTTATATCCTCAGTAGAATGTAAGCTCCTCAAGGAACTATATTTAATGTTTATCTTTGTATCTCCAGAATGTAGCACAATGTCGTGTATACTTGGAAGTGAGGATAGAGGATTGATTATAGACTTGAGATTTCATCGGTGAAGGGAACCCCATGTAAGAAACTTTCTCTACGAATGCATATTAGCAACAATTCTACAATTTATAGTCTTATATTATTATTATTTACATATTTACATAGCATGTTAGAATCCTACTTGAACCTAGATCTTATTGTCGATAAAGATTCCTTCTATCTACTCTGGTCTCTGACTTTGCACAAAATAGTTCCTTAATAAATGTTTTTCCAGTCAAATGAAATTAAAATTGGAATTGAATTGTTTTGAAAGAACAAAACATCAGGGAGTCTAATCTTCAGAATTAATTCCATTCTAAGGTTAACAAAGAAGACATGCTGCAAGTACACACAAAGAAAATTTTAAAATTTATTTCAGTGCATTTTCAGCATATTTTAAAATTCAGTTGGGTAAAAAAGTGATTCTTGAAAGCCAAGGACCTAATGAAAAATAAGGGATACCAAGAAGGTATTAGGCTACAATAGAATATTTGAGTTTAAGGTGCAAAATAGCCCTTAATGAATCTGAAAGAAAGCTAGGATAGGATAAAAAATGATAGGCTGTCCTTGGGGATAACATTTTTCAAAAGTCACTTCACAGACTTAAAGAAAAGAAGATAGGTCCTAAATGGATGAGTAGCAGAAGTATAGACCCAAATAAAGGGTAGCTATAGAAACTCAGATTAGGAAGCATCTGTCATACACCCTCCCTAGATTTTGAGAAAACAGATTTCACAGGTTTAGAGAAAGGATAGGAAAGAGTATCCTGTGGACTAAAATTCTTTAGGAGAAGTCAGCCAAGAAGAAGATCTTAAGAATTCAATTCCAAAGAATCAAAGAGAAATAGTTTTGGTGAGGAGGGGAAAGGGGGAGCTGTCTAAAGAGACTAATACGAATACATATGAAATTTATCAGCCAACTTAGAATTTAAAGGCACATATGGAAGAAGGACAGGTAATGGAGGATTACTACAAAAGCATAGCACAATCCAGAGGTGAGGAATCTGTGGCCTCGGGGTCACATGTGACCCTCTAGGTCCACTAGTGCAGCCCTTTGACTAAATTCAGGCCACATTTGAAGACCCTAAAGGGCCACATGTGGCCCCCAGGCTGCAGGTTCCCACCCCTGGAGAGTTCCTTAAGAGTAGTGTTAGACCAACAGACATTCCCTAATGGATAAGTGATCAAAGGATACGAACAAACAATTTTTAAAAGAAGAATTATAAAAACTATTAACAATCATATGAAAGATTGTTCCAAATCCTAAGCAAAAGGGATAGAGATTTGACTTGTAATTTAATAGGTATAAAGAATTCCCAGGTCAGGAAATTCCCTCTATCAGTGAAAGTTGGCACATTCTCTGCAGCTTTTATGATCTTAGAGAGCTGCCTGAAGTACTGTGAAGTTCAGTGACTTGTCTTCATGTGTCAGAGGAAGGGCTTGAAACCCAGCCTTCATAGCACTGAGGTCACTCTATCCCACATGCTGCTTTTCATTCAAGAAAATGCAAATCAAGACAATTCTGAAGCATCACTTTGTGTTTAGTAAATCTGCAAGGATGACAAAAGATAGATAAGAAAAGGCAGAAATAGTCCATCCTGAAGAGGATCCAGAATCATGGGAATATTTATACATTGTTGGTAGAGCTGTTAAGCTGCTCAACCAGTTAGAAAAAAATGTGCAATTATGTGGGGGGAAAAGTGACTAAAGTGTCTATAGCTTTTGGCCCAAAGATCCTACTGTTGGGCAAATACTCTAAGAGAAAGAGTCTATATTACTAAAATATTAACATTAGCATTTTTGCAGTAGCAAAGAAATAGGAACAAAGCAGGTGGTCATTTGTTGGGGAATGGCTAAATACACTAGGGTTCATAAATATGGTCAGTCAGTCATTCAACAATCATTTTGTTAAGCATTTTCTATGAACTAAGCATTGGAGATACAAAGAAAAGCAAAAAACAGTTTCTACCTCAAGAAGCTAATGAGAGAAATAAAAATACATTTACAGAATTTTAAAAGAAGCTAATGAGGGTGGCAACATGCAAATAACTGTGTATATATATCAGATATTCACAGTATAAATGGAAGATGGGGACTAACATTGAAGCAGACTTGTGAAGGTCTCCTTCGGGAGGTGGGATTTGAGCTGGAGGAGTAGAGGAAGAACTTTTCAGGCACAGAACGAAGGCAAGTACAATAGATCTATAGAGATAGCAGATATTCTGTTGTGTGTTAGGAAGGGAAGGTGGCCTGGATTGTAGAGTGAGTGGAGAGGAGTTTAACTTAAAAAAAACCAAAATCTGGAAAGAGACCAGGTTGTGAAGGGGTTTTAATGAGCCAAACAGATGGCTTGATGTGTTTGCGCCTGGTGGCAATGGAAATCTACTGGAGTTTACTTATCTGAGGCTACCCTCAGGGTAGGGATGAGATGGTCAGACCTGTACTTTGGGAAGATCATGTTGGTAGGGGAGTGAAGGATAAATTAGAGGGGAGACCTGAGGCAGGAAGACTAAATTAAATGTAGGGAGAAAGTGGTGAGGATTGTAATTTTGTGAAAGAAGAGAAGGGATAAATGCAAATGATGTTTTGAAGATAAAAATGACAAGAATTGACAACATATTGGCTCTGTGGGGTGAAGGAATTTGAGGAGTCAGACAGAACTTTGAGGGTGTGGGTCTAGACTTTAGATGACTAGGAGGACGATGGTGCCCTTCAGTGATAGAGACCTTGGGAAGAGGAGAGGGTTTAAGGAGAAAGACACTGATTTCTGTTTTGGACATATTGCACTTTAGATGCTTATGGGGCATCCAATATGAGATGCGCAAGAGACAGTTGTTGGTCAGACTTGAATCCAGCAGAGAGATTAGGCCTAAAAATATAGATCTGGGAATCTAGGAAATATTAGCTCTCTGGCCCTGGAAAAGATTGTAGAAAATGCATCTATCTCTCTTCTTTGGAGATGTAGGGGGCCATGGGTGTGGAATGTTGCAGGGATTGTCAGACATAGCCAATGTCATGGTTAGTTTTGATGTTTTGCTTTTCTTTCCTCTTAATTTTCTTTTTTTTTTTTGCTAAAAATGTAGCACTGGGACACTCCACTCTCAGGTTCAAGGTCCTCTGTGGGACCATACCCACACAAAAATCACAGTTCATGAGCCCCACTGATGTACTTATTTTTTTTCCCAGTCAACAAAATGAATCAACTAGTTAAAAGGAAAGGCATTAATGAGATATCATAACAAAAAACCCACAAAATTCCCCCCTACACACTAAAACTAAGACACCTTCCTTCCCCCAAATGCAGGTACCATCAGTGTGGCCAGAGCACACATGTGGAGGGGCAGTGGAGGGCTAGAACATTGGAGGATTGCCGAGATCTTCTGATAATGTCATTGTATTGTTCTCATTGGGCATCCCTCTGCTGGGTGCAATATCTCTTCTGAACACGTGGTGTTCACTGGCCCCAGGCCAGTGGTGAATTCCTGTTTTTATAATGCATATCTGCAGGTAGGAAAGCCTGATTACTTTGTGGCAGTCTTTTGGCCAAAGAAAGTCTTCAGACTCTCTGTAGAAGAGTTCTAAGGTTTCTGATATACTAGAAGTTGAGTGAAAGTGAAAACTTTATCACAGAAGAGGAGAGAGAATACTCTTTGGTGTGGAAAGAGCCTTGGATGAGTAACAAGCACAGACACTGGGAGGCAGGGGAGGCTTTGTACTTAAGATGTCTCCCTTACGTCATCATTGTATGGAATCTAAAAGCACTCACAGGTTTTGGTGTCAATCTGGGTCATGCTTCACGTTGTTCTTGAACTTGTGCACACTTGGGGTGGACCAGAATGAGGAACAGGAGATAAGGAAGCTGACCATCAGATCTAATCTGCCTGCCTCAGTTGTATCATCTGAGCCTGCTCTGATTTCCCCTCCCCAGGGATGTTTGCTGGGCTTAAAGCGCAGCAAAGATGTGTCCTGAGAGCAAAACAGAGAAGTTTGGAATAGCTGCTATGGATAATTTAATCAGAAGCCTGCTGGAAATGAGTAAAGGGTTTGCCAACCAGCACTGGGGGCAGAAGAGATAGATTTGTAGTGGACTCAGATAACATAGTTTTGTGACTTTTTCCAGGGATAATTAATATCCCAGAAGCAAAAATGAAGATTAAAAAATAGAAAAAAGAAGTAGAAAGTATACAAGACTGGAGATTAACAAGGTCATATTCTAAGGTTGTATCCCAAGTGTCCCTGGAATGCCCGGCCGTGTGGTTTTTGTTCATTCTGTTTAGAGTCCTCTGAAGTTTCCAGGGTACTTTGCTGCAATAAGTAGGTCTTATTTTCCAATTTTTATAAGTAAATTTTGTAATCCAGGGACACAAGAGTGAGGAGGGTTTCTAAAGGCACTTCTCTCCCTTTACATATGTAATCGGGGTGTTCCACTCCCCAAGGAAGCTCCCTTCCCGATTCCTTCCCTTGGTGCTAGACACTTCTATTTTGCTCCTTGTCTTACTACAGGCAACCTTCTGTCTCTTGTAATAATCCGGTCAATAAATCCCTTTAACTGCTTAGGGTTCCCCAAACCAAACAATTAATTAGTAAAAACGTGGCGCTGCCAACGACAGCAGGCAGCATCATAAGAACTGCAGCAAACCTCAAAGCTTCGCCCCTGGTGTAAAGGGCTCCTCTGGCTCAGCAAAGTCAGCCGCCTCTCAGAAACGAATCAGATCACTTCGGTTATCGTTGCCCATTAGAACCTGATGGGGACAGCCTGGGACTGTGAACTCAAGAGACTTGGGAATAATAGCGTTTCTCCAACCACCAAACCTACTTCCACCCCAGCCCCTGTAGCCGTCATGGAGGGGAGAAATCATCATGGAGAAGGGGCCCACCTTCCTCATCACCACCACCAACAACTAGACAACTCCACAACTCTGAACACCAGCTTCACAGCCATCAACAGGAGGAGGGGCTCAGAAACTTCTTTCTCCCTAGCTTTTACTGGCTTAAATAGTCCTGGTCCTCCACAGCACTGCCAACGTGCGGAGGAGGCATGGACAGTAGAAACCTTTTCATATGATGGCCCTTGCATTCTCAGTTCTTAATTAAACCTTGGCAACATACATTCCAGAGTCTAGTGTCAAAAGTACCCTGAAAGTCAGTTTGTCCATAATGAGGCTTGTGGTACTTGTCAGCCTTTGTCTCAGTCTGAGGAACGTTCTGCTAAAGTAGCCATTTGGGAAACACAGCCCAAAAGCTGCCCCCAAACAGTGAATACTTGACCCACAGCTAGTAAGTGGCCAGATTGGAGTTCAGACCAGTAAGCAGCAGAGTTGGACTTCAAACTCAGATCTTTTGACTTCACATCCAGTGCTCTTTTCTTCATGCCATATAGTATTTAAGAAAGTTGTAGTCTGAGAAATAGGAAAGGTTTGGGAAACCAAAATGTCAAAGAGAGTAAAAAATGAGATCATTCATTTCCAACTCTGACCTCCCATGAGGCCATGGAAGAGACAGAGGCATAAGAGATTGTTGTTAGGGAAGAGAATTTCTGAGTTCAAAATCTGAGAAGTAGAACAGTTCTAAGAGTTGATGAACTCTGGTGAGCCAAATTGAAATGGAGCAGAAATGAAATTCATTGAAACTGAGGGATTCTGATGTTGATGGGATTTTCAGCAGATGGAAATCACTATGGAAGACCACAAGTTAGAGAGGAATTTGATGTAGATGCTGAAATCACTAGATAGTAAAAAACACAGGATCAAAGAGCACAGGGCTGGAAGGGGCCTGATAGGCTCTCTAGTCCAACAACCTAATTTTATAGATGAGACTACATTTCCAAGGTCACAATGATAGATACTACAACAGTAAGTATCTGAGTCTAGATCTGAAGCCAGGTCCTGGATTTGATTTTCAAGTATGGTGTCCTTTCTGTTGTACCATCATTGGGTTGGTTAGGTTTGGAGAGAGATGGTCTAAGTTGTTATTTAGAGATGATAGTTGAAGAATGTTCTCTTTTCTAAGTTTTTGTCCTAACTTTCATTGACCTCTCTACACTTCGGCATGATGTAGACATCTCAAACCTCAAGTCCCAGACTATAATTACCATCAATTGGTCTCCATTGCAGAATATTTCAAGGCAAGTGGAATTATCAGGAGAAGCCACAATTCAACTGAGGATAAAACATGGAAAGATCACTTTCAGAAATGGTAGAAGACATGCAGGAGTGAGTTCACCATGGAGTCTGTGGTACAGTAGAAGAGGCTGCTAAAGAGATAAGTAAGAATGAATATAGAGCAGGTTCAGGTCAAGCTGATTAGGGATTGGAGGGAGAGTGGTGTTGCTGCTATTCTGTTCTGTTCTGTTCTGTTTTGTTTTTGCCTAGGAAAGTAAATGTGATCAGGGATAGAGGAAGCAAAAGTCAGGAGATCCTCCCCATCAGGGGATAAGAAGGCCGGGGACTGAATAGGCAGAATTAAGTTAATTGAGAGGTTTGTAAAACAGGCCAGTCAGTACAATATTCCAGCTGGGATGCCAGTGTGACCATGTGGAATTCTGCATGTTTTCTCCCTATGCTCTGTAGGAATCAGCTTCCCAGACTATAGGACTTTGTCTTTGACTTCAACTGTGAGTTTTCAGCTTCAGATGCTGAATAACCTGCCTTACCATAACTCAACCTTGGTAGTATAGCATAGTGGAAATTTCGTATATGCACACACATATATCTGGACTGAAGTCAGGAGACTTGAATTGATTGGTGTGCTGATTTAACAATCAGCTCTCCAGAAGAGGAAATGTCTGCATAACACACTTTTGAGTTTAATTTTCATTTTTAATATTTTCTCCATCACTTAAGTTTAGACAACCTACAAAACAATAAATCAAGCCCTGATTTGCAGTTTGCCAATTTTCACGGTGTCAAGGCTTACACTGAAAATTTAACAATGGGCTTGTCAGCCAGTTCAAGCTGGCTCTACTGCTGGCTTGGATCATCTATGAGGTAATGTGGGAGAATAGAAAAGGTGCTGGGTTTTGAGTCAGGAGATATAGATTAGTATCATGCCTAGAAACAAGGCACTTAACTTTAATGAATCTCAGTTTCCTTGTCTGCAAAATGAAGAAAAAAACACTTGCAGTAAGTGAGGAAAGCGCTTTATGAGCTTTGAAAGTGCTTTGGAAATGTTGCTTGAGGTCTCTCCCAATTTTAAGCTTCTACAATTCTATGATACACAATCCTCAGATTTTGCAGCCTGATTTAGACGCCTTTTTGCAACCACATCACACAACTACACGGAGGACCACTTCTACTCTTCTCTTTCCATCTCTCTACAAAGTTCTGAGCAAAGCAACCATCCAGTAAATGTTAGTGAGAGAAAAGGTCCTCTTGTCCTGTTTTGGTTTTTTCCTTCTGAACTGACCAGATCTCTACAGAATTTTGTCAGTCCTAACTTGGCTAAATTACTTCCAGAACATCCGGAAAGAGTGATGAGTATTTTGGGATTTGTTTTGTTTAGTTTTTAGTTTCCTGTTACTATTTCATATTGGGTAGAGATACTGAAAGATCCATTTCATCCACAGGTCACCCATTTTCCACTTCCTCAAACACTCATCTTGGCCATGTCCCTTGTGGGTGTGGGGCTAGAGAATAAATCTTAAGCATAGGGAAGATCAGGTAAAATGTGAGTTACAGCTTTATGCTGTCCTCTCTCTCTCTCTCTCTCTCTCTCTCTCTCTCTCTCTCTCTCTCTGTCTCTCTCTCTGTCTCTCTCTCCCCCCCTCCCCCCCTCTCCCCCCCATCTCTGTCTTTCTCTCTCTCCCTCCCTCTCTCCCACAAACACACAGCCTTCCTCTCTCTCGGCCTGTTCCTCATTTCCCTTGAGATGTCTAAATGTTATTATATTAGTCTCTCTGTGTTCAGTTAGGTTATTTCCCTAACATCATCATACCTTTAGCCTTGCAATTTTAGTTTGGACTCAGGATAGTGCTTTCTCACAAAATTGGACTACTGCTCTGGTTAAAAATAGACATTTTATTTGGAAAAAATAAATGTTCTGTCCTGTTCCTCTTCAATGTTCTTTCTCAACCCAAGATCCCTGCACTGATGCTGCCGCCCCTATTTTGAGACTGTCCCTCATTGATATGTTGTAAAGGGCTCAGGCTACAGATATTTGTTCAAAATTCCCAGCAAGGATAAAACATTTTTTAACAGCAAGATCACAGTGGGTTAAAAAGAAAAGTTGTATACTATGCCAAATTTGTTTACAAATTGTTCTTATAATGCTACTCATAATAATACGACCATTTAAAAATGATTTTTCTTTCAAATTTAACAAACACCAAAAAGAACCTTTTCATTTGTATAAAAAGAGAATTATAACTGAAAATGTGAATCTCAGTTACATGCAGCTTGCTTTTCTTTTTTAAAGTGTATAATAATTTCATCATGTTACTTTTAAAGCTATGCTGACTCTATGTTTGCTTCTGAACTGCCTCCAGTTCTCTTCTGCGGGTCCATTTGGACCTTATTATGGTACATAGTATAAGATCTTAAGTCTAAACCCGATTTATTCCAAACTGATATCCAGTTACTCCAGCATCTGCAAAAGTGGCCATTTTGCTTCCCCGTTCACTACACTTATTCCCTCAATTTCTTTTTCTTGTTTTATGGCTATAGTTACTGTTTCTAATACTATGTTAAATAATAAGGGTGATAGTAAGGGTCCTTGTTTACCCCTCATCTTACTCGAAAGGCATCAAGTTTATCTCCATTAAATATAATGCTAGTTCTTGATATCAGGTATATATTAGGGCAGCAAGGTGGCGTGGTGGATAGAGTGCCCAGTTTGGATAGACTCTTCCTGAGTTTAAATCTGGCCTCAGACACTAGTTCTGTGACCCTGGACAAGTCACTTAAACCTGTTTGCTTCAGTCGCCTCATCTGTAAAATGAGTCAGAGAAGGAAATGACAAACCACTCCAGTATCTTTGCCAAGAAAACCCCAAATGGGGTCATGAAGAGTTGGACGTGACTGAACAACAAATTTACCATATTAAAGAAAGATCCGTTTATTCTCATGCTTATTAATGTTTTTAATAGGAAAGGGTGTTGTATTTTGTCAAAAGGTTTTCCTGTATCTATTGATATAATTATATGGTTTTGATTGTTTTCTTATTAATATGGTCTATTATGTTCATGCTTTTCCTACTGTTAAGCCAATCCTGAATTCCTTGTATAAATCCTATTTGGTTATAATGTACAATTTTTTTATGCATTACTGAAGTCTCTTTGGTAATACTTCATTTCAATTTTTTGTATTATTCTTTTCTTTCTTTCTTTTTGGAGGGGCAAAGGCAAGGCAGTTGGGGTTAGATGACTTGCCCAAGCTCACATGGCTAGTAAGTGTTAAGTGTCTGAGGCTGGATTTGAACTCAGGTCCTCCTGACTTCAGGCCAGTGCTCTCTTCACTGTGCCACCTAGCCACCCCTGTATTATTCTTTATTAGGGACATCGATCTATTGTCTTTTTCTCATTTGTTGCATCCTTGTTTGGAAAGCAACACCATATTTGCCATATTTGCATTGTAGAAGTATTATGGCCCTACCCCTTTTCCAATTTTTGCAAATAGTTTATGTAATATGGAATTAAGTGTTCTTTTGAAAGTTCTGATTGAATTAATTAGTAAATTTATCTGGTCCGAGGGTCTTTTCTTTGGGAGTTAAACTATGGGTTGTTTAGTATTATTTTCCTATTTTGGGTCATTTAAATTCTCTTTTTATTCTTTTCATCTAATTGCTTTTTTTAAAAAAAGATGTGCATACATTTCATTTAAATTATTGATTTGGGGGCATATAATTAGGCAAATATATTTCTAGTAATTTCCTTTATTTCTTCATTTGTCATTATTTTCTCCTATTTCATTTTTTATTCTAGTGATTTATTTTTCCTTTTGTAAAAAAAATCAGATTGGCTAATGGCTTGCCTATTCTACTTTTTAATAATCTATTTTTATTCATCAATTCAACAGATTTTTTTTTGTTTACGCCAATAACATCCTTTTTTAATGCTTACTTTGATTTAAAAAAAACAACAACAACTTTACTTACTATTCCTGATCATTTTTTTTGGTAACCATTGTTTGGTGGAAGGGAGCTAAGCCCTCTTTTATATAATCACTTTTAAACCTTTGTATGATATATTTCAGCCATTACTTGTGGTTACTCTATTTGAGACTTTGTTTATAAATAGTGTGGAGTTACTCTTTTTCTTGGTTTGGGTCATGAGTGTCTGTGCCTCCATAATATCTCTTTATTATTAGTACTTACTTATATTCACTCCTTTTTCCAGTCCCAAATCGGGACTTTGTGTCAGAGCCAGTCTATGTGTACTTCTGGAAGGAATAGTGTGGACTTTTTCGTATTGATCTATATCATCTGGGTTCTAAGTAATAGTCAAGACATGGTCATGAATGTCTCACACTGCTTCAGAAAGCACGCTAAGCAGATAGTATAAGGGTGATCTGCATTTGGGCAGTCTGATGCAGGCAATGCCCCCCTATCGCCCAATGTTGCCCTTTGAAACTGAGCCCAACAGGTTTCTGGGTTAGAAAGATAAACCTACAGGTTCTGAACTTCCCTGACTTGACCCTGGTCTAATGAGACTTCCTTAAACTGTGCTCCTTTCTGCACTTTTCTGGCTGGATGCATTCTCAGGAACCTCCAGACTTCTACCTGTCTCTTTCTGTGTACCTGGACGAGCCAAATTCACATTCTTCATCACTTCTCAGTCTGGTGCTCTTTCGTAGCCCGGCAGGAGTGGTTGTGAGAGCACCGAGTTTTCTGCTTCCTCTCATTTGCCACCTTGAGGATGTCATTTTAAAACCAATACATGCTGTGCCTCAAGTTAGCCCTGGAGCATCATTTTAGGAAAAACAGATACTGATTTGTGTGCCCCGGGTAATTACAAACTACAAGTTATTTTAAGTAGTAAGATTGAAACAAGTAAATAAATAAGCCTAATTGACTTTCAGGAAAGATACTTGCTTAAACTATGATCTATTCAAAGGATTTTTGAAAATTGGGGAAAAAAAATTGAGCAAACTCCTCCATGATTTCCCCCCACATTTTAGCAATCTGCTACTAACTTTTTAAATCAGAGAAAATCGTTATTACTTCTTTTCCTCTCACTCTCTTCTGAACTCTTTACTCTCCTGACTTCATCATTCCACTGAAGCTGCTTGCTCCAAAGTTACCAGCGATCTCTCAATTCCCAAATCCGATGGCCTTCTCTCAGTCCTCATTCTTCTTGATCTCTCTGCAGCCTTTGACCCCAGACCGCTCCTCACTCTCTGTCACTCTCTATATAACAACAACAATAATAACCGGCATTTATGTAGTGTTTACTATGTTCTTTATATTAATATTCAATATTATCTTTATTATTAATTTAAAAATAATTTTATATTAATTTATATTAATATTTTATATCAATTTATATTAATTTATAAATAAATTTATTTATTAATCCAATATTATTGGATCCTCACAATAACCCTGGGAGGGAGATGAGTAAACTGAGGTTAAAGGACTTGCCCAAGGTCACACAGTAAGGCTAGAGTTGAACCCAGGTCTTCCTGACTCCAAGCCTAATGTTCTATCCACTCCCCTAACCTGTTGCAAAATCTTGTGAGTTTTACCTTCCTAATTTCTCTCTACTTTGGTACTTACCTCCCTAGGGTAAGGGCCTCATCACCTCACATCTGCATCAGCCAGATTATCTCCTTGCTTCAAGTCTTTGCCCACTCTAATCCATTTTCGGTTGTCGAATTAATCCTCCTAAAGCTCAGGTCTGACCATGTCATCCCTCTGTTCTATAAACTACAGTGGTTCCCTGTCTTGTCCAGGACTGATCACACAGAAAACCCCTGGCGTTCAATACCCTTCATGGTCTGGCCCCCTCCTTTCTCTCCAGTCTTCTGTGCCACTGGATTTCCTGTTGTTCCTCCAGTAAGACTCTGGGCATTTTCTCTGGCCGTGCCCCAGACCTACAACGCTCTCTTCACCCCTCCACCTCCTGACTTCCTCAATTTCCTTCAAATTCCAGCTAAAATCCCATCTTCTATGGGAAGCTTTTCCCGACCCTCCTTAATATGTGGACCTTCCCTCAATCCTATGCATACCTTGTTCGCATACAGTGCTTTGCAGGTTTTCTCCTCCATTATACTGTGAACTCCTTCAGATCAGTCACTGTCTTTTGCCTTTCTTTGTATCCCTAGGGTTCAGTACAATTCCTGGCATTTAGTAGGCACTTCACAAATGCCTACTGATTGTCTGACCAACTAGTAAAAGTCTGAATTCTCTCTCTAGTTAATTTTTTAAAGTCCAAGGAAGCTTGTTTATGCAATTCAATATACACTATTTTGGTCACATTGTCCCTAGAGAAATCTGTTAACTTAACACAACAAACTGCAAACCCTACCTCTCTTGCTCTCCTCCTCCGCTCCTCCTCCCCCCAATACATTTTGGGTCATTAGCAGGTTTGTACTGCAGTAACAAGTCTATCTCATATTTGGCAGTTTTGTAAGTACCACAGAACTGTGGGGCTTTACCTCCCTAGAAATAAAGCCTGAATTATCCTAGAAAATATGTTTTAATAGCTAAAGATTTCATTATTTAACATATACTTTTATTGGCACTTGTATAAGCACTAAAAGCTGAGTGTTAGTAGCACGAATACTGAACTTGGACTTAAAAGATGGGTTCAAATCATGCTTTGCTTCCTCTGACAGGTTATATAAGCTCTCTGAGCCTTGGTTTCTTCATCAGTAGAGTGGGGACCATTCTTCCATAACCATTTCTCCTAGGAAACGCTTATATAAACACTGGTGATTTTTTTAAAATCCAGTAGTCATTGTAGTCATTTTCCAGTCATTTAGCTGCAACTAGCCAACCTTGCCATTGAGACTTTGACTGGCTTTCTTATTTTTGATCTGTGCTTTTTGTGGAGATGAGAGAAGTGACTCTAATGCCTGGACTCTTGGGCCAGGTAAACCTGAGGGCAGCCTTGCCAGCCTCTCCAGTCCCATGCAAAATTATGAAGGACAAGAGAACTTCACCTTTGGAGCACTCCTACACTCATAACTTCTTTCTGTAGGCCTTAATCCTGGTTCCTATTTTCAGCAGGGTCATGATCCCAACCTACATGATACCCATTGATAAGGAGCAAGTTATTACGCCTATCAGGGGGCATATGCATTGTATTAAGAATTTGTAAGAGATTTAAAAGTCTTTAAGAAATGGATCTTTGCATTTTCTGGCTGGTGGTGCTTAGAGAAGCTTCCCTTACAGTTCCTTTAATTATTCTACATGGTGTTACTTCCTACTCTGTCAAGTGTTAGTGAAAATTTCTGAAAAAAATCCTGTAAGGCTTTATCAGAAATCCAAAGTTCAGTTCCTGACTTTGCTTCTCAACAGCTGTTTGACTACACAAATTTGTGTCCTTCTCTTTAAAACACAGATATTAACCCTAACTCTGCCTGTTTTACAGGTTTGCTAGGAAGAATGAATTAGATCATATTTGTAAAGTGTTATATAGAGGTGAGCTGTTGAGAGTAGAAGGGTCGATACTTATAGGAGGATTATTTTGCTCCTCATTAACACTTTTATCTGAAAAGGGGCCAAGACAATTTTTTAAAATTTTTTTTAATTTTAAAATAAAAAGGAATTGAAACTTAAACTGGTTAGTTTTTTTCTACCTGATCTTGCCTCTTATGAAACTCATGTATTACTCTCTCCTTAAGGAAATTCGGGGCATACTGTTTAGAAGTTCAATATGCTAACTCTATCCCCAGTCTCAATTATTGTTATGATGAATTTACAGGCCCTAGGAGTCAGCAAAGATCAACCCTCATTCGTTGTTTTAGCAATGATCTAAAGCAGTGGTTCTCAACTTTCCTAATGCCGTGACCCTTTAATACAGTTTCTCATGTTGTGGTGACCCCCAACCATAACATTATTTTCATTGCTAATTCATAACTGTAATTTTCCTGCTGTTATGAATTGTAATATAAATATCTGATATGCTGGATGTATTTTCATTGTTACAAATTGAACATAACCCATGGGTTGAGAACCGATGATCTAAAGCAAGGCACTGCTTACTCTTCATTGGCAAATAACATGAGCAATGATTGGTTTTTCCTTTTTGCTAATGTAGCATCTCAGTTCCCTCCATTTTCTTTTTAAGAACTGAGAAATGCAGCTCTTTATTCTTCTCTATCTTTGGGTTCTAGGAAATCCAATGAAAACTATTCCAATTTTCTTTCTCTTGTTTGTTTTAGAAGAAAACTCTCTGGAAGAGTCCTGTGGAGGCCTTCCACCCGTGGAAGAAGGAGACAGAAGAATTGCTATGATTATGGAGTTGTCTACACAAGTTTCACTACAGACAGAGAAAATCAATCAGCTAGAAGACATGTTGGAGGAAAGGGAAAAGAAGATCCAGCAGCTGGAAGCCGAGCGAGAGTCTTCAGTGGTCAGAACTGAAAGCCTTCGGAGTATTTAGCAGAAGCACCAAGTACTTGTAATGATAGCGTTACTCCTGTGGTCACTGATGACAATTTGTAAAGATTGCTTAGTAAGTGGACAATAAAAGTTTATTAAGTGACATCGAGCTAGACACCAAACGGAAGTAGCCTCACTACTCATCAATCTCAAGGTTCAAGGGAATCTGTGGGAAAGGGTTCAGAAGCAAATGTGAAAGTCTGCCTTTGGATTCCCCCATTACATAGCCAGCACATGTCTGCAGGGTCCAGAAAGCTGGGCTTTCAGTCACAGTTCTTTTTTTTTTTTTTGAGGGGGTTAAGCGTGGGCAATTAGGGCAATTGGGGTTAAGTGACTTGCCCAAGGTCATAAGGCAAGTTTTTTTGTGTTAAGTGTCTGAGGCCAGATTTGAACTCAGGTCCTCCTGACTCCAGGGCCAGTGCTCTATTCACTGTGTCACCTAGCCGCCCCTCAGAGTTCTAATGGTATCTATAAATTATTAGCCAGGCCTCAGTGACAGTGGGGCACGGAGGGGGAGAGAGACACAGAGGAAGTTAAGTAGTGAAGGAACCCAGTGAAATTGCTCTTGGAGGAAGAAAATAACCCAGACTCCTTTTTTATGCGGCTGTATTGTGAAAGGAGAATTGTCAAGCAATGAAAAAGTCTGAACTGGTGAACTCTCCTGGGAGGGTGCCAGAGAAGGAAACATCACCAATTCAGTACAGTAAATAAGCATGTCCTCTGGCCTTTTGTGTCTTGGGTTTGTTTCTTTATTGTATGCATTTTGGTTACATTTAGAAATGGTTTGTAGAAATGAAATGAAAGAAATTAGGAAGAAAAAAACCAGATAGGTTTGGAGGAAATTCCCCCCTCCTTCCCAGAGAAAACCCCCCAATAAACTCATCTTTCTGTTAGGAGAAAGGTTATATTCTCAGTGAAGTAAGGAATATTGTTGAGATTCCATCATGATATTCATGACAGGCGTCTGGGCAGTACCCCTTTATAATAAGTCTAACCTCACCTGTGTCCTAATCCAGCCGTGGTTCTATAGCACACAGTGTAATGCAATGTAATACTCACAAAATGGTACCCACTAAATGAGGGCCAGTGTGAAGACTCTTCTACTAGCTTTTCACAATGTGTGACCTGGTTGATGCATCTCGTCTGACACTTGAACAGAATTTCAAAGCCTTTTTTAAAAAAGGGAGTAATTTTTATTTATTAAGCCATCATGTGATGGTCAGAGATCAGCTAGGGGAAACAAAGCCAAAAAGTCAGTAAGCACAGATTGCAAGCACACCACAAGCAAATCGTGCAGAAGACTTCAAATCCTACACCATTCTCCCTTGACTGTTTTCTGGCAGTTGTTAAACTTCCGTCATGAAGTTAGCATCGTCAGGAAAATAAACTAAAATGTGTGCCATTACGCCTCTTATGCATAACGAATAAAGCAATTACCTTCTGCGATAAGAAATGAGGGTTCCCTAGAACCAACCACAAAAGGAGAATAGAGTATCTTGGTCCTTAATGAGTTTTCATTTATATAGCAATTTATAACTTACAAAGCTCCTTTATATCCATTTTCCCATTTGTTCCTCACAATGCACCTTCAGATTCTCATAATCTCTGTTTTACTTACAGATGGGAAAACTTTATTCAGGGAAATACATGGCAGAACTGAAGCTCAAACCCAGGTCTTTCGACTCTGTGTTCAATGGAGTTCTCACTATATCTTCATGACTCACTATTATATTATAAGACAGTTATTCCAGAAGCTAGTGTGGTCATTCATACCTACAGGGTCCCCTGGAATTAGAAATATAGAAAGAAGGTACAGAAGTAAGACTAATTTATGTTGGAATGACTTATAGATAAAAATTCTCTAAAACTCTAAACCAGAGGTTCCCAAACTTTTTGGGCCTTCTGCACCCTTAAAAAAAAATTACTCAGCGCCCTCCCAGAAATCTAATTTCTTTAACCCTTTAATTTTTAAAAATTTGCATTATTTCAAAAAAGGAAAATGTTATTTTAAAATGGTGTACCTTAGATTTAATAATTTATAAATTATTATAATAAAATTATTGTAAATTATAAATTTATTATAAATTAGGAGGTTACCCAACTCTGTTAAGCATCTAGTTTAGACACACCAGTGACTTTATTGTATGCATTGTGGTTACATTTAGACATGGTTTGTAGAAATGAAATCAAAGAAATTAGGGAGAAAAAAAACAGGTTTGGAGGAAATCCTCCCCTGCTCCCCAGAGAAAACTCCCCCATAAACTCATCTTTCCCCTTTATGAGCCAAAACTGCCTTTTGACTAGAAGAAAAATGAGCTTTCTAAAGTCTTTATCTAGTCTTTTATTTCCTCACAGAATTTATTTATGTATTTTTAGTTTTTATTTATCTAGTCTCACAAGCATTTTTGTAGACAGTACAAGGCAATTTATATACAAGGCACTCAACCTTTTAACAAAAATTTGATAATTAGAGTCATTGTGCTAGTTCAATATCTTTATTACAACCAGAGATTGCAGAGCACTGTGGGAGTTACAAGCTTACATAACTCACCTTACTTACCCACTGGGAGCTTAGAATCTCATAGAGCCGTGGTTCTCAATCTTCCGAAGGCCGCGACCCTTTAATATAGTTCCTCATGTTGTGGTGACCCCCAACCATGAAATTATTTTCGTTGCTACTTCATAACTGTAATTTTGCTACTGTTATGAATCATAATGTAAATATCTGATATGCAGGATGTGTTTTCATTGTTACAAACTGAACATAGCCCACAGGTTGAGAACCGCTGTCATAGAGGGATAATCTCATCAAAGTGATCTATAAGTAAATTAGAGAGTGTTCTGTGTGAAGTCCCGTCCCTCATGAGAAGGTCATTAAGAACTTGAGGGATCAAGTTCAAGGAATTATCATTATATAACATTTTAAGTACAACTAGGGAGTGCAGAAGATAGAGTGTCAGGACAGGAGTCAGGAAAAACCTGAGTTCAAATCTGGCCTCAGACACTTACTAGCTATGGGAACCCGGTCAAGTCATTTAACTGTATACCTCAGTTTCCTCATTTGTAAAAAGAAATGGAGAAGGAAATGGCAAACCTCTCCAATACTTTTACCCAAGTAGAATCACACAGAGTCGGACACAAATGAAACAAATGAATAACCAATACTCAATTAAAAAAAAAAAATAGAGAAAAAAACCCAAGCATCCTAATTTCACATACCTCAAACATACCCAAGAACTTAGATTCTCAGACGCAGCTCAGTTTACTATGTGGTGCGTCTCTCTGAGGGAAAAACAAATAGTGAGATTTAATTTCAATCATTTTCACTTAGTTCCACTCTGATATCTCACCCTGGCATGGAAGCGATCCTGGGTTCTTGAATGTATGCCAAGGGAGCCTATGCTCTGGCAAGTTCTAGCATGCTGGAAGGGCTTAGACCATGGCCCAGACAACAGAACACAGCTGCTTTCTGAGGATCATTCCAGCTAAGGACAGAGAACATAATCACCACAGCTGACCCCTGCTCATAAATTCTTTGGTTTAGCAACCCGTAGAAGAATGAAAACATTTTGAATAACTGTTAGCCGTGTGCAGCATCTTTCTGCTTCAACAGTAACTGTGGTAAAATGTTGGGAAAAGGATTCCATCCCTAGAAACGTCTTTGAACAGTTACTTAACTATAGATGCTCTTAAATGTGAGGGGTCTGAAATAGTCAAGAACAATTCAGTTCAGCTCAATAAAATGTAAATCCATGCGGAATTTTGGAACTCCAGCCTGAGGCTGAGACGTCCTGATTGGTGACTGAGTGAGTGAGTGCAAATCAACCCCAGACCATGCTTCACATTCCGTCCGGTCATCCAACCTTGGCATCCCACTGTCCCCCTGGTCTTATACCTAGAACAGCCCCGCCTGTCTGGACTGCCAGAGGCCATGCCTCTCCTCCCCAGGGGAGTTAATCTACTCAGCTTTGGGACTCTACCCTGCAGCTGAGACGTCCTGATTGGTGAGTGAATAATAATAATAGTAATATAATAATAATAAAAGTAACAGCTGACATATGGTATTTACTATGTGTCGAGCACTGGGCTAAGCATTTTGCAATTAATGTCCCATTTCATCTTCCCAACAACCTTGGGAGGTAGGTGCTATTATCCCATTTTGCAGATGAGGAAACTGAGGCAAACAGTTTAAGTGACTTGTCCACAATGACATAGCTACTAAGTGTCTGAGGCTAGATCTGAACTCGGATCTTTCTGATTCTAGGCCTGGTTGGTGTTCTATCCATTGCATCACCTACCCACCCAAGTACAAACTCATTTAACCCCCTTTATCCAGCCAGTTCTGGACCGTGCTATATACCAGGCATCTTGCCATCTCTTTTCTTGCCCTAGATGTGTATGAATGCATGTGTGCATGTATGTATATATACACATATACATCTATACATACACATACATATATACATACACACATATATATGTATGTGTACATATATGTATGTATATATACATATATACATACACACATACACATATACACCTATACATATATATGTATGTGTACACACACACACATATATGTATGTGTGTATATGTGTGTGTGTATATATATCTGACATCAAACCCCTTTTCTACTTCTTACTCTTGGAACAACTCAATACTGCCACTGCTTCTTGAAATAATAAACAACTCAGTACTATCACTACTTCTTGAAATGCCTGATAATTAATTGTCCTATGGCTCTACTCACCGTCTCTGAGACTCCCTAGACCAAAACTTGCCTCCTTGGCTGCCCCTCCTCAGTATGTGCTGTTTCTCCCTATTACAATGTAAGTTCCTTGAGTACAGGAATTGTGCCACTTTTATATTTATATCTCAAGCACACATCTAGGGTAGTGCCTGATACACTGTAGGAGCTTAATAAATGCTTCTTTTTTTTTTTTTTTTTTTGGCATTCAGCCATTCATTAAGCACTTGGTACATGCAAGATACTCTGTCCTCCACTGAGAAGAAAGCAGAAAACAAAAATTTGTCCCTGTCCTTAAAGAGCTTACATTTTCCTGAGGGAAGCAATAAATAAAACAAGTGAAAAGATGATTTTTAGCAGGTAGAGAGCTAACAATAAAGACCTTGAGTAGAAGGTGCCACAAAGGATATATCAATATCCTCAAAATGAACAAAATCAGAAGACACAAGAAAATTGTAGCTAAATGGAAAATATATCAGGGACTACGAGAGGTAAAGAAACGGGTGGAGGGCATTTGATTGCGCACCCAAGGGCAATGAAACATCATTTCCCAGGGCAGTGTCCTCTCATCTTGCAGTGGCCATGCTCCACATAAGCACAAATACCAACATGAAGACAAGTCCACCTTTTATGTTAATATTTGTTGCAGATAAAGAGAAAGTCCACAAAGAACTCGACAAAGACCTTCAAATCAGGTTGAGATGCTATTTGATACAGAATGTAAATGTGAGCATGAGAAGATGGTTCAGAAATTATAAAATGTGGTTTTGGTTGGACAAAACAAACTAATTTGTACAACAACATGGTGGAGGATGGGGGGGGGGGATTATGAACATTTCTATTAAAAGAGTGAAATGTGGTGGAAATGAAAACAAGTCTACTTGGCATCAGATGCAAATAAGCCACATATCCCAAGGACATTCATGGATAAAATCGGTAGGAGAACACTATTGGATGTAAAATTGTACAAGTTTTCCAATATTCCTCTAATGAGACATTTTCACCAAGAGTAAGGAGAAAACTACATTTGGACTTTATTATATAAATGTTTATTTTATTAAAAAAAATTCTGGGATATGAAGTTAAGGAAAGCAACTGGACAACTGGGCATAATGAAAATATCAGTTCAAGAGAACAGTCTTGAAAATATTGAAGGATTGCTTTACAACAGTGGTTCTCAACCTTCCTAAAGCCGTGACCCTTTAATGCTCATATGTGGGCATATCTGCATGTGGGCGGACCCGCCTGGAGACAGATAGAGGAGCCATGCCTCGGTTCCTAAGACCATCGGAAATATGTGTTTTCTGATGGTCTTAGACAACTCCTGTGACCCCTGTGAAAGGACTGTTCGACCCCCAAAGGGGTTGCGACCCACAGGCTGAGAACTGCTGCTTTAGAAGATGTCTGAGGAAGGGTAAGATAACAGAAGAGTGGGGGAAAACGACAGGTAAGGTTAATATCTCCCAAAGGTGACTGAAAGAACAGTAACCACCAGCCTATATGCCTATTTTTCCATCTTTATGAGAATGATCTATGTGTATATATTGAAAATGTATATTCTCATTGAATTTACAATGAGAACAGGAGCAGTTTCCATGAATGATTCTATATTAGATTGTATTTTTATAATCACACAAAAGACATACAAGGGAAGAAAGAATAAAATGCTTTATTTATTTATATAATTCATTATATATTTATATAAAAATTTATTTATATATAATTTATTAATTATATATTATATATAATTTATTGATTACATATATTATATACATATAATATACATACAATTACATATATACATACATATTATATATCATTTATTAATTACAGAACATCATCTGATTTAATAGAGCAAATGGCAGCTTTAAATTCTCTCCTCCAACAAGGAGTCTCTCATGTATATATTAAAACCATACAAGATTCTTTGATATATACAACTAGAGGCAGCAGTGGACAGAGCACTGGGCCTGGAGTCATGAAGAACTGAGTTCAAACCCAATCTTAGACAATCTTAGACTGACTGCATGACTCTGGGTAAGTCATTTAATCTCTGCCTCAGTTTCCTCAACTACAAATGAGGATAATAGCACATACTTCAAAAGGCTGTTATGAGGATCAGTTGAAATAAAATTTGTAAAAGTGCTTAGCATAGAGCCTGACACAGAGTAGGTAAAATATAAATGTTTATTTCTTTTCCTTCCTCACAGTGGTAACTTTGTTCAAGAATCATCACTTTATTAATGTTAAGCAAGATAACGGAGTTGTTTGCTTGTCAAAGGTACTTTTTAATATCCTAGAGAATCCACACACACACACACACACACACACACACATACACACAGAGTTGCACATAATCCAACTGCAAGAGGGATTCATTATAGATGGCAATATTCTCCAGATGCATCTCTTTTCTAATCATGTGTGCATCAAACTCCAGAAAGTCCCCTAAGACCTCTTTATTAAGATTTGCTACCACTCTGACAATCCACATAGGAAAAATTAGATGGATGAAAAATAAATAATATTCAGAATGTGACACCCTTAGATATTCAGCCCATTGAGTTAGTACAACAATATGTAAATCTGGGACAGGCTCTGCAGATGAATGAGTTGGTCCCAAATCTAAACAGAAGGAAGAGAAGAGTTTAGGTTGCATTTGGGAAACTGGAGCCTTTTTTAATGATTCCAGGCTGTATATTCCAGATATACATTTTCAACAAAAATGTTATTCCAGAAATGCTATATGTTTGCAAATCTTGAAACATAACTCAATCCCTCATCTAATTACCAGTTGCTTTGGGGCTCACATCAGAGACTTTGTACTGGAGTAATTTTTGCCCTGGGTCTTCAGTCACCTGGCTAGTGAGTGATTACCTTCTCTGAACTGGTGGGTCAGGAAAGTACCTCTTCCATAAACATTTCCTTGCCCACCACTCCTCTCTCTTGGCTCCCTAGTTCTGGAACCATGATCAGACCCACTGTTCCATTATTCCTCCATGGGGTATGTCAGTCTATATCGCTACAACCTGTGTAATCTCACTTCCTCCCAGGCCTGGGCCAGTTCTCCTAAGGAGCTGTTCTATGATATGATATATTGCACATGAGGAAGAAATATGACTCTTGATTGTCTGAAAAACTGCTGAGCCCATAATATCACATGCCTAGGAGAATGAGGTTGAGAGAGGCAGCTGAGACAGAAAAATAAGGACTTTTGAATGGCAGATAGGAGATCACCCTAGAAGTACACACATGGAAGGAGGCTTGCCTTCAACATGTCCCTTGATTCCAAGCGCCTGAAATCCTGGAGTATGCTAAGAGGTTATAGTGTTCTCTTTCTGCTCAGTTGAACTGAGATCTTATCTTGCTCCCAGCTGATGAGTCCACTTACTTTTGTCTATTCCAATTAGCATAACTTCCCTAATATATGATAATTATTTAGTTTGATAAGGAGATATATTAATCATTTCTGATGATTTTTGTGCCACCCGTTTTTGGTGGAAGGAAGCTAAGCTGGTACTAGCAAGCTAAGTATTATCATGACATTGAGAACAATCAGGAAAAGTACCTTTTATTCTTACCCCTTTACGCCCTTAATCCCAGATGCAGATATTTAGTATGTGGTTGAGATATATAAGTTGAGTGTGATAACCTTCTTGGAGACAGGAGTATATACAAAAGCCTACTCAGTGGTCCTGGACTTTGCCTACCTTGGCAAGACCAATGGTAGGGCGCAGCTCTCCCTTTTCTCCTCACAAAGGCAGAAATCACAATCACCTTAGAGATGGGGCAGTCTTTATTTCTCTAAATAAATTCCTGTAACATGTGTCACACTATAGCCTGGTTTGACCTTTACCCCTATAATTTTACATACCAAAGTGCCTCTGCCTGATCACGACTCCCTTATCCATGGTTCCCCAATTTTGAAATTAGTTCTTTGAAAACAGTATGGCAGAAACTAGGTATAGACTAACATTTCAAGATAAGGTCAAGATGGGTACATAATTTACACATAAAGAGTAATAGCATAAATAAACTAGAAGAGCATGGAATAGTTTACCTGTTAGATTTATGGAAAAGGGAAAAATTTAGGCCCAAGCAAGATATTAAAGAGCATTGTGAAGTGTAAAATAGGTCATTTTGATTGTAAAAAATTTAAAGAGATTTTTCACAAACAAAACCAATGTGACCAAAGTTAAAAGAAAAGCAGAAAACGGGACATTTTTTGCAGCAAATATCTCTGATAAAGGCTTCATTTCTCAGCTATGTGGAGAACGGGGTCAAATTTATAAGAAGAAAAGTCATTCCCCGATTGAAAAAATGATCAAAGGATAGGAATGAGCAGTTTTCAGACAAAGACATCAAAACTATCTCTAGTCATATGAAAAAATGTTCTGAATCACTATTAATTAGAGAAATGCAAACTAAAACAAGTCTGAGATATGACCTCGCATCTATCTGATTGGCTAATATGACAAAAAAAGGGAAATGATAAATGTTGGAGAGGGTGTGGGAAAACTGGGACGCTGATGCGCTGGTGGTGGAATTGTGAACTGATATCAACCATTCTGGAGAGCAATTTGGAACTACGCCCAAAGGGCTATAAAACCGTGCATACCCTTTGATCCAGAAATACCATTGCTAGTTCTGTATCTTGAAGACATTTTTAAAAAGGAAAAAGGACCTATTCGATTTTTCTTTCATTCATTCATTGTAGGAATTCTAGTGTAGGTGACTAAAAAGGGAATGGAGAGATGGATAATGGCTATAAGTAGATAGCGGCATATTTCTGTTCACAAGGATTGTAGTAAAGGATGTCATCCAGGAAATTTATCATGATAAAAGCAGATGGATTTGTCACGCATCTCGAGCAAATTAACCCCAAGTACTGTACTGGTACCAAAAATTCTCTGAGTAAAAGGCCACTGGCTCTTTGGACAGATCCTCTATGGAAGATCTATAAAAGAATATGGACAAGACCCTCACATATTGAAAAGGTGTCAATGGATTATTTATCTTCACCAATAAAAGAGAGTACCCATATTAATTACATCATGGATCCGCTGAGAAATGTCATGTCATTAATCAGTCCCCCTTTTCAACCTGTTAGCTTCACATGTTTTCATCTTGAATGTTGTCTTCTTCATAACTAGTTTCAGGATTTGGGAAAGGCAAATCATAGGACAAATGAAACAGAAGTACAAAGTGTCTAAGAGCTGTTCTGTAGAAATAATCTGCCTTTCTGCAAGTGGCTGAATTCTTGCCAAATTGTAACTACCTCTTACTTCTGCCTTCCACAATATTAATTTTCTTCCACATTACAGTCAAGTGAGGAATTCTTCTTTAAACATGATAAATCGAGTAGTGCTGATGAATGTTGCAGGCCTAAGTAAAGATCATCTTCCTATCGCTAAATATAGAAAGAGCAGAGAGAAAAATTGGTGCTAAAATGCACAAGAGGAAAAGAAAAATAAGAAAATAAAACAGGGGGGTAAGGCTAGCTACTCAATCTTCTGAGCTTAAAGAACTGCATCTCATTATTGTAAAAATCATTGTTAGAGGGCCAGCGAGGTGGGGCAGTGAATAGAGCACCAGCCCCAGAGTCAGGAGGACCTGCGTTCAAATCCAGCTTTCGATTCTTGACACTTACTAGCTGTGTGACCTTGGGCAAGTCACTTACCCCCAATTGCCTTGCCTTCCTCCCTCCAAAGCAAAATAAAAAAAAAAATCATTATTAGAAACAAAAGATAGAATTAATGAACATTTAGCATATTCACATAAAGATCATATGATATGAAAATTAAATTTTGCCTCATATGATTATACTTTCATTAAAACGTTAAGGCTTCACACATATAACCCATATAGGGAGGGGGGAGGTGAGAAAGGGAGGGAGAAAATTCGGAACTCAAAATTTTTTAAAAATAATGTTAACATTTGTCTTTATATGTAATTGGAAACAAATTAAATACTATTAAATTTTTTAAGGCTTCCAGGAATTATTTTTCCATAGTTGCCAGTACAGAAGTGCTTGTGTTTTGAATGGAAAGCATGACTTTTAAGAAACAGTATACCAAGGTGGGAACAAAGTTCATGGTAAAACACGCTATTGACAATGTGAGTTCCTACATCTCATCTGATAATGCCAGGGTGTGGTAAAGATAAGGTAACTTGTTTTGCCTCCCTCCCAACACCAATTTTCCTCCACCCTCACCTACTCCAGCTAACAGAATATTTAGTTCCCAAGATGATCAAACAGAAGTCACAAACTAAAGATTAATTTCTATCCCAAAATTGATTAAATTACGACATCTAACTCACCAATGAATTACTTGTACAAATTTGGCATTATTCTATCCGCATCTTTTCCTTGCAAAAGCACAGTCCAAAATTGTATAAGGTTAGCCTTCTCTTCCAGAAGCAGAAATAATGTAAAAAAATTAATTTCTCCAGTACTCATTTTCTTAACACAAATTCACATTGATTGTATTTTGGGGTAGCAGAGATATATTTCAGAATATTACAAAATCGTAGATTCACAAAATCTCAGAGGTAGAAATAATCTCAGGGGCCGGCTAGGCCAACCCATACCTGAACAAGAATCTTCTCTACAGTGTACCTGAAAGGAGTCATCTAGATCATTTCTACAAGAACCATTTCATTCTTGTAGAGCTTTGATTATGAGGAATTTGTTCGTTACATCAAAGTTATAACTTCCTCTTTGCAATTTCCACCAATTGCTTCTCATTCTCTTCTGTGGGGCCAAGGAGAACAAACTCATTATTTCTACTGGGTAGTACTTCCAACATTTGAAGGCAGCTTTCAAAGTTCCTCTCAGTCTTCTCCAGATTAAACGTTCCTAGTCTCTTTAAGTGATCTTCATACGGCGTCACCTTTCGTCTCTTCACCGCCCTAGTTGCCAGCATATTACCATCCTTACTAAAATATCCCACCCTGAACAGAACGCAGTAATCTAGATGTGGTTTTTCCCAAGGTAGAGTGTAGTAGGGCTCTCATCCTCTTTCTGGGCAATCTGTCTCCTTTAACAAAGTCTAAAATCTCAGTAGGTTTTTGGTTGCCATATCATACTGAACTTACATTCCATCTGATCTCTTTTAAATGAATTGTTGCTGCCTGGCCTCATCTTCCCCATCATGTACTTCTGAAGTTGACTTTTTAAAAAAATGAGACATTACTCTCCATTTTATTAAAGTCCAACTTGTTAGAGTTGATCCAATGTTCTAGTCTGTCAAAATCTATTTGGATCATAGATTTAGAGCTAGAAGGAATCTTAAGGGTCGTCTAGTCCAAACTCCACATTTTACAGATGAGGGAGTTGAAGTTTGCAGCAAATAAGTGACTTGGGTCCCAAAGGTAAGAAATGGCCAACCTGGAATGTGAGCAGTTCCTCTGACTCCAGAATCAGCCGTGTTTCTGCCACACTCCAGTGCCTGGAAGATGCTAATCCTTTCATTCAGCATGTTAGCTTGTGGCTTTGTGTTATGTGAAATTTTTGATGAGCCTTAATCCAAGCCATTCATATAAATGCTAAAAAAAATACGATGCCAAACACAAAGTTCTTCTACTAGACAGTTTCAACGATGACATTGAATCTTTGGGCACAGCCATTCAACTATCTCTGAATCCACTTAACCATACTGTTTTCAAGACCATATTCCTCCATGTTTTTCTCAAAGATAAGTTGAGAGACACAGTCAAATTTCATAATACAATCTAAATAAGCATCTACTAGACTAGCCATATAGTCATAAAGAGAAATGAGCTTGTTCTGTCATGATCTGCTCTCAGTAAAAACCTCTTTGTGATGACCACTTCATGTTTACCATTCATCCTTTAAGAATACAGTTGAGAATTTTTCCGATAAGAAAGTAAAGCTCATTTGATTCTTAAGTTTCCAGACTCTTCTCTCTTCTTTTTTTTTTTAAATCAGAAGAACATTTGTTCTATAATCCTGTGGCACAACTCATTTCGCATGATTTTGCAAACATCACTCAGAGTGGCTTGGCACTCACACCTGACGGTTTACTTAATACTCTAGAATTTAATTTATTTAGCCCTAGTGACTTGAGCTCACCAAGAATATTTAGGCACTGCCTTGGCTTCCACTTCCCTGTCATCCATTTTTGATGTGTACTCTCCCCTCATTTCCCTCCCCAAAGTCCAAAGATTGTTCTGCTTGGCAGAGGAAACTAGCAAAGTGAGCGTCATTATCCTACTCAATATGGCCAGTGGTTCCTTCTTTGAGCCTCCTCTTTTCTCTAGTATAATCAAGAACAACCAAAACCCAGCAAGACATTTTTGTTGTCCTTAGTTTTCCTGAGAAGTCAAATTACACTTAGTGCTTTAGCATTCCTGACACAATCTTTTCAGTATCATGCAAAGAAATGTGTGTTGGCTACATCTCTCCTCAGAGTTCTAGGGGTAACTCTGAGGATTTGGGAGGGAAGTTCTTTTTAAAATATATTTTCTTTATCTTGCTAAATATCTCCCAATTACAGGTACAATCTTTTTTTTTTTTTACACTTCATACTGCTGACAGAAAAATTTCTCATGGATGTACGAAGTTGTGTTATATGTTTGCTTGAGAATTGTCAATGACTCATTATTGCCTTCTGAGTAAAATTTAAACTCCTTTGCCTGGAATTCAAGTCACTCTAAGATCTACCACTATCCAACTCTTCTAGTCTTGTCTCATATAAGTGAAATCATAATCAAATCAATACTGCCATTGATTCTGAAAAGGCTGTGTCATTCTTCTCTGATATTTAGCATGCTTTCCAAATCAAAATATTCCTTCTTGATCATCAGTCTCTTATAGGTGTTGTTTCTTCCATTAGAATATAAGCTTCTTGAGGAAAATGACTATCTTCACTTTTATTTTGTATCCCCAGGGCTTGACACATAGAAAGCTCTGAATTTTTTTCCATTCATGTATTCATTCATAGCAGTGGCCTTCCAAGTGGGATGTGCAAACTCCAAGAAGTGAACACTGAGCTGTATTTAGGAAATACAAGTATATCTGTTAGAAGTAAAAATTCAAAAATGCTTGTACTTCTAAATAGATTTATTTTTAGCTAAACATGTTAAAAACAAATTGAATTTTATAGTATTTAATATAAAGACTGACATTAGTACTCTCATTGGTCTATCAGATGGTTCATGTTTGGTACTTGAGGAGTTCTGAAGGAAGAATGGGAGTTTCACGATGAGAAGGGATGACACCATTCACTTTTAATATATTATAGCAAATTTACTTGTATTCAGGTAAGGGTTTTAACTGCCTTTCAATGTTTCAAGAACAACTGAATGACATCAGAGAAGGAGAAATTCACCAGACAAATGTTAACAAAAATCTTTACATAATAATGAGTGGGATTGAAACAAGGAATATCATAATTTAGCAAGCAGAACCAACAGCATGCTTCTTCCATTTGGATGATAGCCATTAAGACCAAATATTGACATACATGCTGTATCACAAAGTGTTAAACCAAGAAAGACTACTGGACCAAGCAAAAAATTCAACAAATTCCCAAAGATATTTTTGTGCTCAGGTTAAGAGATGTGGGTGAGATGGACAGATTCACAGATATTTGAAGGACCACACCCCCAAAATTTATTATCTGACTAGCATAAATCTTCAGGGAAGTTTCTAGTGTCATGCCTCATGACTCTGTCTTTGGCCCTGTCTTGTAAAACATTTTTTTTTATCAGTAACTTGGATAAAGGTGATGAAGGGAAGTCTATCAAATATATAGGCAGCAGTGAGTTCTAGGGGTACTGAATTTGTTTGACGACAGAATCCAGAAAACAGTATGGCAGAAAGCAAGTAGAGACCAACATCTTTCACTGTATACCAAAATAAGGTCAAAATGGGTACATGATTTAGACATAAAGGGTGATATTATAAGCAAATTAAGAAAGCATGGACATTTTTACCTGTCAGATCTATGGATAAGGGAAATATTTATGACCAAACAAGAGATAGATAGCATTATGGAATGCAAAATAGATAGTTTCAATGACATGACATTAAAAAGGCTTTGCACAAAAAAAAAACCAATGCAGCCAATATTAGAAGAAAAGCAGAAAATTGAGGAAAAACTTTTTTGGAGCAAATTTCTCTTATAAAGGCCAGATTTCTCAAATATATAGAGAAGTGAGTAAAATTTATAAGAATATGAGTCATTCCCCAAATGATAAATGGTCAAAGACATGAACAAGCTGTTTCATATGAAAAAAATGTTCCAAATATTAGAGAAATGCAAATTAAAATACCTGTGAGGTACCACCTCACATCTATCAGATTAGTTAGCATGACAAAAAAGGAATATGATAAATGCTGGAGGGCTTCCATTAAAGAGGAGGTCACTACACCCTTACCCTAGTAGCAATGGTTACTTCACATATACCAGTGAACATGTATGCTGGCTAGGTAATTCTGAGACTGGGTCTCAGGGATCTGAATGCCTCTTCTGCTTTATGTTTCTTTCTGTGAGCCAAGGTGACCAAAAATTCATCCATTCATTTTCAGCTTTGAAGGGAACTTTGTGAGTTTGAGACCTCAGAAGCTTCTGGGTCTCTCATTGAGAGCTGATTGGTAACAGGAGGGATTTTCTGTAATTATAAATGTCTTGGAGAAGATGACCATAAACAGGAGGATGAACCCAAGCTATGGCCTGGCTTGCCAGAAGACATGGACCTTGAGTTGTTCAGATAGTGGAGAGTTGAGGTGAAGATGAAATGGCTATTTAGAACTTCCATAATATATTTCATGTTTTGAGCATCAGCCTCTCAGGAGAACGTAGTAGGAGTTAGGTATTACTGTTTCACGTCTTAAGTCTTTGTCAATGTGTGCTTATGATTCATTTATATTTTAAGCATTTTGTGTGTGTGTGTGTAAGAAGCAAATAGCTACTTAATGGATATTGTGTACAATACCTTTACATTTTGCACACTGAGCACCTTTACATTCCTTTTTAGGACCTTAAGACATGAGCCAAACAAGCTATCTTTAAGGAATTTCTCCCTGGGGCTCTGTGGTAGGGACAGAAAGAGGCAGAGACAATGATAAATAGTCTGATATTCCTTTTATAGAAAACATGTATTCCCAGGACTCAGCTTGGTTTCCATATGAGACCAGAGTGGAGATATTCCTCAGTGGAAAAGGGTACCCTTTTGTGCCCTGGGTCAGCAATGGTTTTATCTTAATACTTTTCATTTTCCATTAAGTTTCCAACTCTTATCCCTTTCCTTTCACAACATGTCTTGCACATGACCTCTTCTCACCAATCACATTCACAGGTCCTAGACTATCACTTCTCACCTGGACTATTGCAATAGCAGTATTGCAGATCAATAATTGGTCTTCCTGACTTGTCTCCCCCCTCTCTGGCCTATCCTCCATGTCCAGCTAGCAAATTTATATTCCTAAAATACAGGTCTGACTATGTTACCTTTGCTCGATGAATTTTGGTGGCTCCCTATCACTTCTAAAATAAAATACAAATTCCTCTACTTGGTTTTTAAAAGGCCTTCACAATCTAACTCCCAGACTGATTGCATATTACTTCTTCCAAGTTCTAGTCATACGAGTTTACCTGTGGTTTCTCATAAACGACATTCCATTTCTCATCCCTGTACCTTTCCACAGGCTGTCTCATATATCTTGAATGCACTCTTCACTTTTGCCTCTTGAAATCTCTAGCTCTGTTCAAGGCTCAGTTCAAAGCCACCCCACATGAGGCCTTTCTTGATTCCAAAAATTAATTGGTCCTCTCCAATTAATAAATTACTTATACATCTATTTCATATGCATTCTATATTGTCTTATCTGCAGAGAGGTAATGTGGCACCATGGATAGAAACCTGGTCTTAGCGCCAGGAAGACCCTATGTTCAAGTACCGCCCTGGACACATAAAGGTCCAGTTGTTAAACCACTCAGTGTTGCAGACGACTCTACAAATTGCAGAGAAGGTGCCAATTTCATTAGTAGAGGGAATTTCTTCACATAGGAGTTCCCTATGCCAATGTAATCATAGATTTGGTCATTGTCTCTGTACAATGCCACCCATAGACTATAACCTCCTATGATGGCAGGAACTGTGTTGATTTTTTTTGTCTATATCCTCAGGATCTAGTACAAAATCTATGCTTTTTGTTATTTATATGCTAGATTTTAAATAATTAGGATGTAGGTGTGATTGATATGTTGGTATAAACTGTCAGAAAACTTAATGTAATAACAATTTCATTCAATGTTTTTATTGAGTGTTTATTACATGTAAGGCTTTTTATTGTTGTTCAATTATTTCCAACTATTTATGACCCCATTTGGGGTTTTCTTGGAAAAGATACTAGAGTGGTTTGCCATTCCCTTCTTCAACTCATTTTACAGATGAGGAAACTGAGGCAAACAAGGTTAAGTGACCTGCCCAGGACCACACAGCTAGTAATGTCTGAGGGTCAGATTTGAATTCAAGAAGATGAGTCTTCCTGACTTCAGGTTGGCACTTTATCCCCTGAGTCACCTTCTGCCCATGTGCAAGGCAATGATCATCAATAAAAAAGCACTTTGCTTTGTAGAAAATGAATGTGTCTTTATAGCTCTGGCCCTCTCCCCTTGACCAGGCTGAGCAAATTCTCACGATTCCATGCAAGTAGGGCTAGCTGGGCATTACTGCTCCTTTGGTCCTTTTCTAGAGTGCAGCCCTAAAGACGGGCAAAACCTTCAGTTTGTTCTAATCACCCTCAGTGCTATCTAGGATAAGCTATAATTTTGACAGAAAAACTTAGGACAACAATATAAAATATGGATGTTATTTATTAAAATGTGGTTTCTGAAAAAAAGGCAAGGCAAGGAAAAACCTTCTAACAGAGCTGTGGAAAAATGCAATAAGAAGCTTTGAAAAGTGAATCCTCTGCCATTGGAAGTCATAAATTCCTGTGAACTCTAAGAGGTTGGACTAGATGACCTCTAAGAAACCTTCTCACTCTGAGATTTTTATTGCTAATCAGTAAACCAAGATGATCAGCCCCAAGGGCAGAGAATCTAACTTAAGATTCTTTTTACCTGGGGCAGCTAGGTGGTGCAGTGAATAGAGCACCGGCTCTGGAGTCAGGAGGACCTGAGTTCAAATGTGACCTCAGACATTTAACACAAAAAACTAGCCGTGTGACCTTGGCCAAGTCACTTAACCCTAATTGCCCTACCTTCACCCTCCAAAACAGCAAAAAAAAAAAAAAATTATTCTTACCTGTCTGACCTTGGACAAATCACTTAATTTTCTTAGGCTGCAGGTTCTTCTTCTATAAAATGACTAGCTGGCCTCTGAGATCTCTGATAGGCTTTGATCCTATGAAAATGTTTGTTTTCCTCCTGGTGTTTCAGAATTTGAAATGAAGAATTTAATATCTATAGATTCTGTTCATAACAAAGTGAGGATATGGGCTTTAGACAATGTGGAGTTGCACCTAAATTCATGCATTGCTTATTACCATATTCATAGAGCTCTCAGAAACTTAATGGAATATGAAATTTGAGTAATAAATTAAGAAGCAATTCTTTCTCATTAAAAGCTAGAGATGTTGAACAATGAAATCCGATTTTAAAAGGGGACTCTATACAAATTCCATTTCATTTCTCTTTTTTTGTATTTATCAAAGCCATAAAATAAAATGCTTTGACCTTAACACAGTTGTAGGAAGTTTTAAGTTCAGTAAACAGTTCACCCAATGAAGCATTTGTAGTCATTAGTTTTAGGTTAATTGTACTTTTAGCTGTAATGGGTATTCATGATGTAAAAGCCCCCTTTGGCAAACCACATGGCAGTAGTGAATTTCCAAGAGTTTCAAGTCCCAGCACAAGAGTCAACATCTGACAACATTCAAATTGAATATAAATAGCTTGTTAAAGCTCTCACATAAAGAACCCTCTCTGTACCTGGAAAACAAGGCAAGTCACACCTTACTAGAATGTGAAAAGGTAACTGTTAAAATGTGGAGAATAGGAAAAAGCCAATAAAAGGATTCATTTTATGATTACCAGTCATTTGGATGCTTCTACTTCTGTATTGCTTTGAGTGAATTATTGCTCTCTGAGTTTTGTGAGCATGTAGTTATCATTGATGGTTACCAAATAAATCAAAGATAGCAAATCTAAACTTCTTTGGCTCTTACCCTAAGTAAAGATGAAAATGTGAAGTTTCTTGTCCTTCCCAACTGAGATTAAGTGACCTTTTTCCCAGTCCACCCTTTCCTTTGTCTACCTGCCTATCTAGATTTTATGTTTTGCCTCTAGCTTCTTTCTGAAAAAGAAAACCCACGAGTCACATAGACTAAGAACACTGTAAGTCTGAATTTCTGATCTGCAGAGCATATTTCCCTTAGCAGTCCTAGGAGGGCAGGAAATACAGATACCGGTTAAACAAATAAAATCATTCACTCCATTGAAAGCCAGCATCAAGAGACTAAGCCCTGATACTAGGTGAGAACACTTCCCTAATTATAGCTTTATTCATGCAAAAAAAAAAAAAAGGCTCAACTTCCTTGCCTCTCTAATCTCTGTTTATTTCATTTTTTTCTTTTTCTTATATCCCCTCTATCATGCACTCACTGATGTCTGTCTTGCTTGTAACTATTCCTTCTCCAGCCCTTCCCTCATTTTATTTCCTCTTCTCCCTCATGTTCCCACGTTTCCCCATTGAATTGAATGCATTTTTATACCAAACTATTTGTGTGTGTGAACATCCTTTATCTGGTTCACATGAGAGAAACATTAGGAAATGTCCACTATCTCTATCCATTCTTCAAGATTTATATACTTTTTCTGTTATCCCTTAATTATGAAAAATACTAAGTCCATACCCAATTTTCCTCATTTCATCCTTAGTTTTCCTCTCTCCCCTTTTTTATTTTAAAATCAACAAAATAGAACAAAACCAAAACCACCCCCAGGCTGTTTTTATATGGTACTTAACTCCTTTCTGAAACACTGAAGATATTAAGATTTTTGAAGGGACTTTCTCCCTCTTTAGAATGTAAGCCCTTCAATATCATTTATTCCCTTTTACTTGTTCAAATATATTTGCCTTTCTAAACTTCTCATGATTCCTGTGTTTTCACTTTAAAGTTTTCCACTCTTCTCTAATCTTTTTAGCAGGACTGTTTGCAAAGCCTCTATTCCAGCAGAGGCCCATTCTCTCCCTGTAGGATTATACCCTCTCTTGTAGAGTAAGGAATTCCTATCTGTAGGCCTTTATCCTTTGCCTTTTGGAATACTGTATTTCCAAATTGTCTTTTCTTTAGAGTGGTTATGGCAACTTGTGCTTGTTATTTGTCCTTTGGTACTTGAACTTATAGTTATTTTTTCATTGACTGGAAGCTCTGGATTGAGATTTTCAGTTTTGAGTTTCTTTTAGGAGATATTCCGTAAATTCTTTCTATTTTCAATTTGACCTCTTATTCTAACAGATCTGGGCAATTTTAAAAAGTGATTTCTTGAAGTGCGATATCCAAGTTTTTTGTTTGGTTATGATTTGTGGGGAGTTTTAACTTATTTCTCCTTGACTTATTTTCCAGGTCAGTTATTAACACCTTAACATTTTCAGTTATGTGTTTAATCTTTTGACTCTGTTCTAATATATGTTGTCTCATGGAGTCATTGAGTTCTGATTACTTTGTGCTATTTTTCAGAGAGCTTACTATTTACATAAGATTTTCTACCTTCTGTTCTTGGCTATACTCTTCTTCCAGTATCTTTCCTCCAGAATTCTTCCTTTCTTCTAGCCGCTCTTATAGTCCTTGAGGCTGAACCATTTTTTCCTCTGAGATTTGCTTGTACTTATGGTTGACCTTTGGGCTTCTCAACCCATAATAGTTCTTCATTGTATGTAGTTTTCTTCTGCTTACTCATATTCTATCCTCAGTTCTTGGATTGCAACTGACATTCTTGTATAACCTGGGTAGACCCTGTTTGATCTAATTCTATATTTAGTATCTGTACTATTGCTGCTGCCATTCCAGGTGGGAGCAATGAAACTAGGCCCCACATTCTACCTCAGTCCCTGACTTCTGAGCTGCTATGGGTGCTAGCCTTGCCGAATCTCTATTTTCTTCTCTTTAATCACTCCCAAGTCAGGATTTCATCCTATCCCCTGTTATGGCTCTTGTAGACCCCGTTTGACATGGAAGATTGAAAGCCTTTGAAAGCCCCTGCACCCGCAGCATAAGTTACCATGTGCTAAACTGGCTCTGTCTCCTGCTGTGGCTGACAGCGTTCTGAGGGCTGCACAGGTAGTCCCTGTCTCCCTGCATGATGATGTTTGATTTCTAGTTCTGTCTCTGCCTCTATTTTCACAAGGGCTGGTATCTGTCTTCAAGTCCCATTTGCCAGAGCTTGGACTGCTTTGTTACAGATCCCACCTGAGTGTCAGCCAGTTAATGGATAACATTTTACTAAGGACCTCCTATGTGTCAGGCCCTGGACTGTACATAGAAACATTCATTTTACTAGTTATGGGATCAGAATTTTTTTAAAAAGAGGTTAAAATTAAAATAATTTAATCATGAAAGAGATAATGGCACTTTGTTCAAGAATTAATGAGCTAATTTTAAGTAGCTCTTTTCACCTCTGTTAATTTTTGGCATGCCCTTTGCCTAAGGCATTCATTCCTTTTGGTTGTAGCAGCTTAAAAACAAATGACCATTTTGGCACGTTTGGATTGCTTGTTGGATTCACAGCATCAAATTAAATAGGGCTTTTCCAAATTCCAGGCTAAGCACATCCAGCCTTTTTGCAATATCATTTGAGATATCTTCGTTGTTTTTGTTATGTCTTTTGAACTTGCTTTGAGTGAAGGTATTCAACGACTTCAGGCTCTTAAAATTCTCCCTCCACAGATTTTAGTAACTCCTTGTTTTTGCCTCTTATTTCATCTAATCTTGGCTTCTGAACGCAGTTATTTCTTGCTATTACCCTGCATTGGCTGACAATATATGGTTGCATTACTTGGAACTGAGGGTACCAATGACCTTCCTTCCCTGTAACTAGTTATAACTGTGCCTAATTTGGTTATAATATAGAATCGGCACATAATGAAAGTATTTATGCCTGCAATCCATTTCATTCACACACATGGCTTGCTCATTCTAATGGTCAGTGCTACCAGCAGGAAAGCACGTCCAGCAGGTTAGATATTGGTGTTTCTGGGTTTGTTTATCTGGTTTATTTTGCTTTCTTATGTTACCAGAACCTAAAGTAATGATACTAATTCCTCTGTTCTCTGTGTCAAGCTATCCTGATGGATTCAAATATTACCAATTAGCAACCCTGGGCTGCTCTGTTTCTTTGACTCAAGAACAGTTGCATCACACTGACTAGGGTGTAACTCAACTCAGTGGTATTGTCAGAGCTCAATTTGCTGGCATTTCAGGGTTTCTGCCTGCCCTTCACAGATACCATAGTGGTCTTAGAGCACACCAAATCCTTACTGTACATGGCTGAGTCTGGCTGGCTGAGAATCCCTAGTTTTATGTTGAATGTTCATGGAATGAACAATGGGTTGGATTTTGAAGGTATTACAGTTGTCATCATCATCATTATTGCCATCAACAATGTCATTATCATAATATAATCAGTATTCCCTTTAAGCCAATAGTCTGGATGTCATTCTTCTTGCTGTATTCTTTTCACAATGATTGGATTTGATTGCCAACCAATTTGAGATTAGTTTAGCAGAAAAGATAATGAAAATAATTCACATATGTATTTTAGATTTACCTATATTGTTCTATTCCAGAAATTTCTTCCAATAACATGGACGTGATTAGGAAATGGGATATCTAGCATCTATATTTCAGCTAGGAATATTTTAAATGCTTCCTCCCCACCATTAGTGGGAAATACTAATTCTCTTCTTCTGAATTCTCACGGGAAATGTACTTGTCTTTCACAGTAGGCAACACAAGTGTGAGGTACGAAGGTGGAGCAAGGTTGTATTTTACCAAGCCCAACCCAGGGTCCTTTGCTGAGATTCAGTCCAGGGTAGAAAGTGGGATGGAATGAAGGTGTGACCTACTAAGAAGGGCAGACTAGGAGCATCCAGGAAAATCTATTGATTTTCTAGTTTAGGACAATGAAACTACAGAACCTACAAAGTAGTTGAGTAGAGTCTTTGGAATGGTGGCAGTATAGAAAATATTTTTTAGGGGGGAGGGAGTCATCCCAAAAATTTCTAGGGTTTTTCAAGCCATTTGCTTTTTGAAGTCCCCCTCCCCCTCACAGGACTTCATACTGAACTTGTATTTTGTGCTGATACCACTCCTGTCATAATATACAACACCTGTAAAGTATTTTGAGACAAAAAAAAAACCCCAACCTCCAAAAACAGATTTTAAAAATATACCCACAAACATTTAATCTGAAAAACTTAGGCAATCTGAGATGATCTGCAGACTCATCTCCTTTAAAAACTACATTGACAATGTCACTTTTCTCCTCCCCTCATTCTTCTCTATCTAAACTCCGTGTTCATAAGACCTTTCGACTTTATGACAGAATGCCTTATTTGTGTACCACCTTCTGTTATGTACATAAAAGTCCTTTTCAGGAATTCAAGTAATAGCCTTGTGAAGGACAAACCAGCTGTTGATCGAGTTATTTCACATCCTGATTCATGGAGCACTACAAATAGTACCATGAATCACCCATGTAATATGAAGCAATATACACATGATCAGTGTTCCAAAGATAAAAAACAATCCTTTGTGGGTAGAGGGAATTAATTTGGGACCTACTATTAACTAGATAAACGATGTATAAGTCAATTGTACTCAATCTGTTAATGGCTATATTTATGTACAGAGATAGCATAAGATTAAGACAAATGGTATCTCAAGCTACTGTCCATAAAAGTATTCATGTGTCCCAAGTCCAAAGTGCTCCAGCTTTGTTATTGAGTGATACAAAAAAATAAAGCTGAACGAGCCTAACCATCTACTCCAAGTTCTCATAACTTAACAAAATGTAAAAAGGTTGAACACAAGTAGAGGAAATCCAGTCCTATCTGGTTCTGAATGAAGACCAGTTTCCCTGATTATATTCAATGTTTTGGCCACTTATCTTGGTAGGGTGAACAAAACAAATTCTTGACATCTGGTAGATAGGTGGAGTGAATATAAAGCCATTTGCTAACCAAGACAAACAGACTTGAGACTCAACTGATAGCCTTCAGTGGTTGAGATTATGAAAAAAAAAGCAGCTTTCTAATTTTTTTAGGTAATTACCTTCTGCAGCAGGAGCAAAACATGTAAGCATATAGAATGAAGAGCTCTGAGAACTCTCATCGATGATACTGTTTATGTGTTAAAACCATAGTCCCAGACATCATCATCATCCCTCAATGTTTTATCTTACTAGTCTAGGGGACAATTTTATTTATATGCTTTACCTCTGAGAATCCGGGGACCTTTTTCTACACCTCCACACCTCTGCTCACACTGAAAAGGAGTAGTGTCTACCTTCTCTTTAAAGGAATGACAGAACCTCTCTTCTCTTTTTTCTACCTTAGCTTTCACTGAGAATTAAAATGCTCCTGTCTTCCTTAAAACAAAACAAACAAACAAACAAACAAATCCATTTACCTCTCCCATGTTCTCTCCACTGCCATCATTAACCAGACAAGTCCAGGTTTGTGGTTGACAAATTTTCATCTATAACAAGGGGGAATAATGTATAAGTAACAAGGGGAGAGGCAATTGGAGAAGACATGGTTTAGGGAAAAGTTCAAGTTGCAAGCAACAAGGACAAAATAAGTTTCTCATCCTGAGTTTCTTTCCTTCGCTGGAAGGAAAAGAACTGGAAAAAATACTCTAGTTCAGTGGATATATGAGTTTCTAGTTTAACTCCCTTTAACAGCCGAGGGAAGAAAAAGCCCCCGTATTGCTGTGCTACAGATTCACATATCACTCCCATAACTTTTTGGGAAGAGGGTCATTACTCAGCTTCTAAGCACCATCACCATCACCACAATTCATCTAGATCAGGACCACACAACATATGGCCCATGGTCTGCTTGTGACCTGCCAATGGATTTCAGGCAGCCCATGAAAAATGCAGAGGATATAAAAGAAAGTAAAGATGCAAGAAGTGCCTTGTCTGTGCCTTGTTTAACCTGCCTTCCAACAGTCACAATTGTGCCCATCACGTAACTTGGCAGCTGGGTGGTCAAGGCACACTTTCTCCTGTTTGTCACATGATCCACAGCAACCAAGCCTCGTCAGTCTGTCTCTATTCTGAAAGGAACGATTTCATGATAAATAAAAATCTTAAGTAACAAGTGTAATTAATTGATATTAATTGAAATTTCCCTTTGTAAAAATATGGCTCATTTGCAAAATAGTTTAATCATTAATTATACCTTTACTTGGAAAGTGAGCTGCTAAAAACCTGTCTGCAGCCTGAAGAAGTTTAGCCCATTTTAATTTTGGCCCCTACCTACTGCCAAGCTGTACAGGTCTGATCTAGATGAAAGGCCTTACAGGGAGCAGGGCACACAGGAATAAGTTTTGTGTACCACTAGCCTAGAATGCCCACATCCTCCGCACAGCTCGGCAAAATGAATTTTCTTCCTTCTAGTCTTTCCAAGATTTCTCAACTCCAAACTCAAATACTATGAACTGTTTCTTTTATTCAGAAGAGAGTCCATTTTGGTAAACCTGTATTTGGTTGTGAAAGGTACTTCCAGAAGCTTTAGTCTCTCTAACAACTCTACCTAACTAGAAAGTCAAGAAGCCAAAGAGTAACATTCTTCCCCAAGACCAAAGAATTTGCAGTCCCTTGAACAACTTTGTTAAGGTATATTTGAAATCAGGGAATTTATACCCCAAGTCTCAAAACAGACATCAGCATCGTAAAATAAAGGGGATATTTATCCCCACTATATCAGGTGATTATCCCATGGTCCTATTAGTAACAAATAGAAAACAAAATGTGAAATAGACATCACATGGTGATGATGATGTCTGGGACTATGGTTTTAACACATAAACAGTGTCATCGATGGGAGTTCTCAGAGCTCTTCATTCTATATGCTTACATGTTTTGCTTCTGCTGCAGAAGGGAATTACCTAAAAAAACTAGAAATTACAAATTGCCAAAGAACACTTGACAGTCTGCTTCAGTAACTAGATAACTAAATAACATGCCGGAAGACCAAATCAGCAACCTAACACTACACATATCTGATACAGAAGCAAATAAAACAAAAAAGCCACTAGTCATAAACAAAAGGTCTATAAAATTAATTTATATGCACCTAACAAGCAGCAAAAGTGTACATAATTAACAAGCAGATGTTGCAATACTACACATGCATAACACTAAGCATAAGGACAAACTAACAAAACAGAATCAGAATTCCAATCATGCAATCATTAACATGTGGATCAGTAAACATATGCAATTTTAATTAAGGAATACTTTATTTGAGCAGACTATCTTATTGTCATGTGGCTATTATATATGTATGTTATATGTGGATTTTTATCATTTATTAAGTTGTTCAGAAAATGCATTAATTGTTATACTGCTTAAATCTAACTAGAGATTTTTTTGAGCCCAGAATATTGCCCTAACCTCAATAATTGTTCAGGAATGCTGGAGATGGCTATGAGGAACTTTGGGCACTCCCAGGTCCTAGATTCACCCCAAATATTATTATTTTGGGTCTCCATACCCAGGCCTTGTTTTGAGTCCAACTAAACTTGTGTTTTAGGTTCTCCTTGTGTTTTGGCTTTGGCCAAATTTTATCGAATGTTTACATCAGTTTATATCCATCTTAATCTACCTTGATTCAAGTTTTCTTCCTGGAAAAATTACTCTGATGGTACATGACACTGTTTTATGGTGACCAAACAGTTCTCAAGACTTCCAGGTTGGCATTTGTGTGCAGACAAAAGATCCACACAGGCCAACATTGGTACGTGTATTCAAAGAACGTGTCTTAAAAAATGTGTTCCCATTTGTTTGACTATTGATCTCCAAATGACAATAGATTTCAGAATAATTTTATTCTTGCCCTTTTATTTCTGATCCTCTTCAATTATGTTCAAATGAGTGAGGCAATTCAGTGGTTTAGCAGTAGCAGCATAGAAGAAGCAAATGCTTCTTCTCGTCCTTCTAACACTTTGATCAGTTTCTCCTTACTTACCTCAAGACTCTTTCCAAAACTATGGAGTTATTTAGGTATACTGATATTTTGATTCCTCTCTGACTACTTTCTCCATTAGTCACTGGAAAGTTACAGGTGCTCTTGAAATGCCTCGGGGCATAATCTCAAACTGGTCACATTGAGCTATAGAGATAAAATAAGTCCCTGCTTCTTCTGTGATAAGAATCCGATAGTATCTCCTGAATAAATACAAATCTGAAAACTACTGGTTGCTCAACAGAGTGCAAGACATCTTGAACCCTTGGCATAGTGCGTGGATCCTCCTCTTTAGTTTTTATGTTCAAAGTCTTGTAGTCTTTCCTTTGTATCTTTCCTTTTTGTATATCTTTTCCATTGTATCTTTCCTTTCTTCTTCTAGAACAGTGGTTCTCAACCTTCCTAATGCCGTGACCCTTTAATACTCGTATGTGGGAGTATCTGCATGTGGGCGGACCCTCCTGGAGACGGATAGAGGAGCAATGTCTCGGTTCCTAAGACCATCGGAAATATGTGTTTTCCTATGGTCTTAGGCAACCCCATTTGACCCCCAAAGGGGTCGCAACCCACAGGTTGAGAACCGCTGCTCTCTATCATTACTATAAGTAAGTCATATTGCTGTTGGGCACATGACAATTCCATTGACCAGTAGCTCTTTGAGATAATTTCTGCAGCATTTCATCATAGATAAGGAGTCTTCCTAGATTATTCCCAGATGGGCCAATTCCCCATTAAAATCATGCAAGGGGAATATGCCTGTGCCATTGCTGATTTTTTGTCTCACTCGATCCTCCCATTCTTCTGGCACCAAGGAGTCACCAAAATCAAATTTCTTAGGAACCACATATGAGTCTGAAGACTCATCATTCTCATGCTGCCAACACTTACTGTCAGTCTTTTTGCAGACTGCATGGATTTTGCAGATGTTGTTACTCAGATCATTGGTTGTAGTATCCTGCTAGTATCCTGAATATGTTGGAATTAGTTCCAACCAGTACTGGCATTTCAGTGAGAGTTGGGTCTGGATATACTAGAGCCATGATATCCACATTCCTGTTCATACCAGTAAGAGCTAGGTGCCCCATTTTTTTGGTGCAGTGAAGATAAAACTGGACCTTGAGTCTGGAAGACCTGAGTTACCTCTTCTATTAAGTGGGGATAATAATGTTTATTTATTAAGGGTTGTGGTGAGGATCAAATGAGATAATGTTTGTAAAGCACTTTGCAAGCCTTAAAACTATATTAATGCTAACGATTAGCAGACCTCAGTATATCATAGTATGAAAGAAAAACTGTATTCTGCATTTTTATCCAAAATCACTCAGAAACAATTTATTAATGCCCCATTAGTCCTACTTGAAGGGTAATCTAAACAGGCAGAGTTTGCTCTGCTAATTAAAACTCTTCTAAGCAGTGTCTACTCACATTTTATAGTAATCATGAAACCAAAGACAACTTAGTTATTTTCGTTTACTCTAGGACTCTCTGACTTTTTTATATGATGACTTTAAAAGACAGCCTAGGAATATTGTTCATTAAAATTTCTTTCTAACTACTTTCAATACAGTTACAATTTATTAGAGGGATTTCCAAAATTTTAGAATTTTGCCCCTCTATGGAAGCTGACAGAATTTGTCACCTTATTTTTCCTAAAATTATTCCACGATTATGATTTCTGCCTATCACTCCTCTCTAAGCTCCAATCTCTACAAAAGGCTTCAACAATATGTGGATATGTATCATACATATATACATGCATGTATCCCTCTGACACACAGCACCAGAAATACATTATAAGTGCCTCTCCCTACTTCTTAGTTGGAAGTATTATTTCCCTCCCTAAATTCTGTAACATTTTGTACCTCTATACACTTATCATACGTACTCTACTTTGTATTATGGTTCCTTGTGTACATTTTTTATCTCTCCCACTAGACTGTAAGCTATTTGACAAGGGACTGAGTCTTATTCATCTTTGTTTTCTGTCAACCCACCTGCTAGCACTAAAACTGTAGAATGTGTTTAGCTTGTCCATGAAGGACGTGGAATAATGGAGAGAGTATCATTCTTTGAGCAAAAAGTTCTAAATAGTGTGACTACTGGACAATTATTTAACCTCTCGGGCACCCAGTTACCTTATCTGTTAAATGGAGAAGAAAAATATTTATACTGACTGCCTCACCAGGGAAAGGAAAATGTGCTTCAATCTACAATCTGAGTCCATCAGATTGCTATCTAGAAGTGTTTCATCATCAGTCCTTTTAACGAATGATCCCTACCTGCTAAGTCTGGTGGCCTTTTCTCAGACCTCGTGCTTCTTGACCTCTCTGCAGCCTTCAACAACCTTGATCACCCTCTTTTCCTTTATAACCTTTTCTCTCTCATTCTTCTACTACCCGTCTGACCACTCCTTACTCTTCTCTGTATTGATATAATACCCACTAAATATGAATGTCCCCCAAGACTCTCTCCTAGGAACTCTTCTCTTCTATGTAAGGGCCATTTCACTTGCTGATCTCATCAACTCCCATGGGTTCAATTATCATCTCTATGCAGATGATTCTTAAGATGTATTTATTCAGTTGTGTGGCCCTAAAATATCTCCTGACCTCCTGTCTCACATCAACAATTGCCTATTAGACATCTCAAATTTGATGTTCCATAGACATTGTAAACTCAACATTTGCAAAATTGAACTTATTGCTTTTCCCACCAAACCCTCCCCTCTTCTAAACTTTCATACTACTGTTGAGGGTACCAGCATCTCTCTAGTGACACAAGTTCACAAGCTAGATGTTATCCTCAGCTTCTAACTCTCCTCACATACACAACCTGCCGCCAAATCCTGTTGATTCCACCTTCACATCTTTCCTCTATGTCTCTTTCTCTTCTCTAAGCCAAGCAGTCCCTCCTCACCTCATACCTGAACTATTGTAATAACCTGGTTGGTCTTCCTACCTCATATCTCTCTCCAATTCCCATTCTTCATGCAGGTGTCAAAGACACCTTCCTATAGCACAGGCCTTAATCATGTCATTCCCCAACTCAATAAACTCCAGTGGCTTCTTATTGCCTCCAAGATCAATATAAAATACATTTTGGCTTACAAATGTTACTTCTTTAATCTTCTTATCTTTAGCCTTCTTACACTAAACCCTGTTCCCCCATGTACTCTACCACTCGGCAACATTGGTCTTCTCACTGTTCCTTAGAGCAAAAGACTCCATCTCCCAAATCTGTGCATTTTCATTGGCTATACCCCTTGCCTGGAGTGCTTTCCTCCTCATAATAGCCTTCTGACTTTCTTCAAGACTCAGTTCACATCCTACTTTCTTCCAGAAGCCTTTCCTGATCCCTCCCTCTGCTAGTGCCCTTCTTCTGAGACTTGTCTATATCTTGTAAGCATAGAGCTGTCTGAATGTTTTCTTCCCCATTAGAAAGTGAACTCTGAGTACAGGGATTATTTTTGCCTTTTTCTGTCTCCCCAGCGCTTAGCACAGGATCTGGTACATAATAAGTACTTAATAAATATTTAACTGGTTCACTTTATAGTAGTTGTTGCTAAGTCTTGTGTAATCCTAACTTAGTTCCTTAGTATTTAATCCTTTTTTTTACTGGAAGATTGAATTATTTTTTCTTTTGCCCAAAATATCTGGATTTTGGCTCTGGCATTTCTGGGTATGTTCCTTTTGGGATATCTGTCAGGGGAGTGACCAATAGATTTTATTTCAATTCTCCCACCATCTCTAATAATTTTGGGCAGTTTTATGATTTCTTACTGTGTGCAATCCCAGTTGTTTGGGTTTTTGGTCATTGTTTGTGGGGGAGAGGAATCCAATGTGTCTTAAATTATCTCACCTTGTCTTGATTTTTAAGTCAATTATTGTCAATCCTAGACTTTTTAGCCTGTTGATTTTTTTCCCTAATATTTCATGTGTTGTTGTTCAGTCATTTTCACTCATTTCTGAATCTTTGTGACCCTATTTGGCCTATTTGGGGTTTTTTGGCAAAGATATTGGAGAGGTTTGTCATTTCCTTCTCTAGCTCATTATACAGATGAGGAAATTGAGGCAAACAGGGCTAAGTGACTTGCCCAAGATCACATAGCTAGTAAGTGTCTGAAGCCAGATTTGAACTCAGAAAGATGAGTCTTCCTGACTCCTTGCCTGGCATTCTATCCACACTGCCACTTAGACTGTCAATTTCATTGGCATACAATTGGGCAAAATAGCTCCTAATAATTGCTTTAATTTCATCTTCGTTGGCAGTGAATTCACCCTTTTCATTTTTCGTATGGGTAGTTCATTTTTCTTTCTTTTTAAAATAAAATTAAGAAATTATATTTCCATTTTATTGTTTTTTTCATAAAAACCAGTTTTAAGTCTTATTTGTTAGTTCAAATTTTTAAAAATCTTTAAATTATATTCATTTATCCTTTGATTTTCAGGATTTCCATTTTGGTGTTTAACTGGGGATTTTTAATTTGCTCTTGTTCTTGTCTTTTTAGTTCAAGGCCAGTTTCATAGATGTGCTATTTTTCTCTAGTATTGATGTGTGTGTTCAGAGATACGAATTTTCCCCTAAGTATTGCTGTGGTTGCATCCCACAGATTTTGGTTTGTTGTCTCATTGCTGTCATTCTCTTTTAATGAAATTATTGACCTACTCACTCGTTAGGATTAGATTATTTAGTTTCTAATAATTTTAAATCTATGCTTCCAAAGACTTTTAGTGAATGTTATTTTTATTTCATTATGGTTTAAAAGGTGAGCATTTAATTTTTCTGCATTTATGAGATTTTATGCCCTAATACATGCTCAAGTTTCTGAAGGTGCCATGAATAGCTAAGAAAAAGATACACTCCTTACTGTTTCCATTCAGTTTTCTCCAGATTTCTATCATATCTAATTTTAAAAGTAATCTACTATGGTAAGTGTAGAAAGAGAATTGTGCTTAAGTATTGGATTGTACAGAGTCAGTTCCTGGAGTCAGGAAGACATGAGTTCAAATCTGGCCTCTACCACTTCCTAGCTTTGTGACTCTGGAAAAGTCACTTAACTCTCTTTGCCCCAGTTTCCTTATCTGTTAAATGATCCGGAGAAGGAAATAACAAACCACTCCAATTTGTCAAGTTGGGGTCCAAATGGGGTCATGAATAGTTGGATACCACTGAAAGTACAGAATAATAACAATGCACTGTTAGTGGAACCAATGGTCCAAACCTTCTGGAGAATAATTTGGAACAAAGCCCAAAAGGCTATAAAACTATGCATACCCTTTGACTCAGCAATACCAGTACAAGGTTTGTATCCCAAAGAGATAAAAAAAAAAAAAAGGAGAAGGATCTGTTGTTGTCCAGTTGTTCAGTCATGTCTGACTCTTTGTGACTCCATGGACCACAGCTCACCAGGCCCTTCTATCCTCCATTGTCTTTCAAAGTCTGTCCAAGTTCATGTTTCCCTGACACTGTTCATCTTATCCTCTACTGTCTCCTTTTCCTTTTGTCTTCAATGTTTCCCAGCATCAGGGTCTTTTCCAGTGAGTCTTGTCTTCTCATCATGTGGCCAGACTATTTACGCTTCAGCTTCAGTATTTGACCTTTCAGTGAATAGCCTGAATTAATTTGTTCAAATATTGACCAATTTGATTTCTTGCTGTTAAAGTGACTCTCAAAAGTCTTCTCTAGCACCACAATTTGAAAATGTTAATTCTGCGGTGCTCAGCTTTCCTTAGAATCCAGTTCTCACAGTCATACATTCTGTTGGAACAACCATATCTTTGACCATATGGACTTTTGTTGGCAAGGTGATGTCTCTGACTCTTAGTAAGCTGTCCAGACTTACCATAGTTTTTCTCCCAAGGAGCAAGCATCTTTTAATTTCATGGCTGCAGTCATTAATGGCAGTGATCTTCGTTTGAGCCCAAGAATATAAAATCTGACACTGCTTCCATTTCTTCTCCCTCTATTTGCCAGAAAGTGATGGGGCCAGTTCCCAGAATCTTAGTTGTTGCTGTTGTTTTTCCAATGTTAAGCTTCAAGCCAGCTTTAACACTCTCCTCTTTCACCCTCATCAAGAGTCTTCTTAATTCTTCACATTCTGCCATCAGAGTGCTATTGTCTGCATATCTGAGATTGTTGATACTCCTCCTGACAACCTTAATTCCAGCTTTAGATTCATCAAGCCTTGCATTTTGCATGATGTACTTTGCATATAAGCTAAATAAATAAGGTAACAATATACAGCCGTGTCATACTCCCTTTCCAGTCTCAAACCAATCAGTTGTTCCATGTTTGGTTCTAACTGTTACTTCTTGACCCACATACAGGTTCCTCAGGAGACAAGTAAGATGATTTCTTACTCCCATGGCTCTTTGAGCACTTTCCACATTTTGTTGCAATCCACACAAAGGCTTTAGTGTAGTCAATGAAGTAGAAGCAGATTTTTTTTCTGGAATTCCCTTGCTTTCTTCTTAATCCAGTGAATATTGGCAATTTGGTCTCTAGTTCATCTGACTCTACCAGCCTGCTCTTCTGGTAATTCTTGGTTCACATATTTCGGAAGTTTAGTTTGCAGAAGGTTAAGCACAACCTTGCTGGTGTGTGAAATGAGTCCAGTAATTTGAACATTCCTTGGCATTGTTCTTCCTCAGGACTGGGATGTAAACTGATCTTTTCCAATCCAGTGACCACTATTGAGTTTCCCGAATCTGTTGGTATATTGAGTGCATCTCTTTAACAGCATTATCTTTTAGCTTTAATTCCACAGCTTCCATTAGCCTTATTGTTAGCAATGCTTCCTAATGCTCACTTAACCTATATATATTATAATTATTAATAATTAATTATATTATATATAATTATATGGTCTTCCAAAAAGCAAACAACCAAGAATAACTTATGCAGAGGGAAAAATGAAAATAGGATAAATACTACAGGGGGCAAATAGAAGACTTGCAAACATTCCTGATGGAAAGATTACTGCTGCATAGCAACTATGAAATGTAAACACAGGAGTATTCAGTGGCACCCCCTCCCACCACCAAAACAAAGGTTTCCACTTCCCACATCCCATTCCTCCCTTACTTCACTTGACTCCTTTCTTCCTGAGAGACCACAGTAGACACATTCCTCTCATTGCTTGCCCTACACTTCACTAGGACACGTCATATCTGCCCCTCTACCTCCTCCTCCCCTCCCCACCACGTCCATTCCTTTTGTTATTCAGTCCTACGAAGAAAAAGTATTGATTTATTTGGGTTATTACAAGGTTCTATCCCTAATGTCTCAGGTCCCCCTCTCCACCATCACCTCCACCTGACTTCTGCCTCCCCTCCTCCCTTCCTCTACTCTTTAAATCTTTTACTGGTCTTTCTGCTATTGCTGTTGCCGTCCTTGCCTGTTGCACTCATTCACTCCTCCTGAATTTCTGCTTTCTGGGGTGTCTAAGAAGCAAATGATCTCCGTAGGTCTGGTTTTCTTTCTAAGAATTTTTTAATGTCTCTTTATTACTGAATGTCCATCTATTTTCATTTATGCTTAAGTTCATGTTTTCAGGGTAGGCTATTGAGTTCCATTACTCTTCAGAATATATCATTCCATTCCCTCCTGCATCTGATTAGTGGAGAATATTGTGGTATTCAAATATATTCCCTTTTGTTTGTGAAAGTCTTTCTCCTGGCTGCTTATAGATTTTGTTTTTTCTCAATGGAATTGCTAAATTTAACTCTCTTGGAATTTGAGGTTATCTATAGATTCTTTCAATTGTCACATTGCTTTCTGTGTTCAGAAGTTCTGGGAGGGGTTTCTTTTATTTTATTCCTGCATTATGGTGTTCAGGTGGTGTGTTCATGCTGTGCTCTTCTGAGACACCTACAATTCTTAAGTTGTCTCTGTTTATCCTGTCTTCAAAATCAATATTCTTTGATTGAATAGAGAGCATCTCTTCTCCCATATTGTCTTTCTCTTCTGTATATTGATATTTGTAATCAGTTATTCTCTTTTTTATTTCTTTGATAAGATTTGCCACCATCGCCAAATCACATTTTCCTATTCTTCCAATTATTTGTGCTTTCCTCCCCATAAATTCTACTCTTACAATTTTCATTCTCTTTTAAATCACTCAGGAATCATGTGTTGTGTTTCCATGCTCTCCTCAAAATCCCAAGGTCTTCTACCTCATCAGGTATTGAATAAGTTTCCTTTATTTTGCAGTCACGGATGCCTGACCTCGTTTACTAGCTCTGGAAGCCATATTTCTTTTTCTGTTCATGTTTTCCCTATTGATTTATCTGCTTATGCTAAAGGTCTTTGAGTTTTCTTCCTCCTGAGATTTTTGATAATTGTAATGTTCTTTACCTTATTTTCCCCTATTGCTCATTCTCTAACTCCCTCCCATTTGATGGTCATTTCCCTAGGCACTGGATCTCAAAGTGCCTCAGCCTCCTCCTATGCTAGAAAATTCATGGTTTACCAGTCTATGTCTCTATCCCAAGTGACTTCTAGAAGGAAAAGATACTGAGATATTTCTCTCAAGTAGTCACATCCCACACATGTGGTGTCCTATCCATTTCTTCTGTTCCTTGATGCCTGGAATCACAGGTACTATCATACCAGTGCTGTTGTAGCTTGAGTAAAATATCTGTTATTTGGAGTTTGGATCTTCAAGGCTCTGGGAAGACAAAGAGTCAGGGTATGACGGTGATTTCCATTGCAAGCCCAGACATATGTCCTTCATCTTTCCTTCTGTTCCTCTGCTCTCAAGCAGAAATCTTTTTCCAGCACAGAATGTTGTCACAGTGCTGGCTATCAAGGCTTCAGCAAATTTTTACAGTTTGAAGCTTGGATCTCCATGGCACCAGAAACAGAGAGGAGGTGTGTGTGGGGGGGGGGTTGTATTTTGTTGTAAACCAATGGATTAGGTGAAAAATGTAGAGTTCCTGCTAGTAGTGTGATGGGTGGTGGGGGAGAAGATGCTAAATGAGCATTGGCTAGGTATTACTTCACAAGAGTTTTAGTCTTCTGTAGTGTTCCTAGTGTCTTAGACCAGAGATGTTAAGAACATGGCCCCTGCCTGCTGTTTTGTAGACTGCAATGCTCCTGAGTGCAGCCCAAACCAGATTCAAATGTAATTCAAAATATATAACAAAACAAAAATATAAAAGAACATAAATACTGTTGATATATGGTTTTCTAAGTCAATTTCTAAGGGCCACATCCTTATGTATGGTTTAGTGACCCCCATTTGTATTTTAGTTTGACACAACTCTCCCATACCTCAAAATACTTGCAGTTGCTTTATCTTTGATATATAATTTCTGTTTTGCGAGGTGTGAGAGGTCATGAGATTCAGAGAAAATGTCCTTCTTGTATCTCCATCTTATTGGTCACATGACCTGGAATTCTCTAAACACAAGAGTCAAAAGGAATATTATAAGAAAAATAGGATGGGCAATCATAAGGGATTAAACAAGAATGAAGTGTTTATATTATAAACAGAGAGATTAACCAAGTATCCCAGAATCAGAATATCATCAGGAGTCGTAGGAGGAATTAAGTTGGTCATATGTTAAAAGGAGAAAGAAAAGGGAAGGCAAAAAATACATGAAGGCTAAAGGGAGGAGAGAAAGGTTAGGGGAAATTAACTCACATAATTGGGGTATGCCAGTAGAATATAATTCAAACAAGGAAGAAGGGGTGAGGGGAGTAGGCAGCACTTGAATCCCACTTTCATCTGAACTAATTAGAGGAAGGAAGAGTAAACACAGCCACAGAGATGGGTGCAGAAGTACATTTTACTCAACAGCAAAACAGAAGGGACAAAAGGAGGGAGTAAGGGTGAAAGATAAGTAAAAGGGAAGGATAAGCAAAATGAATTCTAACCATGGAGATCTAATCACAAAGAGGGATCTAAAAGGAAAGCAACAGAGGGTAATAACCTGCAGTTGATCTCTGAGAGAGGGAAAGAAAAGAGGGCCCAAGGGGTAGAAGCAGATTCCGTCAGACCTAGAGCACTTGGGATAGAGACCTAGATTGGTAAACTATGGATTGTCTAGAATAGAAATATGAGGCTGAGGCACTTTGAGATGCAGAACCCAGGGAGATGGCCATCAAATGGGAGGAAGTCAGAGAATGAGCAATAGGGGAAAATACAGTAAAAACATTAAAACTATCAAAGATCTTAGGAAGAAGAAAACTTCCTTCAGCATAAGGAGATAAATCAACAGGGAAAACACACTCCTTTTTATTCACCATTCTCTTTTCCAATATAAAATGAAAACAGGAAATAAAGAGAAGATGAAGCATAAAAGATTAGAATGGGAAGAGAGAATGGGGAAACACAATTAATTATTTTGACTGTGAATGTGAATGGAATAAATTCATTCATAAAAGGGAAAATGATAGTCTTATGCATCAGAAAGCAGAATCCAACAATATGCTGCTTACAAAAACACACTCAAAACATAAAGACTCACACTGAGTTAAAATAAGGAGCTGGAGCAAAATCTATTATGCTTTAGATGAAGTAAAAAAGGTAGGATTAGCTATCATGTTCTCAGAAAAGGCAACAGCAAAAACAGACCTAACTGAAATAAACAGGGAAACTACATTGTGCTGAAAGGTACCATAAATAATAAATTAATATTATTACTTTACATATATGTACCAAATAGCATAACATTTAAATAGTTAAAGTAAAAGTCCATTGAGTTACAGGGAGAAATGGAGAATAAAACTATAATGGGGGGGACTTCAATGTACACCTTTCAGAGCTAGCTAGACAAATCTAACCAAAAACAATCAAGACAGAAGTTAAGTACCCAAATGGAATTTTAGAAAAGTTAGATTAGTTTGACACAACTCTCCCATACCTCAAAATACTTGAAGTTGCTTTATCCATTACCAATATGCATATGGTACCTTTATGACCATGTATTAAAGAACAAAAATCTCATAAGCAAATGTAGAAAACATATTTCATGAACCACAATGATGAAAATTATATTTAATAGTGGGTCTCTGAAGAAGCAATGAAAATTTGTTAAAGACATTTAATTCTAAAGAACTGGTCTAAGGACAAATTATGCAAATAATAGGTGATTTTATTAAAGATGATGACAACAATGATACTAATTAAGAAATAGAAAGATTGATAAGTAGAACAAATCAGGCACATAATATACAGGGAAAAACCACAACCAAGCACAATAGTTTAGTGTTGGATCAATCCAAAAAGGCCACATGTTAGAATAAAAACTGCTATTGAACAAAAACTGCTAGGGAAACTGAAAAGTAGTCTGGCAGATAAAATAAGTATAGACTAATATTTATCTCACACAATAACAAGATATACTACCAATGGGTGTGTGACTTGGACACAAAGGGTGACATTAGAAACAAATTAGAGGAGCAAGGAAAAAATTTTATTTTAGTTCCATGGCTAGGGGAATAGTCCACGAAAAAACAAAGCATAGAAAAAAAATCATTAAAAATAAAATGGGCAATTCTAAGTATAGAATACGTTTTAAGTTTTTGCAAAAACAAAAACTAACACAAATAACTTGGAAAAATCTTGGCAGCATGTCCCTCTGATTATGGTCTACTTTCTAAGATATTATATGGAAGTTATTAAAATTTATGGGATCACTTTATAAATGGTCAAAGAACATGAACAGGAAGTTTTCTAAGGAAGAGCCCAAGCTAGCAACATATGAAAAAAGCTATATTAAAAAAACTGCTTTGAATAATTTATGATTTTAAGCAAATCTGAGCTTCTACCTCAAATCTGTCAGATTGGTAAAGTTGGGGTGAAAAAAAAATTAAGGAGAATGATGAATGCTGGAGGAGCTGTGGAAAAGTAGGTACATTAATGCCCTGCTGGTGGAGCTGTGAACTGGTTCAGCTCTTCTGGAAAGCAATTTGGAATCATACTCAAAAGTTACCAAACTCTGCTTACCTATTGACCCAGTGATAACTCTACTAGACCTATTACACAAGAGATCATAGAAAGAGGAAAAGGATATATGTACAAAATGTACGTATATACAAAAATATTTATGAAGCTCTTTTTTATGTCAATGTATAAGAAAATTTCCAATTAAGTAATGGAGTATTCTAAAATTGTAAGAAGGTATCAGAGCAGGACTCAATTTCATTTATTGTGTGTGTGTGTGTGTGTGTGTGTGTGTGTGTGAGTGCATGAGTGTGTGTGTATGTGGAGAAAGGGATTAGTAGGGGAGGGAGAGAAAGAGAGAGAGAGAAGGAGAAAGAAAGAGAGAGAAAGAAGAAGAGAGAGAGAGAGAGAGAGCATGCTAGCATTTTATAAAAGGCATGTCATGTCACAAAAGCCGATGCAATATGAAAATGCTTGTGTATCACTGGATTAGAAGTATCTTTATACTGAGAAAATGAAAAAGCAGGATAGGTTAGAGAAAGCCAGAGTAGAAGGCAATGGACTAGAAATGGAACTGTCAAGAGTAGGGAACAAAGGCAGAGACAAATGAAGATGACAAACAGAAATACAGCAATTTGAGAAGCACACATGTCAGACTTTACACCTCAAGAGGCTGCTTCATGGAGAACAACAAAAAGCAGATAACGGTATATTAAATTTCAGATGCTTTCATTTCTTAAAATGCCTGTTCCTAAATTCCGCTCACTAGAAGCCATAAATGAATAACTGCCCCCATTTAAAGGTCTTAGGTATTTCCACTGTCCAAGAAAACACATGAGAATATAATAGTGAGGGTGAGCCCTTCGGGGGTGGAGCAGGGGCAGGGCAGGCAAGGCTCTGTAAGGCAAAGCGAAAACAAGAGGGTGGGTGTTTCACAATCTAGAGAGATGTGCTTTCAGGTTTGGCTAAAGATCCTGTTTGCACAGTAACATTTTCTTCTGTAGGGAGTTCCAACCCAAAGCACAGAAGCCAAGGAAGTCCGTAGTGGCCTCTTGCAGAGCTTATGCTTAATGCCTCTTATTATACTCTTGTTCTACAGGGTAGTGTCTTGCCAGCAGCAGACTAAAAAACTTGTCCATTTTCCTTCCCTTTTCAAAATTACAATCTATTTTCCAAATGACAAAATAGAACAGGGCTCATGTATTGGAAAGATCTATTCTCAGGATACCACTGACTTTCATCACCAGAACTTTGCATTGAGGCTTCGGGGATCTTTTCCCCCCTTCCCTGTTCCCTACCTTCTTTAATACTCCCCTCCCTCCTTTCATGCCTACCACTTTCTTTTTTTTTAAGACTTCCATTAAATTAGAGTAAGACTAAGGAAGGCATTTTTAAACTGCTAATTTCTTTAAAATTTGAATCTTTTCTAATGCTTCATTTTTGAGCCTGAATCTCCCTCCTTTTAAAAATTTAAAACGTTGAAAAGTTTGCCTTGCTTACCTCAAAACAAACAGGACCACAGCACACTCAATACAGAACGTCTGAGAACATATTTATTTAGGACCTGACTCAAGATCTACAATTCCTCAGTGTTTTTGGCTCTGCATCATATATAAAAGATGCATTAACTACTTCAGAGTACGTTTAAGCCCATGTACTAGAATTTGCAAGGGAACATTTTGCCCATGAGGGAACAGCCCCATACTGGGTTACAAGGACAAGGACAAGGACAAGGACAAGAACAAGTTTATCACTTGAGTCCTCTTGCTCCACATCACTGAATGAGTGATCCTTTTTTTTCTTGGTAATTAAGTCTAAGTAAACAGTTCCCTTACACATCTTACATGAAAGAAAAAGGCCCTCAGCTTTTGACAAAGGTTTCTTAAGCAGTGAATTAAAGTGTCACATAGTCACGATGATTGCCTGTCCAGTCTCAGATTTCAAGAAACTCCTGAATTCACAAGATTAAAGCAAATCAATGAGATTAAAGTGAAACAAGTGACAAATCCTGGACCCAAAAAGACTTGACAAAGAATTAAACTTGACCCAGTTTAGTCTATCACCATAAATTTGGATAGAAGAGTTCTAGTTCCTCCTTTATTTTAGTGCAGTTAAAAGGCAGTGGCAAATGATAGAAATTAATTAATATCTTATTTTTTCCTTTAAAAATAAGCTTTAAATGATAACCATATATTTTTGAGGTGGGGGCATTGATATTTTTTGCATAGAGTAGAAAAAAAAAGAATGAGCTGATTGCATAGTGAAATGCTAGGGATAAATGATGGACAAACCATGTGTTCCATTGGGTGGAAGGATATGCATGACAGGACAGAGAGAAGAGCAGCATAAATAAGAAGCCATACATGTGAAGCAGCGGTATGACTGTGGATGTACAAAGTTTTCTAAAACAAAACTGGGATGAGTGACAGAAGGTCCACTCAGCGACCATTCTCCCACCTCCTCTGCTTACTCTATATATTCTCTCTCTCCGTCTCTCTGTCTGTCTCTCTCTGTCTCTGTCTGTCTCTGTCTCTGTCTCTTTCTCTCTCTCTGTCTTTGTCTCTCTCTGTCTCTGTCTGTCTGTCTGTCTCTTTCACTCTGTCTCTGTCTCTTTCTCTCTCTCTTCTCCCTGTCTCTCTCTCTCTCTGTGTCTCTCTGTCTCTGTCTGTCTCTGTCACTTTGTCTCTGTCTCTTTTTCTCCCTGTCTCTCTCTCTGTGTCTCTCTGTCTCTGTCTGTATCTCTGTCTCTGTTTCTCTTTCTCCCTGCCTCTGTCTTTCTCTGTCTCTATGTCTCTGTCTCTTTTTCTCTCTGTGTGTCTCTCTGTCTCTGTCTCTCTGTCTCTCAGTTCAAAGCCAATCTAGCAGACACACTCTTGAATAATCTTAGAAATTACAAAACACAACTATCTAATTGCCTCTGACTCCCCACATTTTCTCCATAGGCTAGCTTCCCCTCTCAATTCCAGACCCTCAAGTTCAAAAGATTAGATGAAAGTATCGTGAATGATGGTTTAATGTATCAGCAGTATCAAGCAGCATAGAAAATGCAAATAAACATTAAAACCATGTAGAGCAGCCTTCAGTAATGACTGCAGCCAGGGGTGATGCTTTCTTTCTTCCTTCCCTTTCTACCAGCTAGTCTTGAGGGGGCCACTGAGAAAGGAAAAAAAAAGGATTGAGATCTAAATCCTAGGTGGAAATTTCCCCAGTTCCATGCCCTGGGGAAGCAGGTAAAGAAAGGAGCTATGGACTGACTGGACCTCCTTTGTTCTTACAAAACTGCTTTTGGCTCTAGTCCCGTAGACTGTTCTCTCTCCCTGTTCTCTCCTCTTGTGCCCTTATCCACACATGCCTTGCAAAGAGATCTCATTTACTTTCTTTAGATTTCCCTGACTGAGGTTGCAAAATAAATCCTACATCCTCTGCCAGATTTTGCTTAAAGTTCTCCTTTTTCCCCACTTTTTGCCACTTGGAACCCAAAACACTGGCAGAAGTTCCTTCAGTCTCCAGTACCACAAAAGACCTAACCTCTCCTATATGCCTACTTACATTCTAGCCCAGCAAGTACCCTAAATCCTGGTGAGATCCTCCAAAGTTTCCATGACAACCTCTCTATGAGGGGGTGGAGCCATCTAATCCAGGTCACAGATGGATTTTGATTTGCATTGTAGGAAATACCCACATTAATGAAATCACAGATTCACTGAAGTATCAGAAGAAATAGCAAGGAGGAGGGAATTCCTAAGCAGGTCTTTAACTCTCATGAAGAATAAGGGACTTTGACGTAGCATAGCTAGAAAACGAACCATTTGAGCACATTATTAGTGTTAGGATGAGTTGAAAGCAAATTCCTAATAATAATACTAACTGTTTAAGTAAAACTTCAAGATTTATTAATGTTTTCTGTGCCAAAACCATATGAGAGAGGTATCACAAGCATTCTTGCCCCCATTTTAAAGATTAAGAACCCGAGGCTCAAAAATGTAAAGGTGACTTACCCAAGCTAGGCCTTGAACCTACTTTTCCATTGTTCTACAAATTCAAGTTCCATTGCTAAAGCAAAATGTGAATATTGAGGTAATTACATAGCCAATCATCCTCTCTTAACTACTCCAAAAGAGAAAAGTCTATCAGAATTACCCTTTGACCAACTAATTCCATCTAAAAATATGTCTATTTATAAGTAGGGAAGTGCTGGTAAGCACTTAACAACCAGCTCTCTGAGGAAAAAAAGTATTGCAAAAGACACTTTTAAGCTTAATCCACATTATTAACATTTTCTCCATCATTTTCCTAGGTCTAGAGACAATTATCAAAACAAAAAGCCAAGCTCTGATTTGCAGCGTTTGCCAATTTCCAAGGCGTAAATGCTCACTCTGAAAATTCAACAATCGGCTCTTACAAACTTGTTCTGGCTCACCACTGTCTAAGTGTCCAGACTGACAAACTTGAGAAGGTAACAAAGAGATGACAGAACAGATATTTGACTCTTTTAAGAGTTTACTACCAATTACCGTATATGACTTCCACTTCAAGGTGTCAGTTCAGTACTAAGACAGCACAGGAGTGGGTCCAAGTTCTGGGGAACCACTTTTCTTAACTCCTATCATGTCCAACTGTTTGTGATCCCATGGACCATAAAATGCCCAGCCCTTCTATCCTCCACTATTTGCCAAAATCTGTTCAAACTCATGTTCATTGCTTCTCTGACATCGTATATCCAACTCATTCTCTGCCGTCCCCTTTTCCTTTTGCCTTCAATCTTTCCCCACATCAGGGCGTTTTCTAACCCTTCTGATTCTGTGGCCAAAGTATTTTCATTTCAACTATTTTAATCTTTGTTGCCATTTCGGGTAACAAACTTTATCACATCTGCACCCCCAAGGCAGGAAATAAGAAAACTGCAGTGGCTTCCCTAGTGATTCAAGTGCACAGTCTGGAACCAAACGAAATCTCAGTGGTTCAGGGAAAATATTTGAGTGTTCTTGTTTCACTTCAATAGTTACAGGAACTGCTCGGGGAAGTTTTGGTTCAAGGTGGTTCATTAATTTTTTTTGAGGGGTTTGGGCTTTGGGTTTTGGTTGTTGCTGTTGTTTTTGAATAAGGAATGACTCCTTGGGTGAGATTCAAGTAAATTATCATGATTAGTTCTAACCTTTTTGTTCACGCTTCAGTTTTTTTTTTAAATTTCAAGTGCAAGTTTTTATTTCAAGTTTTATTTCAAGCTCAATATGTCTAAAACACAACCCATTATCCTTCCAACACATAGACGTATGCGTGTGTATAAATATAAAATTAATTTTTAGTTTTCAACATTTACTTTTATATGATTTTGAGTTTTGAATTTTCTTCCTTACCCTCTCCTTCCCCCTCCCCAAGATGGCATGCAGTCTGATAAAGGCTCTACTTATACATTCATATTAAAAATATTTTCACATCAGTCATATTGTAAAGAAGAATTAGAACTAATTGGGGGAACCACAAGAAAGAAGAAACAAAACAAACAACAAAAGAAAAGGAGAGAAAACAATATGCTTCCATCTGCATTCAGACTCCAAAGTTCTTTTTCTAGATGTGGATGGCATTTTCTGTCACGAGTCTTTTGGAGTTGTTTGAGATCCTCGCATTGCTGAAAAGAGCTAAGTCTATCAAGGTCAGTCGTTGTACAGCATGGCTGTTACTGTATACAGTGTTCTCTAGACTCTGCTCATTTCACTCAGCATCAGTTCATATAAGTATTTCCAGGTTTTTCTGAAGTCTGCCTGCTCATCATTTCTTATAGCACACTAGTAACCTATTACATTCATAGACCACAATGTGCTTAGCCATTGCTCAATTCCTCAATTGAGAGGATGGGCATCCTCTCGATTTCCAATTCTTGGCTACCACAAAAAGAACTGCTATAAATATTTTTGTAAGTGTGGGTCTATCATGGTTTCTCCATGCATGTTCCTATTACTCTTTGGTCTGGTGCTCTTCCTTAGTCTTTTTCAAGTTGTTGTGAGAGAGCTGAGCTATACTACTTCCACTTATTCCACAATCTTTGCTTATCTCCATTGTTTATTTTTTTTCTCTCTTTTATTTAAATTTTATTATAGTTTACATCATTCATGTCCACAAGATTTTGAGTTACATATTTTCTCCCCCTCTTTCCCCCACCCACCACCCCAAAACCACCATTCCAGTGTGTCTGCCCTCCCCGAGTCTATTCTCTCCTATGTCACATTTCGGTAGGGCAGGATGGATATCCCAACCGCAGTGCCTGTGTATCTCAAGTTCCAGTT
>CM053590.1:195441835-195462139 GCA_028646515.1 Pseudochirops corinnae | reverse complement strand
GTAGCCGAGCTGACTTTAGTGGGAAGTATCTTTGTGTGCGTTTTGGAGTTTTAGGATTGTTTTAGAGTCCTATTTTATGGGTATTTTGGGCTGGCTATGTGAGAGCTGCGATATGTTGCTGCTGCTATGCCGCCATCTTGGCTCTGCCCCTCATTGTTTATTTTTAAAGTATACTACATGTAAAAAGATAGTAACAAATCATTTTTTTTTGCTTCTGTAGACCCTTCTGAATGTCTTTTTTTAAGAAATAGTCTTTCACAGTGGTGTGTATCTTGGGATTACTGGAAGTAATGTACAGTTTTTCTGAAATGCAGGGCAAACCATTTTCTTTTTCCTATGCTTTTCAACAAGCTCATCAGCTCATTGTCTATTCCATTTTAGTCTCTGAGATAGATAATGAGAAAAACACATAGACACAGACAGATACACAGATGGGTGGATAGATAGATAGACAGACAGATAGATAGATAGATAGATAGATAGATAGATAGATAGATATTTGCCAATAATTTGACAGGTTGTTTATACAGCTACCTCTCCAAATCTGGGCAAAATACATCTACTGTTTTTCCAGTATGGATAGTGAGACTAGTTTCATTCATGTTTCTGTGTACTTGTCTTCCTTTTTGGGATGTTCTGAGAATCAATGCAGTTCATGCATTATCATCTGGGAGTAGCAACATTTGGAGAACCATACCATCATTCTGAAATCTTTTTTTTTTTAATTTATGAGTAAAGCCTTAGAAATATTCAGTCTACTGCATCTATATTACGTCTGTATGCTCTGACCATACCTTTAGCATAAAGTCACTTTATGGCATGGAATGATTGCTGTATGGCAGGAAATTATACACCTGGGGTTAATTTAAATTGTGACACTTTTTACTCTTTGAATCAAATGAAATAATATTTGGAAAGCACTTAGCAAAGATGGTGGATTAGAGGTAACTCAGCTGAACTCTTTCAACATTTCCCTCCAAACAACTTTAAAATAACAACTCAAACCACATTTTGAAGTGGCAGAGCCAACAAAAGATCAGGGTGAGACATTTTTCCAGCCTAAGAAAACTTAAAAGGTCAGCAGAAGAAGTTTGTGACACGGGGTTAGAAGCCTGTCTGGAGCCCATACACATACACACAGTGGCAGCAGCAGTAGTAGCAGCTTCTGGAGCTCTCAGTTCAGAGATGCTAAGGAGGCACAAAACTAGTTAGAGAGAGATTACAGGGGACTGTTTTCTGGCAGTCAATACAACTAGCCCTGATTGACAATTCTATTTTCCATAGGCATCTCTGAGTCACAATTCCACGGTGAAGAGAAGCATTAGAGTTTGGAAACAAGGGAACAAGGGCCCTGGTCCCTGTTCCAAGGCAAAGAGAGTGCTAGTGCCCATGGCTGCAGGGGACCAGGGCTCTTCCTGGGTAAAGTGCAGAGTAAAGACCAGGAGAGCAGTGATCATACTTCTATCAGAATCACCCCACTTTGGAAATACCAAAAACTTGCAGACTCCCCAAATTAGCTCTGAAAGTAGCAGTACAAAAAAAAAACCTGAAGCTTGGGACAGTGACTCCGCAACCCCAGGGTCCTTTGCCAGCTTTCTCCAGTTTTTGAGTATTGTATTCTTCAAAGATCTCAGAGGCTGTTCCGGCTGGGTACCTGCAAATTTTCAGTGAAACATCAATGGTCTGATTGAGGGTGAAATCTGATCAATGGTCTGTCTGAACTTAACAGCATTCTGATTTAAACTGTGGTTTAGACAGGTAACACAACTACAGACCTGCCCCTAGTTGGACCTCCAGTAGACAATGGCCAGTAGACTGGCCCCAGCTCCTGTCACTCAGGTGGAAGGCTCTATAGTTTCAGAACAATGGAATTCGAGATTCATTCTTGGTCTACATTCCTCCTCATTTGATTACTTAGCTGCAGGTCCTAGCTCAGGTGTGGGAACTAAATTTGGGATCCTGCAGTAGGATCAGAGTCACACATCTACTGCAAGCTTTTGCTCTTTTCCTAGCACATAGCTTCAGTCATGGTTTGCATTGGATCTCTGACTCTTCCTTGCCCTAGTAGAAAGGTACAGCCTCAGTCCATGATGTATTAACGTCCCACCTTTGGAACAAAAGTAACAGAGCCACCTGATGGATGCCCTTCTATCTCCCTGCAAGGTGTATAGCCTCAAGTTGCATTTGTTGTATCTGAGATCCTAACCCTGTAGCCCCCTGTTATGACAGCTAGGCTTGTGAGTGGTTGTTTGTGGGAAGACTAAAGGATGGTGTGACTCCTTGCTGTGCTATGGTGTATTAACTTCTTTGTTACTACAGTGGATTTGGTTTCCTATAGAGCCTTCCACCTGAGTGGAAGAAAGCTGGCACAGGATCCTGGAGAATACAGAGGACCAAAAAGGTGCAAAGGTTAACACAAATTTTTAAATTAAATTTTTTAAAATTTTGAATTAAATAATGATTAATTTTTTACCAACAGTTATTATGGAACCAGGACACCCAAAACACAAAACTGGAAAAAGACAATAACTCCATAGTATTTAGAAACAAAGCCTCAAAGAAAAACACAGTGCGGTAGAAGGTTAACTATACTTTCTTGAATAAATGAAGCAAGGGTTTTTTAAAAAAATTATAAATGAGATCACTAGAGGAATGACTTGAAAAAGAAATGACAATATCAGCAGAAAGACTAGGAAGGAGAAGTAACAACTTAGTACAAGAAACATAAAACCTTACCCAAGTAATATACTCTCTAAAAAGTGGAATGGACCAAACATAAGTTAATGACTCCATCAGACAAAAAAATTAAAATAAAGGAAAAAGATTGAAAAAATATAAGGTATCACATCAGAAACAACTGACAAAGCATGTTAAGGAGAAAAAAAATCTAAGAATCATTGGAGTACCTAAATATCATAACAGAGAGAGAGAGAGTCAGAGAGAGAGAGAGAGAGAGACAGAGAGAGACAGAGACAGAGACAGAGACAGAGAGAGAGGAAGAGAGAGAGAGAGAGAGAGTCTGTATACCATATTCCAATAAATATAAATAAAATCACCCAGACCATTTAGAACCAAGAAGCAAAGTTAAAACAAAAAGACTCAACCAGTTACCTCCTTTAAAAAATCCCAAGATGCAAACTCTTAGAAACATAACAGTCAGAACCCAGAACTTAAAGATCAACCAAAAACCCAAAAAACTACAAATATCCTAAAAGAAAGACTTCAAGTACTAAGGAGTCATAGTCAGGCTCATACAAGATTTGGCAGCTACTATAATATGGGAGAAAATATCTTGAAATACAATATTCCAAATGGCAAAAGGTACAAGCTAACTTCCAAGAATAACTTGTTCTCAACATCACAAGGATGCCCTTTCAGGGACCAACTCAATCTACCAGAGATAAGGCTCTTTTTTACACTGCAAGTAAACTGAAGTGTAGGAAGATTAAGTGATTTGCCCAGTTTCACAACAATTTGTGTCAGAAATGGGATCTGAATCTATATCTCTCTTGACTCAAAATCTAGCATTCTTTTTCACCATATTATATTACCTCTCTCAGTGTTAGAAATTCTAGAAACTCATCCTACTTTGACTGCCATCAATTATGTAACACTGATCTGAAGATTGTATAAAACTTCTGTACCTCAGTTTCTCCATCTGTTAAGTAAAGTTAAAATTGCCTAGTATCTCCAGCACAGAGTCATTATATGATGAAGATTTGTAAGAAGATTTGTGAAGCAAGTGATATGAAAAATGCTGCTGCTGCTGTTAATTGGGGAAAAGAACAAAAAAGCAGGAATACCAGTTGGTTTCTGGGTAGACCACATTTGGAATTTATAGTTCCAGCATGAAATATATTCAGGTATTAGTACAGGGACTTGCATATTGCAAATATTTCATCAATATTTGGGGGATATTAGAAATAGGGAAAAGGGTACCTGGACCAGAGACCCCAGGGGATCCTGACAAGTATTAACAAAGCTTCTGGCAAAGCTTCAAGGGGTTGCCTTACCAGGTGGCCTAAATCTTTAATGACATTCCAGAAATTGTATTTCTTCCCAGCCTTCCCATCAAAACTGAAATGAAATCCTTAAAGCTCCTGGTATAGTAGAACTCTCCACCCTCTAGTTCTGACCTTGCATGGTTGTTTTGTCATTGTTGTCATTAGCTTTCTCTTTTCCTGAGCTCCAAAGAAATACAACTCCCTGCAACTTTGGGGCAGCTAGGGGGAACAGTGGACAGAGTGCAGGACCTGCAGTCAGGAAGATCTGAGTTCAAATATGACCTCAGACACTTGCTAGTTGTGTGACCTTGGGCAATTCACTTAACTTGCTTGCCTCAGTTTCCTCATCTGTAAAATGATTTAGAGAAAGGAACTGCAAATCACTCCATTAACTTTGCCAAGAAAAGCCAAAAAAGGAGTCACAAAGAGTCGAACGTGACTGAAACAACTAAACAACAGCAACCACTGAATCTTTAGTGACTTATTTCCCTTCACAAGGTAGCTTACCAGGAAGACTGTTGCACTACCCACTGCTTCAAGGAGGCGCGTTGCTTGTGGGAAAGCACAGGGGTCACTGGTCCTAACACACTACATATTCTCAGAAATACATAGAGAAACAGTGATTTATACTACAGACTTTACATGTTTGCTTTATTTTATTTTTTTTCTAAATTTATCAACCACCAAAAATACACCCCCCCAAAATTTCCTTATAAGAGATGAGAAAAAGATGGTTGTAGGTAAGCCATAAATCTGTTACATACCACTTATTTTTAAAATTAATTTATTTAATTTTAGTTGTCAATATTCACTTCCATAAGTTTTTGAGTTTTAAATTTTCTCCCCTTCCTTCCCTTTCCCTTCCCCAAGACAGTGTGAAATCTGATAAAGGCTCTACATATACAGTCTTATTAAACATATTTTCATATTAGTCATATTGTAAAGAAAAATTAGAATAAATGGGAGAAATCATGAGAAAGAAAAAAACCAAAACAACAACAATGAAAAGAGAGAGAGAAAATAGTATGTTTTGATGTGCATTCAGTCTCCATGGTTCTTTCTCTGGAGGAGAATGGCATTTTCCATCATGAGTCTTTTAGAATTGTCTTAGATCATTGCATTGCTGAGAAGAGCTAAGTCTATCAAAGTTAGTCATCCCACAATATGGCTATTACTGTACAATGTTCTCTTGTTTCTGCTCATTTCACTCAGTATCCATTCATATAAGTCTTTCCAGGTTTTTCTTAAGTTTGACTGCTCATCATTTCTTACAGCACAATAGTATTACATTACATTCATATACCACAACTTGTTCAGCCATTCCCCAATTAATGGGCATCCCCTCAATTTCCAGTTCTTGACCACCACAAAAAAGCTGCTATAAATATTTTTGTAAATGTGGGTCCTTTTCCCATTTTTATGATCTCTTTGGGATACAGAACTAGAAATTGTATTGCTGGGTCAAAGGGCATACACATTTTTTATAGCCCTTGGGGTATAGTTCCAAATTGCTCTCCAGAATGGTTAGAGCAGTTCACAACTCCACCAACAATTCATTAGTGTTCCCATTTTCCCACATCTTCTCTAACATTTATCATTTTCTGTTTTGTCATGTTAGCCAATCTGATAGATGTGATGTGGTACCTAAGTGTTGTTTTGATTTGCATTTCTTTAATCAATAGTGATTTTGAGCATCTTTTCATATGCTCTTTCAAGCTATTATAGATAGCTTTAATCTCTTCCTCTGAAAACCGCCAGTTCATATCCTTCGACCATTGATCAACTGGAGTATGACTTGTATTCTTATAAATTTGACTCAGTTCTCTATAAATTTTGGAAATGAAGCCTTTATCAGAGACACTGGTTGTAAAAATTCTTTCCCATTTTTCTGCTTACCTCCTAATCTTGGCTGCATTGGCTTTGTTTGCATACCAGTTACTTTTTAAATAATATCATGAATTCAATCTTTTTCATTCTAAGCTGACCTAATCATCTGTATTTTTCCTCTGAACTTCCTTTGTTCTCTTTTGTGCATTTAAAAAAATGCTTTCATGACTCTTTTTTGTTTGTTTTTTATCTCTTATCAATAGCCTCCTCCTCCATAACAAATCATCTCTCCAATAAAAAAATACAAAACTTATAACAAATAAGTATAATGTTTTCACACACACACATACACACACACACACACATTTGTCATGTCCAAAAATATATCCCTCATTCTGTACCTTGGATTCATCTACCCTTCTATGAAGAGCTGGGTAGCATGCCTCATCAGCAGTCCTCTGGAGTCATGGTTGGTCAGTGTTCTTAAGTGCAGAGTTTACTTCCTCCCACTCCTCACCCACCCCCATCCCCATGAACATTTTGCTTTTCTTGGAAGTAGATCCCAACATGATGAGAAAAATATGCCCTCCTCCAGTGTCCATCCAAAAGTGAACACAGTTGTCACATCTAACTGATGAAACATGTTGCAGAAGAAACCTAAGCTCTGATGAAAAATGCAATCCAAATGACCTTTTTAATTCAAATGTCACTTGGAATGATGTCTTTGTTTAACCAAGACAATTAGAATGATAGACTTCCAACTAGTAGACATGCAATTGGAATGTAGTAAGATTGCAGCAACAGATTGGATTTTAAATGTAAAGTTAATTTTAAGGCATCTATAATCAGGAATTTTTTCAGATGTGGCAAGGAGAAGAGAGTGAGGAACCTATCTAAGAAACATCAGCCTGGACACAGGAAGGAACAAGGGGTCTGCTAAGTTTTTAATTTGTCTAAAGCTACTGACAGGAATGGGGGGCAGAAGAGGATGCACTTAAAGGAGAATGGATTGTCTGAGCCAGGAGCACAGAAGATAGCGGGAGGAAGCATATCTCAGAACAAGAAAGGTCACTGAGGATAGGACCAAGTGAGGGAGAAACTCCTTTGAAGTGTTACTGCTAGTGAGGAGGAAGACCCATAGGATGTTGCTAGTGGTACCTCTAAATTTCTTTGCTATGGGACAAAGCCCACATTGCCTTGCCCTACTTACAGTTCTGACTTTAGGATATAAAGAAAAACCAATCTTGTGACTGGGAAATTTCCTCTTTGGGGTAATTTTACTTTTTCTATAGGTTATATGTTAGATATATGAATATCTTCAACACTAAATAGAACCACACAAATCCTGCCTTTGCCCGTAGGAATTTTAATAGTTTATCTAACAGAGTTCTCTGTCCATGTTTCACAGACACAGTATGCCCCTTGCAAACCATATCTCCTTTCTCCAGCTCCTTGATCACATTTATCTTTAACCATATGGAAGAAACACTAAGTTGGCAGAGCTTAGAACATAATATTGACTTCAGCTGATTCCTAGAATACTATGCATCTCCAGCACAAAGAGTCATATAAAACACTCAAAGAAAAGACCTTAATAAATTCTTTAAAAGTCTGTATCAACACAATCTGACAATAGCCAAAGAATACGGTTCCCTTCCTAAGCTGAATGAAGCTAGAGAACACCATTCGACAAAGTAATCTTTCCAAACAGGTAGTCAGCAAATATTTAAGGAGGACCTCCTAGCATTATGCTAAATGTGTTATGTCTGTTAGAAGAAAACATTAGAACTTCAATTTCTATTTATTTCTTATCTAAAATCAAATAAAAAGCTTTACTAATACTTGTGTATTAGCAGCAGTTTACTTATGGATCCAAAATTCAGTTGGCACATCAGATCGTCATGTGCTAGGTCTTTGATAATTTAGAGCAGGACTGGACATCTCTAGTAACCCAGGTAAGTTTAGAACGTACGATAGCCTTTTATATTACTTGGATGCCTGGGCAGTAGCAGCTCCAGATGGTGAAGATAAGTTGGTCCAGTCCCTCAGTAAGCATAAGAGACCATCCTTACCCATCCCTATCCAGATCATGAGGCCACAAAGGGCCCCAAACCCAGCACCTTCCTCCTTCTTATTCTCAATCTCACTGCCTCAGAACAACGCCCAGGGAAGAGGGAACTGGGCCACAGCGGTATCTGGGACTGGGCTAGAGTGCATGGGACTGGATTGGGCTAGGCCTGCCTCCCTGGTAGCCCAAGAGGGAGAGATGTAGTAAGTCCTCTAGCAGGGAAGTGAAGACAAAAGGTTGATTACAGCAGTGAAGTGATAAGAGGTTGGGTCTCATTGGGAGGGAGAAGTAAGTACTAGTGAAAGTGGATCTGAGCTAAAATGGGACATCTTTGGTTTTCCTAAATCTCCTTTCCCTTGCTTGCCAAAAAATCACCTTTCCCTCTCCTTGTGTTTATCCTTCCTGCACTCTGCTCACTCCTATAAGCTTTATCTACTAAAAAAAAAAAAAGTTGGGCTTGATTGTTTTATCTGCAAAATACAATTGCTTTCTGTTCCAGGTGGATTAGAAAGGTATAACATTCAGGAAGTGGAAACTGTACAGAGCAATGTCCCTGTTGGTTTGATCTATCACAAGCCTGCCCTTTATACACAGGGTGGAAACTGATTATTCCTTGGGATTCATGGTCATTTATTTCCTAATATATGCACATAGGCAAAGGCTTCTCAATAACAGGGGAAAATACAAAGAGAGACACTGGAACTCAATTTAGCAAGCATTTACTCAGTGCCCAGTATGGGTTAGGTACAGGCATACTTCATTCTATCGTACTTCACAGATACTGTGTTTTGTTTCATTTTGTTTTTAACAAATTGAAGGTTTGCGGCCACCCTGCTTCTATCAAGTCTATCGGTGCCATTTTTCCAATAGAATATGCTCACTTTGGGTTTCTGTTTCACGTTTTGGTAGTTCTCACAATATTTCAGACTTTTTCATCATTATTATATCTGATATGGTGATCTGTGACCTTTGATGTTACCATTGTAATGGTTTTGGGGTGCCATGAATTGTGCCCATATAAGATGGCGAACTTAATAAATGTTGGTCTACTGACCCGTTGTTCCCCGTCTCCCTCTTTCCCTCTCCTCAGGCCTCCCAATGCCCTGAGACACAGCAAAATTGAAATTAGGCTGATTAATAACCCTACAATGGCCTCCAAGTATTCAAGTGAAAGGAAGAGTCCATTTATGAGGCAAACTTCATTGTTGTTTTATTTTTAGAAACAGTCACAGCCACCAAACCCTCAGCAACCACCACCCTGATCAGTCAATAGCCATCGACACGGAGGTAAGACTCTCTACCAGCAAGAAGATTACAACGTTGTGAAGGTCCAGACGATGTTCAGCCTTTTTTAGCAATAAATTAAGATATGGTTTTTTAGACAATAATACCGCACACTTAATAGACCCTGGCATAGTGTAAATATAACTTCTCTATTCACTGGGAAACCAAAAAATTTGTGTGACTTGCTTTTTTGTAACACTGGCTTTATTGCAGTGGTTTGGAACTGAACTCCAAATCTCCAGGGTATGCTTGTGGTTACAAGACGAGCCAAACAATACAAGTAAATGGGAAATCCAGTAATTAGAGGGAAGGAAGATCGGAGACAAAGTACTAGCAATCTGGCAAGGGAAAGGAGGTGGCATTTCTATGAAGGACTTTTCTTATTCACAAGTTTTTTGAGGGTTAGAGAAGAAAACTTCTATATGTAATAAGATAAAGAATAAAATGGTTCTTGATATACAAGTTACTCTGTCACCTTTAAAACAGTATTTTGTGGGTTCTGACCATATTAATCTATAAATTCTTCCCATTTCAGATATGAAAGTCATTAAAACTACTTATGAAAATCAACTGAATTTAAAACCAGGTATTTGAATTCACTGTATTGTGTTAAACCAAGATTTTCAAAATATTGAAACATCTAACCACAATGCTCTCAAAAAGAAATTTTATTACAAATAATATTTTATAGAGCAAAAATTTCTGTATGCTTAATAAATAAAATTAAAAAGTATGCTTAAACATTATTTAATCTTTATCACATCCTTTTAATTTATATTTGGGTATGCTTTATAATATGCATAATATATTAATGCATTAGTACATACATACAATTTATAATAAATTTACATATGTGGTGCTATATGTTCAAAAAAGGTTGGCTGGATTTTTTTTTTCTTTTTGCCTTTTTTTTGGAGGGCAATTGGAGTTAAGTGACTTGCCCAAGGTCACACAGCTGGGTTTTTGTGTTAAGTGTCTGAGGCTGAATTTGAACTCAGGTTCTCCTGACTCCAGGGCCAGTGCTCTATTCACTGCACCATCTAGCCGCCCTGGCTGGCTTTTTTTTTTTTTTTTACTATGAGGTATGATTTTAAAAATTTAGAGATCTAATATATATTTATATATTTATGCACTAATATATATTTAAAATACCAAGCAACCTAATACATGTTGCTACTCTGAGGAAACTTATAATCAGGGTGAGTTCTTCCACACAAATACTGTAGTTAAGTCATTTGAAGTATTAGGATTTGAAGGGTTTTCTAAGTAGAGCTTCATATATCATGGAAAGGTTTGCACAATGCTTATCTCACAAAAACCCTAAAAAGGCATGTGTCAATAGCACTATTTTACAAACAGATAACCTGAGGATCAAAGAGGAAGCCACCACTACTACTACTACTACTACTACTACTACTACTACTACTACTACTACCACTACCACGACTACGACTACCACTACCACTACTACTACTACTACTACTACTACTACTACTACTACTACTACTACCACTACTACTACTACTACTACTACTACTACCACTACCACTACTACTACTACTACTACTACTACTACTACTACTACTACTGCTACTACTACTACTACTATATCATGATGACAAAACCATGACTGAATCCCAGGTTTTCTGATTCTGAGCCTAGTATTCCTTACTCTATACTATGCTCAAACTGGAGAACAGGAAAGCCAAGGGAATGGCAAAACAGGAAAGAAGGTTGGGGGAAAAGCACCAGAAGAGTATGGAAGAGACTCCTAAAAGCAGGGAAGTGGTAGACTTTTGGAAACAGATTCTAGTTTCGCCTCATACTTGTACTTGCTTGCCATCTAGGTGGGCAGACAAAAACACAGATGAAACAATTAGAGAAAAAAAAGGATGAGGATTTACATAAAAGACTCCTGAAGTATGTGGCATGGACTAGAAATGCTATGCCCACTGAATCACTGCCCAAAGAGTGAAGACGGATTCTCACTGACACTGCTTCATTCACTTTCCTGGTTCTTTCTGTCACCAGAACACCCATCTATGAGATGCCTGGGCTATGTTAGGGGAAACAGTCGGTGCCTGGAAAGGGGGCAGAAAGGTAACCAGTCATCTCAGGGATATAGGTTATGTTAATGATGTCATAATTTTGGTATGAATGGCATAACCAACCAACCAAACAGACCACCATAACAGGAAGGATTCTTTCAAGCTTCTGGACGCCTGAACTTGCATCTTGCTATTGTAATTCTGACTTACACTGCTGTGTTTGTTACTGATTCACAGAACATCTAGACAAGAGCTGAGTCATCCTGGAGCACAGCCAGAAACCTCATGCCTGCAGCAAGAAAATAAAAAAGATCATGCTTTATGGAATGCAAACAAAAGGCCTCCACATCTTATTAATTTTCCCAGGAGTTACTGTTAAATCTCCTCGCATTCTGATGGTCTCTGAAACACAAGCAGATCAGGTGAACAAGGCATCTATCCACTACCAGGTACTTAGAATCATTCTGTAGCTTAAATAAAATATTGCAAAGCTTTTGGATGCCCTGTTATATTTCACTGAGACAACTTTTTTTTTCCTGAGTACACAGGGTCAAACATGGATTTACACTGAATGCTGCTAGAACAGAAAATTAGTGCTCGTCCTCAGCTCTAGCATGTATTTTCCTAAACATTATATTCTCACACTTCAGGTTCCCATTTGTCTGTTTGTAGGAATTTTCCTCATTATGCTCAAACACCATTATGTTGGTAATATTACTAGGTCATATGATGAATATCAATAGTATCTCAGCAGGTTTTAAAGTATATTAACAGATAAAGGAGGTAAGACTATTCCTACTCAAGAAATCCATGACAAGAGTTTACACAAAGCTATGTTGTGTTTTGTATTATAGTTATAACAGTAGTAAGAAGTAGGTTATGATCAGTGATCGGTCCTATCCAGTGGTAGCAATTATGGATCCCACTATCACTCAGTCCCACCTATCATGTGCTTAATCCAGCATCAGAGGGCACACTGGGGTTTCTAATATATGCCTTGTCCCTCTCTGAGGAACCCAAAACACACAGCTGTTGCTTGGGATGTATGGGGTACTCAGGGAGGACTAACACCTCTGGAGTAAGGGCTTGCCAAGCTTTTTTTCAGTTTCTCATCCACCTTTCACCTGCCTCTCATATCATCCATATGTAGAACCATGGATTACAGCAAAGGGAGAAGTTTTGAATACTGCGGATAAATTCACTTACCTTGGCAGTGTGCCTTCTAGGATGTACACATTGACAATGAGGTCGATGGACACATTGCCAGAGTTATTTCAGTGTTTGGGAGGCTGCGAAGAAAAGTATGGGAGAGAAGAGTTATTAGACTGACTACCAAACTGAAAGTCTGCAGAGCCGTTGTGTTGATCTGTGCTGTGAAGCCTGGGCTTATGAAACCTGGGCATTATACCAGTGCCATACCAGGAACCTGAACTGCCTCCATTTGAATTGCCTTAGGAAAATTCTGAAGATCACCTGGCAGGATAAGGTCCCAGACACTGAGGTTCTTTCTCCAACAAAAATGCCAAACATTCAAACTCTACTGCAGAGAGTACAACCCCAATGGGCTGGCCATGTTGTTTGAATGTCAAACGCAGGCTTGCCTAAAAACTATTTTATGAAGAACTCACACAAGGCTAGTGTTTACATGGTGGTCAAAAGAAGTAATAAAAGTACACTCTCAAGGTCTCTCTTAAGAGCTTTGGGATTGATTACATAGCTCAAAAAAACTGTGAGATGCACCAATTTAGAAAACCCACCCCAAATGTTCACATGAACTGCTTTTGCCTGACCTGTGGTGGAGCATTCTGAGCTAATGTTGGACTAACATAGTGATGTCATTTTGGTCCTCTTTAAGAATGAAGGAGACGGGCAGCTAGGTGGCACAGTGAATGGAGTGCTGGCCCTGGAGTCAGGAGGACCTGAGTTCAAATCTAGCCTCAGACACTTAACATTTACTAGGCGTGTGACGTTGGGCAAGTCACTTAACCCCAACTGCCTTGCCTTCCCCCCTCAAAAAAAAAAAAGAATGAAGGATAAGAACCAGTGAACCTGCAACTCCAAGAAGCTATAGACTGTACAGTAAAACTGTCTTGCAGATGGGTTAACCCAGGGTGAAGGTAACCAACAGACCTCAAACCCATGGGTGAGCTAAGGGGACATCTACCCCAAGCATGTGAAGACTTTCCCAAGTAGAATGGGCAGATGAGAACATTGTGCTCCAATGGCTATGAAAGTGACTGAAGTAGGCACTGCGGAGCGCTTAGAGCTTGGTCAGACATGGAAGACACCAAGGGCACCCATGCATCCCCACTGATCACCGCTTGCCCTTGGACTTTGATAACTCTGGGAGAGAGACCGATGACTTTCTGCTATTCTGCCTTACTTAAACCCAATCCTTGTGCAAGTCAAGATATCACCCTGTGAGGCTATTGGTTCTCCTCAAAATGAAAGATAAACAATATAACATAGTTGTCACTCACCTCTTGGCTCTGCCCCTTTGAGAATAGTATTGATGTTCTTACACTATTCTAAGCCTGCATCATCCAATCAGACTGCATAGTGCCAGTCCTCATCTACTGAGGAAAACCCCTAATACTTGTTTTGTGCCCACAGCTTATCCTTCAAGGTCCCTCAAAAAACATCAAACACAGAGGTAATTAAAAAGGCATTTTCCCACATTAAAGCTCAGTTCCTTTTCAAATCTTCCACCCTTATCGCTCTCTATCATGCTTGCTCTCCTTCACTGTGCTTGCCCCAAGGTAGGTGGGGCATGGGTGCTATCTTAATATTTCTGTGAATATGTCATATTCTGCTATTAGCCTGAACATTCCTTGAGAGCAGAAATCAAGTCATCTCATCTTTGCCCCCTACTTTGTCCTTTCACAAAGTCCTTCATGGATGCTTCCTTGTGGCATGGAGGTGACCTGGACTCTTAAAGATGTCACCAGTTGAGCACACATTCTGGCAGGCTCTCCCATTCTGGGAGAGCTTAGAGCAGTAGTTCTTGCAGTCTGGTGGAGCACACAGACAGAATAATGTTTTTAAATATGTGGGATTATATATGAAATTAATTATCCTGAAATACAGTTATCAAAATATTTTTAAAAGAAATTCACAAATTGTAGGCTAAGAATCTTTCTGGCTTAGACTATGGATCTAGCAATAATGTTCATTTTCTGATGATCCACCTGGGGAGAGACTCATCACCAATAGGCTGATGACTTGGATAAGTATTTTAGCCATGGAAACTGTAATGAGACTAACATCAACCAATGTTTCACCACAAGATGGGTTAGGACCACCACTCCCTCCTTTCTTTCTAAAACAAGGATTAATTTTCCCTTAAGAGAAAAAAGCATTTTTAAGATCTTATTGGCCTCTGATTTCATGAGGAAGCTTCCTGGTCACATAAGGGTTTAAAAAGTCATGCAATTGGGGACCTCTGATTATTTAGAGTTCTGAAGACCACATGAGTCACCATTTCCTGCTTTAATTCATTTCCATATGGAGATTAGGGAAGCTGTGACCAGAGAAGCTAAGTGACACTGTATTCTTGTTGTATATACTTTCTGTGTTAGGGCATAATAAACCTCTTTGTGTAAACTGTTCAATGACTTATGAATACCTCATTCTATCCCAACACTTAACTTGAACCAAGATAGTGTTGGTATTAAAGCCACCTCCAACATAAAAACAAAGAAAAATTAAAATGACCTTCACTCCTATGTGTCCCTCTTCTACTTCTGCAGTGTCAATGGTGGAAAAGGGGCAAATAGTACTAAGAATTACATGATTTTTTAAAACAACTGTAAACTTTAACTCAGCTATTAGTATGCTAATATATATGCTATATAATACCTAGTAGGCTAGTTATGAGCATCTTGTTCAGTAGTCATAAAATAGACAAAAAAGTGAAAGACTAAATCACATTAATCTTGACATTCTCACTATAAAAGAAATTGCAGCTAAATAGCAGGTTGGTTCATGGGTTTTCCATGGAGGGGCATATAAAGAAGTTATTGGATTTGGTTGTATCACACATCTCAAGATAAAAAGAAATATTATTCACTAGAGGGTGGGAACCTGTGGCCTCCAGGCCACATGTAGCCTTCTAGGTCTTTGAGTACGTCCTTTTGACGGAGTCAAAATTTTACAGAACGAATCCTTTTATTAAGGGGATTTGTTCTATGAAGTTTCAATTCAGACAAAGGGCCACACTTGAGGACCTAGAGGGCCACACGTGGCCTCAAGATCACAGGTTCCCTATCCCTGCACTAGACCATTTTGTCAACTTATATTGCGATGATGTTGACAAATATTTCCAAAGATCATCATGATGATGACTGTAGTTTATGGACAGAGGTTACAGATGTAGAAAAATTTTAGAATTAAGTTGATAAATTCTTCAAATTAAACCAATATGCTCAGGTAGGTAAATGGGGAACAATTTTTAAAGATGCATCAGAAAACATAAAATTAAAAATTAAAAAATTCCAAAGAAAGGTCCCCTGTAGACTATAAAGAAGTCACAGTTCTAGATATCATTTTTCCCAGTCCTATACATCTTTTTTCCAAAAAATGATATGGAAGGAATCAGACATAGCACTATATAACATAAGAAAAAAATGAAATCAATTACATTCTGACAGGAAACAATCGGTTGCTAACATGGAATTTATTCTGGAATCAGCTGGTTTTGTTAAGTTTTATCACATACTTATTAGAGTAAATATCAAAATCGATAGCAAATTAGGAAGCATAAAAATGGAAAGCTATGGGTGCCCCATTGAGGCAACTCCAATGTGACCTATTTAAACAAGCTATGGATGCTGAGTAACTGGGAAACAGATGAAGAATAAATATTTCCATATGTTATTACCATTTCTTAAGGCCATTTAGTGATATAAATGATTCTCCACACTGAAGAAAACAAAAGAGCCTAGAAATCTGACTCAGCCAGCAAACATTTAATCTCTTTACCAAAAAGAGAGAAATAGCAGCCAAAGGCAACACCAGTTTATAAAATAAGCTCATTTGTAAAATCTTACAAAGGGAGGCAGTGGAAGATTATGAACAATATCACCTCATAAAACAGCAGAAAGTAACAGAAGAAAAACAGATTTACAAAAAGTTTGATGACATTCAACTAAAGCCAAGTGTGAAAGGGCTTTAAAAGGCATAAAAGATTTTATATTTGATCCTGAAAGTAATAGGGAGCTACTGAGGAGCTGGTTGAAAGGGGGAGGGGGTGACACAATCAGACTTGCACTTTAGGAAGATCAGTTTGACAGTTTCATGATTTTTTTTTTCTGGCTTCATTTAACAGCTAATAAAAGCAATTAGTGGGGCTCAGCAGGGCAAAATCAGTGATAGGATAATTGTTCAAGGGAGTCCAAAGAAGAGGATGGCATAGAGTTGAACTTGTTCACCAAAGGGTCCCTAGTGCATGGGGTGATAGTCTGAGAAAGAACTCATGTGTGGAGTGATTGTAGGTCACGGTGAGGATGAAGAAAAGGGTTAGAGATTGCAAGGTCAAGGAAAAGATGTAATGAAAAAGATTATGATCAGGGAAAGAAATTTCAAAGCTTGTGAACATGAAAGTGGTACACTTTATGGCAAGATGAAGGCTATGAGTGCTTAATAAATGCTTTCACATTGCTTTCCAAATGATTTTTGCTATTTTGTCTATCTGTAACAGTAATGAGATTTGAAGTTCCTTTTGTATTGCTAAACTAAGAGGTACTTAGCACCTAGTTCAGAAGAAGCCTCTGTTAAAGAAACAGAAGGTATGAACTTATCTCCTGTTGCTGATATAACAGGAAGGGGCTGAACAGGGAGGGGGCAATACTGTATATAAGGAAAAACCCAGAGAGGGAGAGTCAGATCTTCTTGGAGCAGGCTTCATGGAGGCAGAAGCTGCTGCCACCAGGGAGGCTGAAGAGGAACCGAGGAGGCTGAAGAGGAAAGCTCCCCCACCCCCCCAGGCTGGAGAGAATGATTTTTATTTGGAGAACCTGGATAGTGATTTTGATTCTAGGAACTAGCTCAAACTTCTGCTGAGTCCGAGGGCCAGCTGGAGCTGTTGAGGATTTCCAAGGTCCAGCTGTAGCTGCCGAAGACTGAGGAAGCATGACTATGATGCTGGTACTTTGTATGAACTTGTTTGTGGCTTTGTTAAGCCTTGACTTCCCAGGAACAGAGACTGTGAAGGATTTGAGGTGGACTGGATGCTGTGAACTTTGGTATGGAGCAGAACCTGCATGGAGAGCTGGGCAAGGAACTGGGAGCTGTCTGCCTTTGAATCCAGGTGACTGTTTGGTGGATTTAGGTAGGAGCTGCCTGCGTCGCATCAAGATGAAAAGACCTCTCCATGGGTACTGAGTAGTGATGAAATTGTAATTTACTAGTGACCTAGGGGTAGAGGGTCTGTGAATTTTCTGATGATTGAATATTGAATGATAAAGGATGATTGAATGATTGAGTTGATAGAATGATTGATTGACTAAATGATTGTACTAAGTGAATGATGACTGAATAAGTAATTGATTTGTAACTTGGTGTTCCCCATGAGTAGAGAACTTTGACTATTGTACTTTGTGTCCCTTGAGGAGGCAAACATCCTTAAGGATGATTGAATGATTGAGATGATCGGATGATTGAGTTACTAAATGATTGTGGCCACTGAGGTGGAAACTATGTGGCCATTTTCTGTGATAAGTTGTTGTGAATGCTATGTTTTGATTTTCTGTGATAAGCTGTAACATTTTGAATGCTGAACCTTGATTTTCTGTGAATGCTTTGCTCTGATTTGTTATGGAATAAATAGAGTGTTCACTATACTATGCAATCAGAACTTTAAAAGCTATTCACAGCAGCATTCCTCTGGAAAACTGCTCATGCTTGGCTTTACACTATCTCTATAAAATGATTGGTATAGCATTAAATATATAGATCAATTTAGCTAATTTCATAATTTTTATTATGCTTTGGCTCCATAAAAATTTATATTACAAACTCCTGAATTGATAACATTTGAACCATTTACATTTAGACTCTAACTTCACTTAGAATACTCTACAATTCCAGATATACTGCACGAAGAAGTAGAGATGATACTAAATTTTTTAAAAGATATGAAGGCTAGATAAGCTAGAACAAGGATACATACAGGAGGGCCATGCTGTGAGTGACAACTTGTGGGCATTAAGGGATCAAATCTCAAGAGATAAGAAAGAAAAGAAGATATAAAATGCTTGGAAAAAGTTAAGGATCTTATTGTTGCCAAAGAAGGCTCCTGAGAAAATATCAATAACTACCAACTGTAAAGTGTGGGTGGGGGAAAACTTGTCAAAAGCATCTGCCCTTTATGGAGGATGTCTAAATCAGATTTCAAATAGGAGGAGAAAGGAAGGGAATAATCATTTATTAGGTACCTACCATGTACCAGGTCCTGTACTAAGCATTTTACAAATATAATCTCATCTAATCCTAACAGCAAAATCCTCTGAGGTTGGTGCTGTTATTATCACCACTTTACAGTTGAGGAAACTGAGGCACATAGAGTGACTTGCCCAAAATCACACAGCTAGTAAGTGACTGAGTCTGGATTTGAACTGAGGACCCTGATTCCAGCTCCAGGGTTTTTTCCACTTTGCCACCTAAAAGCCAGGATTCCCTCTTGATGATAAAGTCTTCTAGATGCAGAAAGAGGGAACAGAATAATAGAGTGACAGAGAAAGAAAGAGGAGATAAACAGACATAGAGAAATTACAGATTTTGACAGTTGCAAGGGATCTCAGCACCCATCTATTCCAACTCCTACTTGAAAAGAATCCTCAGGGGCGGCTAGGTGGTGTAGTGAATAGAGTACTGGCCCTGGAGTCAGGAGGACCTGAATTCAAATCTGGCCTCAGACACTTAACACAAAACTAGCCATGTGACCTTGGGCAAGTCACTTAACCCCAATTGCCCTACACTCCAAAAAGCAAAAAAAACAAAAAAAGAAAGAAAAAGAAAGAAAAGAAAAGAAAAAGAAAAGAATCCTCACTATACCAGACAAATGGTCAACCAGCCTCTCTGCCTGCTGACTACCCACCTCTTGAGGCAAATCATTCTGCTTTTGGGCAGTTCAGTTAGGAAGCTGTTCCTCTGACATCAAGCCTCTATCTGCCTGTTTTCTGTTTACAGCTTTCATCCATTGCTCCTGGTTTTGCCCTCTGGGACCAAATAGAAGAAGTCTAATCCCTCCTCCACATGACTGCCCTTTAAATGCTTGGAGAAAGCTGTTATTCCCTTCTCCCTCACCTCATCTCTCCTCCATAAACTCAGCCAGTACCTTCAAGACCCTATGACACTTTGGTTGTTCTCTCTGTACACTCTCCAGCTGATCTGTGCCCTCCTTAAATCACAGTGCGCAAAAAACCAAATGTGATCCTCCAGAGAAGGTGTGACGATGGTAGAGTACAGTGGGATTATCGCCTTCCTATTCCTGGAAATTACGCCTGCCCCTCTTAATGCAACCCAAGATCTCTTGGACTTTTTTGGCTGCTACATGACACTGCTGACTCATATCAGACTTATTAATAATGCAAGGAAGAGGTAACTCTATTGCTTTGGGCAGTTAATTGCTTTTTGTGAGAAAAAAAATTTGGACTTCAGAGGGATATGGCCAAAGCTCTGCTAAATCTCAAGATAGTAACTATGGCATCACTTAGAGGAGCTGTCCCATCTGATTGATTAAGCTGCTGTCACTTTGCTTGCTAGTGGAGGAGCAGAATGTTGTAAGACTGGGTCAGCTCATTATTGCCAACCACTTATGATCAAACTAGCCCCTCATTTTCACAAAGAGTAAATTCATTCTTTTGCAAAGAGAGCAGAGGAGACAACATGGAATTCTTATTGGTCGAATCATAGATCAATGTAAACTGAGTAGATTGATGTCAATTATGAAATGTCTTTTATTTATCAGCTATGTTTAAAAGATTTTTTTAAAAAAAGATAGTTCTGGGGCCAGCTAGGTGGCACAGTGAATAGAGCACCGGCCCTGGGGTCAGGAGGACCTGAGTTCAAATCC
>CM053590.1:195419108-195441335 GCA_028646515.1 Pseudochirops corinnae | reverse complement strand
TGAGTATCAAATGAGATGATATACTTTAAAGTCTTTGAAAACTAAATTGCTATACAAACCTATGATGAGATATAATACCTTAACTTCCAGAAAAGGATGATAAGCCCTTAGGCACGACTAGACCCTGTGATAAGTGTAGGAATAATGTACAGACAAAAAGAAGTGAATATTTTACGGCTCAATATTTAATGCAAGTGGCACTCAAATTTGATTTTATTGTTCAAGGAGTAGTTCATACATCGCTCTAGGACCTGGGAAGAACTGAGGTGGAAATTAAGAGGACTACAGATGTTCATAAGTAAAGGAGACTTCAAAGGTCATCTAGAACCAGAATCTCTTCTGTAACATCCCCAACCAATAGTCATCCAGTCTTTGAAGAGGACCTATTACTACTCCCTAAGCAGTCTACTACACTTTGCTATAGCTCTAATTGTTCAGAAGTTTCTTACAACTCTATAATTTCTACCAGTTGTTCCTAGTCCTATTCTCTGGGTCAAAGCAGAACAAATCAAATCCACTTTCCAAAAAGCAGCCCATTCAGTCCTTGAAGGTGGTGGCGACTTTCCCTCTTTTCCAGGTTAAGTGGCCTCATTTCCTTCTATCCATCTTCATATGGCATAATCTTGAAGCCCTTACCATCTTGGTCACCCTCTTTGGATGCGGTCTAAGTGAGGAAAGTGAAATTAAGTAGTATGCTGCAGATCACATAGGGATGTTCAGAGCTCAGATTCAAATCTACATTTTCAATGAGGAAACAGTCCTGGAAGGTGATATGATTTGCTGGGGTCACATAGGGAGCCTCGTTGCCGTCTTTTGCCAACAGAGAAGAGAAGTAGTGGCCAGAGTAGAGTGAGCCTGGGGTCTCTGCTCTGGGTGTGACAGTCCTTTTTTGGTCAAGGCTGGGGAAGTCGTTCTGATTAGGGATAGACAGCACCTTCTAGACAAGAAACACAGATTTTCACTGCCTGAGAGAGAGTGGAGCCCAAGGTACTGCTTACCTACAGAGATGCCAAAAGACTTTAAGAGAGACAGTTGAAAGAGACAAGCACAGAATTCTAAATGGTGGACAGAACATCTATATGGAGCTGTAGCCACATGGGGAAACATATCCATGACTTCTAGTGCCTTGACCCTAAAAGTCTGCTAAAAATGGCCACTCATCTCCTGTGAGATCATTCTGTCTCTCCTAGCTGGAGCTGAGAGCTTACTAATTAATTTATTCTAATGTGTATAACTTCCCCACTTCTGATGACTGCTTCCTTTGAAGGATGTTTGTGTAAACAGCATTTGGTGGGAAGGAGGTAAACTGAGACGTAAAATTCCCCTCTTCCCTGGGAACAGCAGGGAAAAGCGACTATTATTCTGAACCTATTACACCCTGGACTACAAATGTTTGTGGTAGGGTCAATAAACATATTTCTATCCCAGTTCCCATCTTGGAGAGAGGCCAATGAAGTGCAGTCAGAGGCCTCCCTTAACTCCCTGCAAAGGAGAGAATTTCAGTCTCCCAAGAGCAGATATTTATGTATGCTACCCTTGGGCCTGTTGTATTTATGTTAGACAGCGACCACACATACTTTATGTATTAGATGTCACATCCCAGCTTCACCTATGACTAAGACTTGAGAAATCCTTGCCCTTCCTTTAATTATGCAGGCTTCTTGAATTCACATTGAAAATGTCTTGCTAAGCTCTATGAAAACTTTGGGTAAAAACTGATAAGCAAAATTAAACAAGGCTTTCATTATTTTACAAGAACAGTGAGTGACCTGTACCTAATCACTATTGACACTGGTAGGCAGCTAGATGGTACAATGGAAGGAGCGCTGGATCTGGAGTTAGGAAGACCTCAGTCCAAATCCTGCCTTAGACACTTACTAGTTATGTGCAGGTCACTTAACTCTGTTTGCTTCAGTTTCCTCATCTGTAAAATGAGCTGGAGAAGGAAATGGCAAAACACTTGAGTATCTTTGTCAAGAAACCCTCAATTGTGTTTTGGGAGAGTTGAACACGACCAAACAATAAGAAAGTCCTAGCATTCATGCCAATAAGCAGAATTCTAGAAAATAAGCTCATGTCTAAGAGATGGTGGAATGCAGAAATAGAAGGCCAGCAATACAATGTCACGGAGCCCTTTCATATGCTTAATTGCCTCCTCTCTGTCACAACAGGGCTACAAGGAGAAATGGCTCCTATAACCAGACACTACAATTCAGACAACGTGCTCATGATTTTTATAGTCTCTTTAACAGACAAGTAACCAGAAATGTAGATCTAAGTTCAACTTTTATAAGTGCCCTAATTATCCATTTAAACAATAATCATGTCTTCAAACATATGGTCTGCTCATAAAGAATTATGGTTTACTATAATGCAAAGCAGGGATGGTTCAGTAAAATTCCTCCTGAATCGAAATGTTTAACACGTTTTTTTCATTCTGGCCCAAGAGAGACAAAACCAAGCAATGGAAAAGGCCATTGTCATCTCTCTTTGTCTCTTGTGCTTTGGTTTGGGTAATACTGCTGGGGTTTATCAGCTTTTGTCCATTTGTTTTCCAACTGCCTGAATAGTCTGAGGATTAACTGAAACTCAGATCACCACTACTGCCACTGGCTTGGAAAGTTTTAACTTTAAGTGCTGTACCAACAGCTATTATATAATCAGAAACAACACCTATGGAAAAAAACCATTAGCTCATTGAATCTATCAATCCCCCTGCTGATTAAGAAGAAGCAATTAAACCTTCAGTGCTGGGTAAATCAACCATCCTTGACGTTCACAAAACAAATCTGCCTTTTGCCAGATTTACTGCAGTCAGAGATAGAATTCTGACTAAACAGTCAACACCCAACAGTCTCTAAAATTCTCATCTCTGCTGTTTTGAATTTCCTTAGCAGGCTGAACCAAAGGGAAAAATGGTTTATTGTTTACTTCTGCATGGCTTTCCCCTGGGGGGGATTAAGCAGCAAGAACAACACCTGGCTAAACCCAGAGATGGGGAACACTCCCAGACCACATCAGCACAAAGCCTTGCCAGTCACAATGGAACCAGGAAGGCAGGTCTTGACTTGTCAGATGACTTATGATTTATTTGCATTGGGCTGGTGAAGGATGAAGCTTCCTGGAGAGATGCGATGCATCTGAAAAGTGCTACATCACGAAAGCCCTTGTGTGTCCTTGCTTTCCAAAAGTACAGACGAAGGGATTTAGACTGGAAGAAGAGGGCACAAAGGGATTGAAAAAAATTTGCCTTAAATTCTGCCCAGAAAAATTCACCACTGAAAAACTGATGGTGAAGACAGTCATTTCTTTTCTGCCCCCTTTGAATGCATGAGGTAGTTACACAGTTAAGACTAAAAGCTACATCCAGGCTAATCTGAAATTTATTTCTGACTTTATATACTAAGACTAGTCAGACTTCACAGGGTTTTGACAGTATGACTTTTTTTTAATGGATGGGATATTTTATTTCATTGACTAAGGAAATTCGCTATAACCAACGAAAATTGGTACCTGTTCTATAACTCATAGTCTTAGAAAATTTCAGCATGTCAAAGAAGCTAGAGATCTGGATTGAAAATTAAGAAGTTTTTGAAAATCTTCAAACGCTATCTCTAGACCCATTCTGATTATGTGACCTGAGACAAATCAATTAACCTTTCAGTGCACCTGACTCATGAGTTATGATAGAAAAAGGGAGAAGACAATCTGTCTTCTTTTATCCTCTTCCACTGTGTTGAACTCAATGACACTTTATTTTGTAGTTGTCCTCATATTTACTTTGCATATGTTTCGTCCCTCCCCAAGAGTTGTAAACTCCTAAGGAGATGGGATTGTGCTGTCTTATCTTTTATGTCTTTGGCCTCAGTCCTATTTAACTCCAAATGGGATCACAAGAAATCCCTTGATCTTCATTGCCCAAGTCTAAGGGTCGATGGTTCTTCCTTGGGCATGTAAGTGTTGGAATTAATAAAATGCTGGACTTAAAGCCAGGAAGACCCGAGTTGGAATCCTGACTCAGACCCATGATAACTGGGCTAACCTGAGCAAGTCATAAAGCCTCTCTCAGGTTCCATTTTCTCATCTGTAAAGTAAGGGGAATAATTAGCACTTACTTCACAGGGTTGTTGTAAGACTCAAGAAACAATAAACGAAAAGTAATTTGCAAACCTTAAAGGGTTAAATAAATGTTAGCTACCTTTATTTAACAACTGAACAACAACAATCACTTTTATTAAGAAGAACCACATGGCACAGTAGAATGCTGGGTCTGGAGTCAGGAAAACCTGAGTTTAGATCTGACCTAGGATGCTAATTGTCATTTAACTTCTCTCCTCAACTGTAAAATGGCGTGAATAATGGCATTTATCTTCCAGGCTTGTTATGAGAACCAAAAGAGATAATCCTGGTAAAGCTCTTAGCATGATCTAGTGCATAGCTAGGTACTTACGGTTTGTTTCCTTCCTTTATTCCATACATTTTTCACTGGTCTAATTGAGTACTACTTTGCTGTAAGCAAGACACCAATACAGGATTGTGATTATGTCACAGTCTGTTTTTGGGGAAAGGAGCCTCATACTTCTATGCATGATATGTCTGAGTGTTGCCTAAAGCACACAGAGGTCACACAATTAGTTGTATCACAGGTCAAATTTGAACCACTCCAGCATTAGAACCTCTATGCCTTGCTGACTCTGAAAAGGAGGCTTTAATAAAAAAGAGTATAAATGACATGAAGGTAAGGAATTCCAACTTTATATAAAAGACATAAAGTAAATTTTGGTGAAAAATACATATATATATTTATATCCTACTTATGGATCCTTGAGTATCAATACTTCTGTCTAGCTTATTCCGGGTCAAGGTTGGTAATTTCTTAAAAACTAGCAAGTTTTCTTTTTCAATTCCATAGCTTCTCCTCCCAGTCTGGGCTAAATTTCCTTCATCTAGCTATCCAGGCAAAATGTGTCTTCTTTTCTACAGTGTTCCCCATGCACAATCAGTTACCTCCTGATTGAGGTACCCTTGCTCCCCACAAAACATGGTTTTCTTGTGCTCTGCCTCTATTGAACTGAATAAAATCGGGGGAAAGCTCTGGTTTAGGAGTCAGGAAAACTGAATACTGGTCACAGTTGTGTTGTCTTCCTTGATGACCTTAAGCCACTTCATCTCCGTTTCCTCATCTGTAAAACGTGGGGGATTGGGTTCATCTAGATTAGGGGTCCTTCTTGTTTTGTGTCATGGTGGTCTAGTGAAGACTTTGGCTTTCTCAGAATAAGGTTTTTAAATGCATACAATAAAATATGTAGGATTACCAAAGAAACTGAAATATACTTAGTTACTCCCTTCCCCCCCAAAAGTGCATGAACCACGAGTCAAGATGACCCCTGGACTAGATGACCTAGATGACTAGAAAGTCCCTCCAGCTCTCTCATTCCCAAACCTTCCTTATCTGCTTATTTTCTGCCTCCCATCTGGACAGATACTTCCTTCTGAGTTACTGTCTGTTGATGCACAAAACACTCTATCTCTCCTATATTCACCCTGGAGAGATTCTTGGTGTAATAATTAACCCTTAATTATCTAAAGTCATTTAATATAACATATAAGATCAACTAGATTTATAACTGTCATAAATTTATAAACCACAAATAAAATACAGGAGTAAGTGTGGTAGACTGCATAGAATATGGATTTGGACTCAGTAGGCCAGAATTAAAATCCTGACTTACTCCCTGTGTGACCTTAGGCAAGTTACTTCAACTCACTGGGGTTCAATTTCCTCATTTGTAAAAGGAGAAGGGAGGCTAACTGTCCCTTAAGGTCCCTCCCAGCTGTAGATCCTAACTATGAACTACAAGAGAAGAAGTTTGTCTCTTCTGCCCCTACTCCTTCCCTGCTACAGGGTGCTCAATAGGGCTCTTCAGCACAGATGTGTATAATAAAAGTTAGTTTAACTAATTACTTGGCACATTAGTAACAAAGATGCATACCCAGCATTCCCACTGGGAAATATACAAGATAGGATCAGTTTAGATAAATGAAAAATGAGCCTCAGATATTGTCAAAAATGCAAACCAGTTGTATTTTGATACTTAAAACTGTTTCTTCCCCCTCACCTTGGATGAACTCAAACATTGTAATATACAGCAATGTAAGCTTTGGAATAGAGTAGAGGAAATTGTTATAAACCCAATGTCTTATCCTCTGTCCAGAAAAAGAGCTGGACTTCTGGTATCTAGAGCCTGCTCCATATAAGAACACTTCATGAGAGAAAGTTATCCAAGAAACAGTGTGATAGAAAAGGATGCAGGATTTGGTGTCAGAAGCCCCTCCCTGGTCCATTTCTCAGTTCTGCTTCTTGTGACTTATCTGACCTTAGGAAAGGCATCTCTGGCATCAGATTCCTCACCTGTACAGTGAAAATGTTGGACTAAATGACCTCTAAGGTCCTTTCATCTCTAAACTGATGAAACTAAAAATGCTCATTCTAAATATGCTGTGTTGATTAGCAATAGATAATTAGGGTTCACTCATTTATTCAACAAGAAGTTACTTGGAGATCACCTGATTATGTCTGACGTCAAGGCCTTTTCAATCTAGATATAAGCATTCAAAATTGACTAACTATTAGAGCTAACTAATGAGCTGCCCTGAAAAGTAGTGAGTGTATTTCAGCAAACGTTCAATGTTCACTTGGGAGAGGGATATTTTAGAAGAGAATTTTCAGTTGGATACGGGTTAGATTGATGGCCTCTGAGCTAGAGCGCGTGGACATTACAGGAACAGTATTTAGGAGTAGAAGTGACCTTGGAGGCCACTGAATTTAGCCCTTTCACTTTACAGACAATATTGTCTTTTCACTGGACCATGCTGCCACCCAAATCAATCTACTTGGCTAATTCAGTGAGTTAACTTTTGCACCCATTTCGAAACAGAACACGATACCTAGGTTAGTTAAAGAGAAGAAGGAAGAAAATCTTGGTTTTAAGAACACAGAATTTTCTTGTAATAAGATTATTTAGCATATAGTAAAGCAGCTGTTATTTAAAAAACAACAGAAAATATTCTCTTTTGTGTAATTAATATGTCAATAGGCATGATCAGGGGATCAATGATTAATTGAATTCACCCAGATCACTTGATGAAATTATAGGAGGTAAGGAAGGGGCAGGTGACAAAGAAAATGAGATGTAAGAGGTCACTTCTTTCTGATTTTAATTGGTCTGTATAGAGGAAGTGCAAAGAAGTATTTATACATTTTTGCTCCTTTAGGAGACTTGAAGGAATTTCTCAGTCCTCAGTTCCTTAAAGCAAGGCAGCATGGGTGTGTGGGTTTAAGCAGTATGATATAGAGCACTGGCCCGAGAATCAAGAAGACCTGGATTCAGCGCCCACCTCTGACACAAACTGGCATTGTGATCTTAGACAAATTCCTTAATCTCTCACTTATCAGGGCAATTCTGTAAAAGTCTAAGTCACAAAGATGCTGACTTGTATTAGCAAAAGGAGTTTTCTCATCCAGGGAGTTCTCTATGCTAATGAAATTACAAGCACAGTACATATCCCTAAAAGAGGAGAGTAAAAGGAAGGGGAAATGAGGGAGAAGGAGTACTTTTTATAAATAAAATGTACCAGAGGAAGAGTATATAAACACAGAGAAAGGGGTTAGAGGAATAAGCAGTTCATGACCTCATTCTTATCTGAACCAGACAAAAAGAGATTTAAAACACACACACACACACACACACACACACACACATGCACACAAAGAGTTTGGTGTACAAATATGTTAAACTCAAGAGGGAAATGGAGAGGAAGAAGGGAGAAAAGGGCTGGAAAAGGTGGAAAGAGTTGAGAAAGGAAGCAGAAAGCTTAAAGTTCAGATGGTGGGTCATAAGGAAGGTAGCAAAAAGAGAAAAACAAAGTGTAAGAACCATAGAGAAGGGTCTGGTATAAGTCAAAAGGAAGAAGAAAAGAGTAGAAACTGACTACTTCAGCTACAAATTATTAATATTGATCAAATTCCTTCCCTTTTATTCTCTTCTTTGTAAAAAAAAAAAAAAAAAAGAGCCATAGGAGGAAAAGAGAGGAAAATTTGTAAGAGTGTCTAAGAGAGGAAAATACACAATTAACAAGTAAAACACTGAACATGACTGGGGCAAACTCACCTATAAAAGAGAAGAGAGTAGCAGAGTGGATTACAAAATAGAATTTAATATTATATTGTTTATAAGAATATACTTGAAACATAAAAATTCATGGAGAGTTAACAACTTGGCACAATATAGCTTAACCTTACCCAAGAAATAAACTCCTAAAAAAATACAATGTTCCAAAAAGAACTTAATAATTCTATGAGACAACAAGAAATATTAAAACAAAGTCAAGAAACTGAAAAAAGAAGAAAATGCAAACAAACAAAATATAAACAAGAAAATGCAAACAAGAGCAAAAATAATTGAACTGTGAAATAGATTGGAGATATCAATTTAAGTACCATTGGACTATCTGAAAGTCATGAACAGTAAAAGAACCTAGACAGACTATTTCAAAGAATCATTAAAAAAACTAACTAGATCTCTTAGAACCTAACAAATGAAAGTAGAAAGAATACACCTGCCACCTCCTAAAAAAACCCTAAAATAAAAACTCCCAGGAACATTATAGCCAAAATCTAGGTCAGAGAAAACACTGTGAGCAGTCAGAAAGTAAGAATTCACAAACTAAGGAACAACAGTTAGTAACACATATGATTTAGCAGTCACCACTATAAAGGTACAGAGAACTTGATTATGATATTGCAGAAGAAAAACTATAAAGGCTATAAACCAAGAATAACTTATCTAGAAAATTGAGTATAATTTTACATGTAAAAATGAATTTTTAATAAAATAGAGAATTTCCAAGCATTTCCAAAGAAAAGACCAGAGTTTTGTAGAAACTCTGAAATTCAAACATAGTAGACAAAAGAAACATAAAAACGTGAATGTGAGTGAGCATTCATAAAAGACTCAAAAATGAAAACTGTTTACATTCTAATAAAGGGAGATTATCTATGTGTCCCCTTAGAATCTTCTCATCATCAGGGGTTATAGAGGGAGTCTAACTAGATAGAGGTCCTAGGAGTGGTTTTATTATGTTTTGATGATTTCAGAAAACAAATGGACAGGGAGAAGAAGAGGAATACACTGGGAGAGAGTGAAGAAAGAAGAAGAATGGGGGAAAATCTCACATAATTACAGTGAGCAAACAAGGAGGAAGAGATGAAGAGTACAGATAATACTGGAACCTAACTCTCAGCTGAAGTGGTCAAAATACACATACACATAAAACTTATGCAATGTATGGTACAGAAATACATTTCATTTAACAGGGAAACTACAGAGAAAAGGGAGAAGAAAGAGGAAGGCATAGGAGGGAAGGTATATTAAGGGAAAAATTAGTCTTAAGCATGTCAAACTCTAAGGCTTTTGAAAATATTTATAACAATTCTGTTTGTGGTAGCAAAGAGTTGGAAACTGAGGGGATGCCCACCAACAGGGAACAAGTTATAGTATATAAATATAAGCTTTAATGGCTAAAAACTGCACTAAGATTTTTGGAAACATCATTTGGGGATTCATGACCCTGTAAAGCCAAACACGAGCAGCTTTCCCAAAGACTGCTACTGTGAACAGCTTTTAAGGTTCTGATTACATAGTATAGTGAACACTCTATTTATTCAGTAACAAATCAGAGCAAAACATTCACAAAAAATCAAGGCACAGTATTCACAATGTTACAACTTATCACAGATAATCAAAATACAGCATTCACAACAACTTATCACAGAAAATGGCCACATAGTTTTCACCACAGTGGTCACGAAATTTTGAACAAAGTATAATCATTTAGTCAATAAATCACTTAGTAACTCAATCATTCAATCAACTCCATCATTCAATCCTTAAGGGTCACAAAATACAACAGTCAAAGTTCTCCACTCATGGGGCACACTAAGTTACAATATCAGTAGCTACTCATCACTCTCTTAAGGGGTAGTGTAAAATACACAGGCCATCCACCCCTCAGTCACAAATAAGTTACAATCTTTTCAGTCAATACACGGTAGCCAGGTGAAGTCTTCTGTCAGCTTGACTCAGGGTATTCTCTCATATTCCCTAGTACAAAGTACCAGTATCACAATCATGCTTCCTCTTCAGCAGCTCCCAGGAGAAGCTGGGAGGTCCCCAGAAGAAGCTCCAGCTGGTTCCCAGAATTAAAATCACTTCACCCAGGTTCCCAAAATCAAAATCATTCTCTCCAGCCTGGGCCTCTCCTCTTCAGCCTCCTGGGCAGTAGCTGCTTCTGCCTCCACAAAGCTTATCCCAAGGAGTTCTGACTCTCCCTCTTTGGGGCTTTTCCTTATATACAGTATTGCTCCCCCCTTTTCAGCCCCTTCCTGTTAGGTCAGCAAGAGGAGTTCATACCTTCTGTTTCTTCACAGAGGCTTAATTTGAACTAGGTACGAAGTACCTCTTAGCTTTCCAATACAAAGGGATCTTTAAATTTCATTACCATTACAGAGCCCCAAATTACTATTGTTTGAGAATAGCAATAATAACCATTTATATAATATTTTTAAGGTTGGAAAAGTGCTAACTATAGCAATAAGAAAAAGAAAAGAAATTGAGGGAATAAGCATAGACAAAGAGAAAACAAAACTATCACTCTTTGCAACTGGTATGACAGTCTATTTTGAGAGATAACCAAAAATTAATTGAAACAATAATTTCAGTAAAGTAGCAGAATATAAAATAAACCCACCCAAATCATCAGCCTTTCTGTATATAACCAACGAACCGCAGCAGGGAAAATTCCATTCAATATAATGACGAAATGTATAAAATATCCAGAAGTCTAACTGTTATACACATGGACACAATGACAAAACTTCCTTTTATGGAAACAAAGAAAGATTTTAATTATTGGAGAGATTTTAACTGTTTGTGGTTGAACCATACTGATATAATAAAAGTAACAATATAACCTAAACTAATTATAGATTCAGTGCCATACTAATCAAACTACTAAGGAGTTATATAACTAGAAAAAAATAAAATAAAATTTATCTAGAGCAACAAAAGTTCAAGAATTTCAAAGGAAATAATGGGGGAAAAGTTAGAAGGAAATGGGCCTAGCAGTGCCAGATGTCAATATTTGGCAGTGGTTAAAAACTAGAAAAGTTCATCAGTGGAACAGATTAGTTACACAACACCCAGACATAATTAGTGTTCAGTGAATACCAGCTACTAGGGGGAAGATGCAATATTCTACAACAACTGATGAGAAAGGTAGAAAGCAGTCTTGCAGAAATTAGGGTCAGACTAACTCCTCACACTACATTCCATAATAAGTTCCAAATGGATACATGGCCTAGCTATAAAACACTATAATATAAATAAAACAAGGGATAGAGAGGATCACAGTGGAAATTGACAATTTGGATTACATCAAATTGAAAAGGTTTTGCACAAACAAAAATCAATGCATTTAGAATTGGAAAAGAGGTAGTCAACTGGAGAAAAAAATCTTTGCAACAAATTTCTCTAGTAAAGATCTACTATCTAAGATATATAGGGAACTGATACATTGATTTATACGCATATATACCTGTATACACACATTGATATGATCAAGAGAACGAACATTCTTCTCCATATTACACATTGATATGAACAAGAATATGAACATTCTCTAATTGATTAATGACCAAAGGACATGAACAAGAAGTTCTCAATATAAGGCAGGCTATCAACAACTAAATAGAAAAATGTTCCAGATCACTAATAATAAGAGAAATATAAATTAAAACAACTCTAAGGTTCTACCTTATCAGATTGACAAAGATGACAAAAAGGGAAAATGACCAGTCATAAAAATCTAAACGATCAAAGACAGATGAAAAGTATCTATAGGGACAAAAATATTTATAACATCACTTTTGTGTTAGCAAGGAACTAGAAGCAAAGTGGGATGCCTATGACTGAGCAAATTAGGTTGTGTGAATGTAATGAATGAAATATTATTGTGCTATAAGAAATTACAGAAGGGGCAGATACAGTGGGAGTCACTCATTCAAACAAGGACCAGACATGTGGAGCTAACGTAAAACTAAGACGAACTACAAAACTTGATAAAAAAAAGGAGTGTATAATTACAGAGCATAGGAAATCAGAGAAGAGGAGGGCGATTAATCAAAAGGTATCAATTTTCTAGTTCTCTAACACAAGAACAAATGGTAACAGGCTGTGTTTTCACTCAAACATCTTTGCAATAAATTACTGTCAGACACCGCTCCATGAATTATTCATTTAGATTTGATGACAGCGCGATAATAGTTAATTGCATAGTAACTATAAAATACTTCATGTTATTTCATGAATGCTCCTTAGTAACTATGTCAGATAAACTATACTAGAAACCTTTTTCATTAAAAGGCACTATAATTCAGGACACATTTGTTTTGGTTAGCTATGAGCCTTCGATTCCTACATGAGGGCACCCACTTCTGTTTCACAAGCAGATAAGGGTCAGCACTGGACCTCTTTTTGTGCCACTGACATAATAATATCAGCATTATGTCTAAGATAAGCCTGGATTGGGAGAGAGAAAGGGCTTTTGAAAAGGAAACTGTGCCTGTTTTATGAAGTAGGAATGCTGCATTTAGTCTGAAGGGTAATCAGGTCAACTGAGCTGCATGTGTGTGGGAAGTGTGAATGATGATTCTTGGGACAGTCCCAATTTGAAATAACAGCTTACCTTTTATTACTAGTAGAGTCTTCTAGCTAAAGGTGACATCAGCCATAAAGTCCAACAGCTTTTATTTTATTTTATTTTTTGGAGAGGGGAGATTTTTTTAGAAGAGAAATAAAACACATATTCTAGCACATGTAGCAGCAAGGGAGATTGCATGTTTCAAGTTAGCAAGTAGGAGCAGAATGCTGAGATAGGAACAAGAGTATAAACTTTTTTCTTTATTCTCGGATTGGGGTTTGTGGGTCCTAGAGTCTCTTCCCTTCCTATCCTTCAAAACTACAATATGATGAACATAACTTGAGTTTAGTGCAAAATCCATGTGCTCTTTTGTTTTCGCTATAAGCTGCTTCCTGTATAATCTATTCATAAAATACTTAATAGCATTTTATTAATGCTTCTTATTTTGCTGAAGGAACTAGGTATTTGGGTATAAACTGAGGCCCTTCCACTAAATTGCCAATCCCTATAAACATTGAGAGACAGTGTCAACTGCATCTTTTTCAATGGATACAATGTTTCTGTTTAACACAAAGGAAGGACATGAATGATCTATATAGTCAAGAAAATGAGCAGCAGAGAGTAATTTTTGATTTTTTTTTTTATTGCTAAAGAGAAGAGACAGAAAAATTAAGGCACTATTTTGCAATAAGTATACATTTGAAAGAATTCCCATTCAGGGTTTCAGGGATCCAGATGGAAGAAAATTAAACTATAATACATTTAGTGAGTATCCTGCCGTGATTTTCACTGCCAGAGCATAAAATGCATTTTGGCAATATAACCATAAGGTATGCAATCACAAAACCATAGAGCAGAAGCTCTAGAAATCATATAGCTGAACCTTCTCATTTGTAGCTGATCAGCGGTGAATTATTAAAAGGTTTAAAAATGATGTTGGTGAAATAAAGACACATTCCATTCTGTAGTTCAGCAGATTTTCTTGTACCCTTAATCCATAATCTTTGAGGTTAAGAAATATTGATAGAAGGATATGCTTAATATAGAGCACTACCCTGAGTAAAGCCAGGAGTTACAGATAAAACAGAGGCTCTGCTCTGAAAAACTTACAATTCATTTGAGGGAGACAAGGCACAAATATATGAAAGAGCTTAAGAAACATTACAAAACACAAGTTGCCCTTTGGTCCTCTCTTATTTATTATCTGGTTCTGTTTTGTGATAGTTACTTGTGAGCCTTTCTGGTCTTCTCTGCTGGAGTGTAAGCTCCCTGAGGGGCAGGCACCCTACCATAATCTTCCTGGTATTTCTTATTGCCTACAGCAATACTTTGGCACATAATAAATGCCACTTACTTGTTCGATTGAATTGCTGACTTGTGGAGCATACAAAACTGAGTTTATAAGGCCAAGGGAATATTATAATCAGGTTTTATTAAGAGGCCTCGTGGTTGTAATGCTTAGTTGTAAGCTCTGTAAGGGAAGGGACCATGCTTTTTTCTTGTGTTTCCAGTCTGACTAGCTGAAAGCTGAGCATATACCGATTGTCAACAAATACTTGAAGATTTCTTGCTTGACAATTCATAATAAGTGGCCGAGTTGGGATTTGAACCCAGATCTTTTGGCTCTAGAGCCTTTCCATTGTACCATGCTGTCTCTAACAATTCCTCAGACAAATGTATGCTATTATCGACTGACAGTGTTAAAATACTTTTTTCCCTTCATCTCTAGTGTGTTATCATGCTTACAACCTCGGCACACCAACCCAGAACCACTTGGATCTGTTGTGAAGGCTCATCCTTCTTTTGGTGACAGCTGTTTTCCAGAAATAGGATATCCCTTTAACCTGTTTTTTTCTCAAAGGTTAGGCTATTTAAGTCCAATTAGTGCAGAGGGCTAGGATTTCTGTGATTGCAACTGCAAGAAAAACACTATTTATGCACAAAGTATTATTATAATCACGAATCCTTCTTACTATCTGAAAATCTCAAATACTCAGTCACCTACTTTGTGCTAGAGGTTTATGAAGAAAGTAAGTGCTTTGTGAAACTTAAAGCATCATATAAATGTCAAAGTCTCTTGTAACTGTATCTTCTTAATGTAAAAGAGAAAAAAGAAATTCTGCTGGCATTTGCATGATCCAGAATAAAATCTAATCCCTTCTTTTTTTCCATTCCTTCTGGAATCTCTCTTGTTTTTGGTAAGGCCTTTTTTTTTTTTCTCCTTGTTTATAACATTTAAGCATCGTCCAGTTTCTGTTACAAGGTGCTCTTTCTTACTTTCCTTTGAAGTTAAGATCTGTGTTTGTTCCTGGATCTCTGCAACAGCATGTGCATTTTCTTCACCACCACCCCCTTCCAAGATAGAAACTCTCTTTTATTTCACGATCACGTTCCTCCTCTCTGGAAACTGAGTCTGCTTCTCTTAACAGATTTGGGTTCTATAAGCTTTCCTTTCTATTAGGTTTTTATAAGCAAGTGCATTTTTTGTGCTTGTTTTGAATTCCACGACTCACCTGCTGAATGTAATTGGACTCTTCCTTGTCCCATAACCAACTGCACTGAGGAAACTTACTGAAATAGTAAAAGAATCTCTGAAAAGTCCTCCAAGTGCTCCTTTAGTCCAAATCCTCCAGGAATGAGGTCTTCAGAGTTTCCTAAACAGAAAGAGCTTGCTGGAAGCTCTGCTTATTAGAGCTTATCTGCTAGGCAACTATCTCCATAGCATTCTGCCAGTCATATATCCCTAATCTTTTCTTCCCTTAAGAAATGGGTGACAAAATGAGTTATATGATGATTGCTAGAGTTCATAACTTTTTGTAACACTATTTAAAATCATTTGTGTCAGGAATTTTATTTTAAATAGATGGTTATTATTTTCTAAAAAAAAAAACAGCTAATAAGATTTTCTCTGACTGGAGAGCAGAAGATAAATTTCTATAGGAAAAAGAGATGGCAGCGGTGACAAATAAATGTGGTAAAGTGGGTACATATCAATTCTACAAACGGTAAAAGATGCACAGGTGGTAGGGACAAGCCTCACTGTTCTGTCTGCTGCTGGACTGGAGTGGGCTGGAGTGCTCTGCCCTCTCCTCTACTAAGGGACCTTTCTCAGCTCTAGACTCGGGTATGTGCGGATCAGTTTCTGTTATAGGCCTTTGAGGAAACCAAAACCACAAAGAAGACAAGCCCTGAGAGGCAGGTTGCCCCTCCACAGAGCTCGGTTTCAGGGACCACGTGGGAGGACTAACCAACAGTAAGTCCTACAGATTCTATTAATGCACAGAGTTACTATTATAATTATTAATCCTTCTTACTATCTGAAAATCTCAAATACTCACTCACCTAATTTGTGCTAGAGGTTTATGAGGAAAGTAAGTGCTTTGTAAATCTTAAAGCATCATATAAATGCCAAAATCTCTTGTAACTATATCTTCTTAATGTACAAGAGGAAAAAAAATTCCGTTTCCATTTATATGAACCAGAATAAAATCTAATCCCTTCATTTTTCCCATTCCTTCTGGAATCCTCTGCACATGCTCAAATTCCCATTCTATCCTCTTGGGGAAAGCAGAAAATACTGGTGCAAACTCAGAAGTGAAAGGGAAAGGTCCATTGCCCTATAGCATTAATGGTAAAACAAAACAAAACAAAAACAACTCAGAATCACAATTATGGGGTAACTTAAAAAAAAATAATTGAAAGGCTGCCTACTAAAATTAAAAATGTTAAACCTTACACCTCCTTAATCAACGAGAAAAATGCCTTTGAGATGGCAAACCAGACTGAATAAATTTGCTCCAGAGAAAAACAGAAGCAGATGCATTGGTTGAAGGCAGCTGGCTCTGTAGAGGTAAGAGGTAGGATTTAATAATCCCATAGAAGAAAATTTTCTTTCCTTTTTCCAGTACCTTCTCAGGGCCTTTCTCACTTGACACAAGAGTCTCTTGTCTTAGCTAGAATTTTAAAGCCAGAGAGATTTCTGACAAATGTTCAGATGGCATACTCTGCCACTCAGTCTCTGGATCTTTTTTTTGCTCACAGGGATTCTTACCTTTGACCCCTTTTCCTTTAAGTATCCCTCTTAATATGGAATATAATGGAACTGTGTGTCTTAAAAATCTGTTATACATTTCACACCATGTATTCAGAGTTTACATTCTCCATGATTTGGCATGAAACTCACTGCTTCTAATCCAGCTTACATAATTATACCAGAATATTCTTTCTTATACATAGATCTGGTCATGTCACTCTTCAGTCAAACATCCTTAGTGGTTCTCTATTGTTTCCTTTCCTTGGCATGTAAGGCTTCCTTCCTGCCTGGCACCACTCTACCTCTCCAGTCTCATTTTAGATCAGTCAATTTGCTTCAGCCAAAGTGGACAATTCTCTATTTCTCCAAGTACACACCAATCATGCTTTCACTCAGGCTAAAGTCCTCCTCTCCCATCTTCATATGTTCATTTTCTATTCATTCTTTAAAATCTGATTCAAATATTACCTTCACTTGGGATCCTGACTTCTATCACTTTAGTCTCTTATCTAGATCACTACTCTTGGTTTAATATTTTTTTAAGAAGACAAACTGGGTTTTTTTCTACATAACTTTTATTTTTTAATTAACAAAATCTATTTTTTTCTCCTTCTTATTACCTATGAATTGAGAAGAGAAGGAAGGGAAGGAGAGGGAAGGGGAGGGGAGGGGAAGAGAGGGAAGGGAAGGGAAGGGAAAGGGAGGGGAGAGAAGGGGAGGGAAGAGAAAAGAAAATCATTGTATCAAATATGCAAGGTTAAGCAAAAACAAAATCCCATGTAAAAATTTATTTCTCAATCTGAACTCTGAGTCTGTTCTCTGTCAGGAGATAGGTAGCATCAAGGTCCTCTGGAATTGTGGTTTGTAATTGTGTTGATTAGAATTCTTTACTCTTACAGTTGTTTGTTTTTGAAGTGTTGCTGCAAATTTATTGTATAAAGTCTCCTTGTTCTGCTCACTTAATTCTGCATCATTTCATACCAGTCTTCCCAGGTTTCTCTGAAATAGTCCTTTTCATCATTTCTTACAACACAAAAATATTCCATTACATTCATATAACATAATTTGTACAACCATAGTTTCTGCTTCTTTGCCACCACAAAAAAAGAGCTACTTATAAATATTTTTTGCACATACAGGTACTTTTTCCTCTCTCTGATATTTTTGGTGTATAGGCCTAGTATTGACATTTCTGGAACAAATGGTATGCATAGTTTAGTAACTTTGGGGATCTGGTTCCAAATTGCTTTCCAAGATGTCTGGGCCATTTCAAAATCCCCCCAATAGTACACTGATGTGCCTGTTTTCTTGCAGTTTCTCTGATATCTGTATCATCCTTTCTTATAATCTTTGCCAATCAGATGCGTATGAGGTAGACATTTGCATTTCTCTAATTACAAATGATTTGGAACATTTTTCACAGGGCTATTGACAGTTTGAATTTTTTCCTTAGAAAAGTCCCTATTCATATCCTTGTCCCATATGCCTGTTCATATTAATCTACAACAAAAAATGGCAATTTTAGACCTTTGTCAGATGCTGCAATTAATAATGCACAATTAATATTTCTTCAATGATTTAGGTCTACTTTAATTATGTAAAGAATGTTTTGTAGTTATATTCATATGGTTCTTATGCATCTTGGCAAATAGACTCCTAAATATTTTATAAATTTTCTATTTTAAATGGAATTTCACTTCCACATATTTCTGCTGAATTTTGTTGGCAATATGTAGAGACACTGATGATTTATGTGGGTTTATTTTATATCCTGCAACTTGGTTGAAATAGTTCATTGTAGCTTGGTAGATAGACTTCCAAATATTTTTTGCATCCTCAATTATTTTGAATGGAATTTCTCTTTTTATCTCTTCCTGCTGGGTTTTGTTGGCAATATAAAGAAATGCTGATAATTTATGTGGATTTAGTTTATGTCCTGCAACTTTGGTGGTTATTATTTAAATAATTTTTTTTTTTACTTAACTCTCTAGGATTCTCTAAGTAAACTATCATGTCATTTTCAAAAAGTGATCATTTTGATTCCTCTTCACCACGTTTATTCCCTTATTTTTTTGTTCTTGTCTTAATGCTACAACTAGCATTCTTTGCATTATGTCAAATAGTATAGGTGATAATGGAAATTCCTGCTTTATTCCTGGTCTTAATGGAAAGACTTCCAGTTTATCCACATTGCATATGTTTTAGATAGATACTACTTATCTTAATGAAAAGTCCATTTATCCCTATGACTTCTAGCATTTTTAAGGAGAAGAGGCATTGTATTTTGTCAAAATACTTTTCTTCATCTATTGATTTTTGTTGTTCTTGTTATTGATATGGTCTCTTTTGTTTGTAGCTAATCCTTTATTCCAGGTGTAAAACCAATTTGGTCAAAGTGTATAATCTTTGAGATATGTAACTGCAGTCTCCTTGCTCATATTTTAATTAACATTTTTGTGTCAATGATCATTAGAGATATTGGTCTGTCATTCTCTTTCTCTGTTTTGAGTCCATCTGGTTTAAGTATCAACATCATATCTGTATCATAGAAGGAATTGGATGAGACTTCTTCTTTTCCTATTTAATCAGCTTATATAACATTGAAATTAATTGTTCTTTGAATGTTTGATAGAATTCACTTCTACATCCATCTGGTCCTTTCTTTTCTTTGAAACCTCTTTTATGGCTTCTTTGATTTCTTTTTCCATTTGGGTTATTTAAGTTCTCTACTTCTTGTTCTGTTAATTCATTCATTTTAATTAAAGCATCAGTTTTATTGGTATATAATTGGGCAAGATAGGTTGTAATAATATCTTTTATTTCTTCTTCGTTTACTGTGAATTTACTTTTTCACTGCTGACATTGGAAATTTTTATATGTATTTTTCAAGTGTGTCCCATCTCTCTCATCTGATCACATATGACTAAAGGATAGGGACTATTCAACATCAAAGATCTATTTAGCACCCATATACAACCATGTACTCAGCAAGTTGAGTTATCAATCATGCCTTGAGCTCCCAGCTCTCTCCCCTTATCTTCACATGATGGAGTTTCCCTAGCAGCCCAGGTGTGGTTTTCCCTTTTCAAGCAACTTACTACCTCTCACTGCACAGTCACATGTCTCTCTTTTCAAACCTGAGCAATGACAAATAGCTACTAACCAGGGGTGAAAATCAGGAAAGGAAAAAAAAAATTTTCATTCATAGTCTGGGGTTATTTTCAACTTCAAATTTAGAATTTCAACAATTTTAAACTAAGGGCAACTGGATTTTTACTAATTCTCTTTCAGGTTTGTGACAATCCAATTAGCAGTTCTCTACTCTTTCCTCTCACCCTGCCCATTTCCTCTAACTACCCTAAGCCTCTAGCTGAACTGAATTAGGTAAAATGTCTATTATCTCTAAAAAGAATAATTCTAACCTTTTTTTCTTCTAGATACTTGAGCAATAAGTACAATAACAGCTTGATTTTATTGGCCAAAATTTTTTTACTGGTTAGAAACATTAGAGACTAACGCAAATATTTAGAAAAACAATAGGAAATAGACATGAAGGAATTAACTAACACCACAGGGGCTCACTTTCCTTGGGCTAGAAAAAAATTGAAGGGGGAGAAGTAATGAAAGAGGATTTACTGACTTCCTTCTTGCTCACTCTGGGTTGACTGCTCATAGGTCTGCCACATTTCCTTGTTCTGGATTCCCAGCTAACAGTCTCTAAGTGCAGTCTGCACTGTCTCTCCTCCTCATCTGCATGGCATCTCTTGAACTACCTGTGATCCTCTCCTTGAGTTCTCTCAGTTTCTTGACTTACTGCAATTCCTACTCTCAAAGTCTTTTATCAAAGGTTGGCAGGAGGGGAAATAAATTTGGGAATCCGAGTTTTGTCTTTCCAGTGGATTAAGTATCTTTCCCATATCTCTGTCTCCTTTCTAGACATGAATAAGCTGAGGCTATATTTCTCCTCCCATAGTCAGAAAATTCTGTATTTACAAGCAAAAAATCAGATGCAATGGGTCTGATATCTGAAAATATATATCACAAGCATCAAAATAAGTATCACTGTACAAAAAAAGACCAATAATGATTATTGCAGAATTCCACATGATCATCCCCGGGTGCCATTCACAGTAAATACACCTCTGTCGTACGTGCCATAGAAATAGCACAGTGCGGCTTTGTGACATAGGCTGCCTCAGTGACTTTAGCCTAAATCACATTCCAGACACGTTTCAGGCATGTGAATTTTATATAGTACCTGAATATCCATAGAACATAAGTAAGCATAGCAGAATAATGAAAACTAGCAATGTAATATAAATCGGTCTATAAAGTAACAGAACTTGTTGAATCATTAACATACAAGCAGATAAACTCATAGCAATACAATATATTACTCATAAATAAATGTTCCTGAACACAAATCCAGCCTCACACACTTATTATCTGTGTGACTCCAAGTAAATCCCTATTTGCCTTGGCTCACTCAACTGTAAAATGGGGATAATAATACTACTGCTCAGGGCTGTTGTGAGGATCAAAGGAGATAATATTTGTAAAAAACCTGGCACGTAATAAGGTGCTCTATAAATGATTGTTCACTTCTCTTCCTTCCTCTGCCCTGCTCCCTCCAATGTAACTATAGTGCAGGGAAAATAATCATAGTATAAAGACTGGACTCATGATGTCATTGGTATAGAAAACTTCCAGGTGAGACAACTCCTTCTACCACTTAAGAGTCTTAGAAAGTTGCCCAGAGCAAAGAGAGAAGTTAAGCTAGCATGTGTCAAAGGCAGGATTTGAAACCAGGCTTCCCAGTTTTGAAGCCACTATGACATAGTGCCTCTAGAAGACAAAACAAAACAAGTGACATCAAAATAACAAAGTAACAACATAATTTAAAGCATGCAATAAATGACACATGTCAGCAAATCTATGCCGTTACATGCTAGCCACATGTTACATGGTAAACTTTCATCAGGCTACATGTATAACCACTTGTCAAGGTTCATTATAAGTTAATCTGGACACAGGTTGGATAGATCTTCCTACTTTGTGAACCTGCTGCTCTATCTGTTCCTATATTAGTTAGCTGATGGAATGAGCCTATCACAGTCCTCATCAGAATTATAGGCCCATATTCCTAAATTTGAACTTATGCAGGCTACCCATCAGCATTACTGGGCCCTGTGGGGTATCTTGGTACTCTAGGGGTCTCATTGACTAAAGTTCTAGGCAAGAAAGATTTTGCTTGGGTTAATCCTCTCATATAGAAGAGGCAAGGGATAATTGTTACAATGGAGGGGAAGAACAGGAAGGCAAAAGGGAATGGGTGAACCTTATTCTCATTGAAGTTGGCTTAGGAAGGGAACAACATACACTCTAAATTTGGTATCTTGCCCTACAAAAGACTAGGGGGGAAGAAGATGAGAGGG
>CM053590.1:195403172-195418608 GCA_028646515.1 Pseudochirops corinnae | reverse complement strand
TGTTAGAAGCATACACTTTTGTAAAGGGACAGGGACAAAGTAGAGAATAGAACAAGTGGGGGGTGGAATAGGAAGGAGGGAAATATACAGGTACTGGGGTAGGGAGATCTATCTTGCCCTAACGGAAAGTCAGATGTGTGATGGGGGAGGATATAGGAGAGAGCAAATTGGGGGTGGGAGTATACAGTGGGATTGCTGTTTTGGGGTCGTGGGTAGGGGAAAGACAGGGAGAAAATTTATAAATCAAAATCTCATGGAAATGAACGATGTAAAGTAAAATTAAACAAAAGTTTAGAAAATAAAAAATTTTTTTAAAAAAGAAAGATTTTGCTTCAGTATGGAGCACTGGGCCTGGAGTCAGGAAGACCTGAGTTCAAATTTTACTTCAGATACTAGCTGTGTGATCCTGAGCAAGTAACTTAAAATCTAAAATTTAAATCTAAACTTAAAATCTAAAAAAAACTAAAATGCTGTTTGCCTCAATTTCCTCATCTATAAAATGAACTGGAGAAGGAAATGGCAAACCGCGTCAGTATTTTTGCCAAGAAAACCCCAAATGGGGTCATGAAGACTCAGACAAGACTGAAACAATTGAACAACTCTCTCCTTGCCACAATCAGGCTGCTCAAGGCTGCTGGGCTCCAGTACAAATGCAGCACACATTCCTTCATTGGAAATTTTACTTTCTGAGTCTGTGTCTGGTTCAGAGAGTATCTGGATAAGTGGCATGCACTAGATCTCTTTTGCTGAGCTAAGTACAGATTATCTACTCTCACTAGGAAAATCAGGAAATCCAGCCTATTCTCCTATGGGCAATGAGTGGTGTGGCGAATTGCCTCTACAGGGACCGTTTCTGGGCTATTTTGTAAACAGACAAGCTGCCCAGTCTCCCCAAGGTAGGTATGGAGCACCTTTCCCTCAGTCGGCTCACTTACGTTCCCTTGAATACCCAGGCTTCTTGGGAGAGCTCTGTCTCCCTGTGGAAGGTCCTAAGGGTGCACTCAGGCACTATATTGTTGTGTGCTTCCTAGCAACTCTCCTGAGTCAACGTCGTGGCTAACCGGCAGGCATCTTTCAGCTTCTCTCTCAGCCAAAAAGAAAAGGTTCTCATTCCTGTCCTGGAAGGCAATGAGTAGCCATGATTCTCTCTCTCAAACATCAGCAAGTGTGGTGTGAAACCTGTGGCACCCTTCTTTAGTGGAGATACGCCCCCACCCACACACCTAAACACACCCACACATATGTATAGAGAAGATATAGATATATGTGTTAACCAGGAATACACTAGGAACTAAAGCAAAGATTTAAGGGAAAGATAGGATGTGGGCAAGCAAGAATTAACTAGCACCTGAAAGACCTACTTCCCCTGGCTACAGAAAAATGGGAAAGGAAGAGGATTTACTGTCTTCCTCCCTTTTCTCTTTAAATCAGCAATGCCCATGCCTGCTTTTTCTGGATTCTCAGAGGCCTGAGTATGATCTCCTTCCACCCAACACTTGAACCTTCCTTCTATGAGCCACCCTCTCCTTGTGTCCTCCCCCTTACTGGACTTCCTGGTCCATTTATCCACAATTCTCTTTCCCAAAGGTCGGGGGAACCTAGCCTGAGACTCCCAGTCTTGTCCATGTAGTGGGTCATCTCCCTTCCAAGTCTTTCTGGCCCCCTTTCCAGGAATGACTAAGCACTCATCTACTCTCTGCAAGGTATATATGCTCTGTCTTCCTCTGCACTTAATAAAGAACTTTTCGGTGGGCAGGTAATTCATGCAAAATATAACAGCATGCCTGGAAGTGAAACCTCAAATTATGTTATTCACCCCCATCCTACCCCACTCCCAATATATACACATACACTCTTCTTCAGTGTCGTGACACTGGCCTTCTTGCTGTTCAGGAGGCAGCTAGGGGGTACAATGGGGAGAAGGTTGGGCCTGGATTCAGGAAGACCTGGGTCCAAATGTGACCACAGATACTTACTAGACATCTGACCCTGGGCAAGTCACTTAACCTATTTGCCCCAGTTTTCTCATCTGTAAAACAGGGATAATTCTAGCACCTACCTCCCAGGGCTGTTATGAGAATCAAATGGGACAGTAATTGTAAAGCACTTAGCATTGTACCTGGCTACATAAATGTTAGCTGTTATCATCACTATTATTATTCCTTAAACAAAATGCTCCAAATCTGGACTCTGGGCATTTTCACTGGCTATTCCCTATGTCTGGGATCCTCCTCTTTCTTATCTCTATCTTCTGACTTCATTCAAGTCCCAGCTAAAGCACGTGTTCTATGAAGAACCTTTCCTGACTCCCCATCCCTTTAATGTTAGTGTTTTCCCTCTATAAGAAATATTATATATTATATACAATATACGTATATTATGTCCAATTTATCCCACATATAGCTTGTTTGTACACAGTTGTTGTATGTTGTAGACTCTTGTTAGGTTGTGAGCTCCTTGAGAACAACACCCATCTTTTGCTTTAATTTGTCTCCCCAGGGCTAAGTCCGACGCCTGGTACGTGATGTGTGCTTAATAAAAACGTTTCGGGCAGCTAGGTGGTACAGTGGATAGAATGCTGCACTTGGAGTCAGGAAAAGTCTAGAGTCCAAATTTGGCCTCAAACACTTACTAACTGTGTGATCCTGGCCACATAACCTTGTTTACCTCAACTTCCTCATCTATAAAATGAGCTGGAGAAGGAGATGGCAAACCACTCCAGTATCTCTGCCAAGAAAACTGTAAATAGGGTCATAATGAGTTGGGCATGACTGAAAAATGACTTAGCAACAACAACGATAAACACTTACTAGCTGATTGACTCCAGGAGGCCAGACACCTCTCTGCTGCATAGCCCTTGGCACCTCCTCTCTTCACAAAACAGAGTATTATGCTGCGTAGAGACACAGGCCTTGCTCTTTCACTCAAGGAGTTCTGAAACCTTGGGCAGAATGTCCTCACATAGGCAAAAACCCCCAAATACTAAGTTTCTAAAGCATATCACAAAGTTTGCAAATCCTTTAACAGGTTAATTCTTCCAAGAAAGAACAACCATCTCTTCCTGTGTACTAGCTCCCCAATCTCAGGTATTCAGCCTAAAATGGAAGTTTCATGACCACACTATCTTCCTCCCAGCCTTTCACTCCCATTAGCACCCTAATCCTCCACAGTTCCACTCTAGCCCGATTTACCACTTTTTGGTGCTGTTGGGACACACCTATATCATCAAATTTTTCAACCAATATCCTTTCCACTTTGTAATGGTGAGCAAAGTAGGATTTTTTGTTGTTTTTCTGGACTCAATTTTAGCCAATAAAGTGCCTTTGATTGAGTCTTGCCTTTGATTGAATCAAGATTCTTCAATCAAATCAAGAGTCTTTGATTGGAAACAGGATATATTGTATTGCTTGGAGGGAGAGGACAGAGTAGAGAGAAAAGCAGAACAGAGAGAGAAAGAGGTGAGCATGAGCAGGCTAGGGGACCTTGCTTGTGGGGAGGCCTAACAGATGTTTGCGATGTCAGCACTCTGTTGAACTGTGTTAATTTCTCAGACACAAGCCCTGTCTGTTAATCTGTCTTGATTTCTGAGACAGAAGTCTTGTCTGTTGATCTGTGTTGATTTCTGGGATAGAAGTCCTGTCTGTTGGTCTTTATGAGTGAATTGAGCTGAGAAGCTGAGATCCACCCACAGGAAGGAGGCTTAGCTTAAGCCCCTTTTAAGAGCTGCTAAAGTGAATTGAGATGATTGTGCTGGTAATGTGTATAAATATTGTTGTAGCCTTGCTAAGCTTTGTTTTCCTAGAAACAGAAGCTGTAGGCAGGAACTCCTAGAGCCTATTGTCAGGCAGGAGCTAGGTGTGTAGCAGGTCTCATGAGCTGAGATAAGAACAGGAGCAGAGAGCTACCTATGTGTGAATCCAGATGAGAGTCAGGAGTGGTCAGCCCACAGAGGAAGAGCCATGGGGTTTGGAAGTCAGCCTTTAGTCAAGATGAGAGAGGACTTTACTTGGACACAGCGTATTGATTGAGGAGATTGTGACTTATTGTGATCTAGGGGTGGATGGTTGTATTTTCTGCTCCTCCTTAAGGATGTGTTGTGCTAGAGGAGATACTAGCCTGGGACCCCTTAATTGTGTAAACAAGTATTTTGGGGAATGTTGCTGAATGCAATGATATATCTATGTGCCATATGATATACTGAGCATTATGAGATATACAGACATAGATATAGATATGATGTTTTGTGTAAGGATGCTGCTATGAATGCTATGCTTTATTGAACAATGTTTAGTTTGTTGCTGAATAAATAGAGATTTCATCATACTAAGTGATTAGACCCTTGAAATTATTCAAAACAGCAGTCCTCAGGTGTGCTGCCATGATTGGCATTATATACCTCCTCAATTTAACAAACCAAGAACTCCCTGAGGACACCATATATCTTTGTTCCCAAGTGACACTTCCATACTAATACTCTGCCATATTTCTTCTTTTGAAGTTGATTTAATTCATGGTACCACACTCTCCTCACCCTTGTTCCCATTATTCAACTCTTTCCATGAGTTTAGAAAGTTATTCACAATTTTTCTCACCATCACATACCCTGACATCATCTTTGAGGATTTCAGTATTCATGGTATTATGCTAGGTGCTGGGAATACAAAGACAAAAATGAAACAACGCCTACTCTTAAGGAGCTTAATATTTTAATGAAACACACATATGTATACATACATGTATGTGTATATATGCATATACATATATACACATATATAATACATGAATGTGTGTATGTATGAAAGATACATGCAAAGCAGCCAAAAGGTAGCCTTAGTTGGAAAGGCATCATAAGTTTATGTGGTAGAAGTTACATTGTGTGGCCCACCCTCTTATGACTTGTCTAGTACGCTAACCTCTCAACTACTCATCTCCAAAGACCTCCCCTTCTGGATTCCAATTCTAACATGCCAAGATGGCCACACCTTAGATCTCACTCTATCAGAATTAGGCTACATTACCAGAACTTGGAAATTCTACTCTCTAACTACGACCTCCTAACCGAGTTCTTCCACTCTCCCACATTAAATCTACTTGCTGCACTTTGATTCCTTCAACCATAACTAGTCTCCCAGCCCATCTCATCCACTGCGCTTTCACTTGTTATCATAAGTAGCCTTTACTCCATCATTGTCTACATTTTTCCTTCCCCAGAACATCTTGTCTCCCTCTTCTTCTACCAGTCCCAACCTGTGAAGCCTTTAAAGATCTTTATAACCTTATCCCTTCCTACCGCTGCATTCCATGGACCTATTACTTCCTCCTAGACACTGTAATGCCACAATATTGACATACGCTGTTTCATATGTATATGATGCTTCATCTTTCATTAGCCATTTCACTGGCTTTCCCCTTACTTACAACACTTTCCTCACCTCTGTATCTTGAAGTCCCCTGATTTCTTTCAAGACTAAGCTCAAGTTTCTGTAGGAGATCTTTCCCGATCCCCTCAACTTCTGATGCCTTTTCAACTAAGGCTACCTTGTGATTCCTTTGTATGTGTTTTTCACATACATGCAAACATATATACATATACAAACATACATATGTGTGTACATATATACACATATATGTATATACATGTTTGTGTGTGTTGCAATATAATGTTAAGTTTCTTAAGAGAAAGAACTGTTTCATTTTTGTCTTTGTATTCCTAGCAATACCAAGCACATAGTAAATGATTAATAAATGCTTATTCATTGATCCGTGGGCAAATCATGAGCATCACTAGGGAAAAAAGTCATAAAATCAAATTGATTTCACCCACTACCCATAACCTCACCTGGGTCTTGCTGCTTCTCAACAATTCTTCTAACTCTTCTTTTAAAGACTCCATCTCATTTCTCAGAGTGACATTGAAAAAAATCTAAAGAAACAAAAGGAGACAAAATAAATACAAGCTTAAAAATCAGAACGTAAAGTGCAAGTGTATAATATACTATCCCTTTAAAGTCCTAAGCAGTTTATTACTGAAAAGGGTTAGAAAAATTACAACTATTAAAGTACATGTGATATTGCTACTGTTGTAGAGGAACATGTGAATGCCTGAAAAGTTCTGGAAAAATAACTTTGTTGTAGTCAAAACTGTTAAAATATGTATAAGAAGAAGTAGTTTTCAAAGGTGATTTGAGGAGCTTTAGACAGAAAATGAAATGGACTTTAAACATAAGGAATCAAATCACCTGGCAGATGATCAAAGATAATGCTTCATGTATATGTGAACAATTTGATGACTAAAACAGGGAAGAAAAATAACTTTTGTTTATTTAAAATTGGAAAGAGATGTATACAGTTTCAAGTACATGATATGGGCTAGAAGACTCATTTTATTGGTAAATTAGAGCATTATGGTTTCTCAGGTCATTTGTACATATCTATTTTATGACTAAAGATGGTAAAACCCAAAAAAATAGAGAAATAATATAAATAGTTATGGACCGAGGAATGATTTTAAAGGGCCTATCAATTTATTATTCACCATTCATTAATAGTCAGGTATTACTCTAGGTGCTGGGAAAACAAAGACAAAAATGAACTAGTTCCCATTCCCAAGAGTATTCAGAAGAACGGGTGGACAACTGCCTCAAATGCCATAGAAAGTTCAAGGGTAAAATCTGAATAAAGGCCATTTGGAGATCATTGGTGATCTTGAAGAACGCAGTTAACATTTGAAGGGGTGGGGACTGTTATAGGGTAACTATCTATAAGGTCTCCTCTGTCCCTTTCATACAGGTTAGGTATGTAAAAGGCAAGGAAGCTGTCCACAAGACTTGACTGATCCAGGGGAAAAAGTGTCAAGCCCGTATTTGTTGATATAACCTCCTGATAGCCTCTGCTCATTTTGCCAGTGGCTTCTTGGTCATATAAGGGCATAAAAGGCTTACCTATGTGAAGCTGGGACCTTTCAGCCTTTGTAGCCCTTCAGCCATGTGAATCATCACACTTTGGCCTGATGACCAGAGACATTTCTGCACAGAGCTGAGGTGTCCAAGTCTACCCAAAACAAAGTGCTGCAGTATCTGGGTTGAGAATCCTTTCTATGCCATGTCTAAGTATAACTTGTTTTGTTAACTGTTGAATGACTGATGAGTGTCTCAATTAGTTCTAATACCAAATCTAACAGGAAACTGGTTGGATCAAGGCTCACTCATTAGAAGAATTAGAAGCCAAATTTTAAGAAAGAAGGAAGTTAGAGGTCAGAAAATGGAGGTAATGAGTGTAGACCGTGTTTTCCAAGAGGTGAATTGTAAAGAAATGAAATGTAAATTAATAAGCTAAGTGAAATCCAAGAATTTGGGACATGGTAGGCAAAGTGGGAGAGGGGAGAAAGCTTGAGGGAATATATTAGCAAAGTAGTTTAAGCAAATTAAAGGCAGGACAAAAGATAGTAATTTGAGATTGGGGAGAGAAAGTGGGCCACACAATGTAATTTCTACCACAAATTGTTGCTTTTGCTTGACACAAGCTCAGCAGAAAAACTGGAGGATGTGGACAAGCTTTTGAAGGTGATAACACAGAAATTAGCTAGAAGGTGAAAACTAAGACCTAGTATTTTGAGAGTTTAATCCCATGTTTTGGGTTGAGCATGACTTGGGCCTCTCTAGTAATAGTCTAGATTGGAATGAAATAAGGCAGTCATAAGTCATTCAATAATTAGCATAAGGAGGTTTACTTTAACCTTAGCGGACTACACCATGACTTAATTCTGCTGAAGGAAGCTCCCTTGCTTCTGAGTTGTCCAGGCCAACAGCCAAGCATTAGAGAGCAACTGGAGCTCCTCATGGGTATTTGTGACCAGAAAGTAATGCCAATGAAGTGGAGTCTTTGAATGCCCTGAACCAATTAATTCTTGAGGATGGCTTCAATACCTTTATGGAGGGACGGGTAGGTGGTACAGTGAATAGAGCACTGGCCCTGGAGTCAGGAGGACCTGAGTTCAAATCTAGCCTCAGACACCTAAGACAAAAAACTAGCCGTGTGACCTTGGGCAAGTCACTTAACCCCAATTGCCCTACCTTCCCCCCCAAAAAAGCAAAAAACAAACCATATAAGCAATACCTTTAAGGAAAAATTAGCCTAACTTGTATTAACTTGTATGGGGGAGAGGAGGGCAACAGGGATGGAATATTGTTACTACTACACCCAATCAGGAACAATGAAATAATAAAAAAGGAACAAATAAAGATATAGCTCACAAATTAGAAAATGAAACTCAGAATGGACAAGAAGAAAACGGAAGTGAAGAAACCATAGAACACATCAGTAAGAGAAAATTTATCAAAATAAAAGGGTGGAAGGGAGGAGAAGAGTGAAGATTTTTAAATAATCACTTAACTGAGGGGAGAAAAAGAAATGACAAAAGAGAAGAAGAAATGGATAATTATGTAAATAAAAGAAATACAGATAAATAATTTAAGCAATATCCAAGAATTTGGGACATGGTAGGCAAAGTGGGAGAGGAGAGAGAGCTTGTGGGAATGCATTAGCAAAGTGGTTTAAGCAAAGCTCATCATTGACTTATATGGGGAATGGGATTTTGGATTGATAAGGAGTTCAGTTTTAAGGGAAAGTGCCACAAGAAACTGCCTTGGTGCTATTGGGTTATTTGGGGCCTTTGGAGACCTACTTTCATGTAATTTATCAGAGGCAGGTGTGAAAGAAGAGCATTTTTAATTAAGTGTAGGCAGGTTGAGGATTTTTACATAATGATTTTTTTTAAACTAAAAAAGTAACTCATAATTTATGGTATAGATTATCTGGTTTTGGTTTCACAGGGAAATGAAATAGTGTTTTCATTTTTCTTCTCCTAAGTAAAGAGTTGGGGTTTTTTGTTCAAAGAATGAATTTAAAAATTAACTGCCCAAATAAGAAAAAAAATAAAGCATACAAACTGTTAGTGGTCATTTTTCTCAAGGAAATCATATTTACCAAATCTCCAGTGCTACTGAAGTTTAAAGGAGACACGCAGCTAATTCAGACTAGGGAATACAAATACTCCCTGAATAAAAGTAGCCATTTATACCTAAGAATGGCTTCATTTTGCACCACTTCGCATGAAGCAATTTGAACTCTCTAGGGAGGATTAGAGTATCTATCTGGCATAACATGAGCTTTTCCCTTGTTGATGGATATAGGATACCTTTAATCACCAACACACTAAAAGACATTGGATAGTGCCCAGAAAAAGGCAATTTAATGGTTATAAGCAAATTAATGTGAATATACTTAATGAACAATGGATTAGTGATTAAAAAAAAAAAATATATATATATATATATGGCCCTCCATCACCTTTTTTAAAGGTCTTTCTGAAAAGGGAAAACATAAGATTTACATTTTCAAAAACATTTTTAAATGAGAGGGGAATGAGAACAAAGCAAGACTTTGTCCTTATCACTTTTTATTTGAGTATCTTGAAACGTGTTATAGAAATTAACTCAATAACCCTGGTGTGGTAGATCTCTCTGAAGCAGTATCCCCGTTCCTTGATTAAAAACAAAAACAAGAACAAAAACCTCAGGCCAGAGGCTAAGTAATTTGTCCTAGGTCAAATATTAAATCAAGTACTAAAAAAAAGAAAGAAAGAAAAAAATGAAACTTTTTAGAACTTTGAACATTCATGCCCAGTTTTTTGGGACAAATAGTCTTGGGAAGCATTATCCCCAAGACATCAAACGATGAAGAATTAAATCTGAATATCCTGAAATAGCGAGCTCCTATACTGCAAATACTTTAACCCCAGGCCCCATGCAAAATAAGTCCCTGTCCCTGTGACGTCATTTGGGAATTTTTCCATAATGACATTAATAGCTAACATTTATGTAGAATTTACTATCTGTTAGGCATCGTATAAACCAGGCCTCAAGGTCACATATGGCCTTCCAGGTCCTCCAGTGTGGCCCTTTGACTGAGTCCAAGTTTTACAGAACAAATCCTTTTTTTAAGGGGATTGTTCTATGAAGTTTGGATTCAGGATATCAAAGGACCACACTGGAGGACCTAGAGGGCCACATGTGGCCTCAAGGATGCAAGTTCCCCACCCCTGTAAGCTCTTTACAATGATCTCATTTGATCTTCATAAAATCCCTGGGACGTGGGTGCCATGATTATCATACCCATTTTACAGATGAAGAAACTGAGACAAACAGGTTAAAAGACTGGCCCAGGGTCACGCAGCTTATTAGAGCCTAAGGTCAAATTTGAACTCGGGTTTTCCTGACTCCAGGCATAGCACTCTTCTCTACCACTGAGCTGTCCATCCTCCCCCTAATGCCTTTTGACATCACGTGGGTGTTTTCTCATGATTTCTGCCTTCTGTGACATCACACGGGTATTTTCACTTATCTGTTATAACATGGGAGGATTTCTCCACCCTCTGCTGTGTTCATGCTTCCCTTGCTAAGATGTAGAAAGGCTGTCTGAAGATCCAAGCTGCTCCTACTGGAGTGTTGTTTGTTGGGTTTGGACCCACTTTCCAGCAATGGGGAGGGGCCTCCTCAGTTCCAAATTCCAATCAAAAGAGTGCTAAGCCAAGCCCACTTTGACACAGTCCATACCAATGCCCACTGCTGCTGGGGCCCGTGCCACTGCCAATTCAGATGCTTAGGCATGTGCTGTCTCTTATGCTGGAGCCTGAGCTCTGAGCCTGCCATAATACTCCTCTCCTGGTCCAGGCCAGGCCCTGTCCCCCTATCCTGAGGCAGAGCATTATTACCTCCTCCCACATCTGAGGTCTCATGCTTGGCAAGAGTGTTTCTGAGTGCTTCTGCACTACAGCCAAGGTGGCCTCATTCTGCTCTCTTGGCCCCAATGCTGGGGTTAACATTACTCCCTAGTACCTGGATTTTAGCACTGCTCCCCTGTACCAGACTGAGTGAAAGAGTACAGTCAGTGATGGGTTTTGAATGCTACTCCCTTCCCTGTGTCAGGGTCTAATCATGCCCTTCTGTGCTGAGCTAGCTGTTGCCCATACTAGGGCTGCACTATCTATTGCTAACAACATAAGCCCATAAGCCTCACTGACCAGCTAATGGTCCAACATATTGCCAAGGTCAGGTATAGCCTCACAGAATGGCTCAGGCAACTTCAAGGTGTTCTGGTTAGCCAGACTAGAGCCTGGATTACTCTTTCTGTCAGTGGGTCATCCTCTCTAATGCACAAACCTCCTCCTACTGCCTTTCATGCCCAACTCACTTGCAAGTCATGGGCTCACCTTCCGGAAGTCACAGTCCTCTTTGAGAATGAACAAACAACAACCGAGAACCAGGGAGCTCTGCATGTCCTGAATGTGACTGCTATGAATATTCAGCTCAAGACACATTCCCTCAGCTTGGGGAATTAGACACAAATCAAAAGAGATGCCCAGAGGTCCCCACTGACCTAAGTCAGTGCCTGCACTATCTGCTGTATGCAAGCCCCTTACCCACTTAGTTCTGTCAGAGACAGAGAGAGACTTCACAGTTCCAAAGCAAGAGCAGAACATACGTCTCTTTTTAAACTCTTAAAGCACATTTACCCCCAAAAGGTCTTGGGTCTCCTGGAGTGGAGAAAGTACTGTCCTCTCGAGTCCCTCCTCCAGTGCCTTGTACCAAAGAATCCTAGTATGTCTGGATCCAAAAAGAGAAGACCAGATGCATAACAGCTGTCTTCAAGGATCTGAGGGGCTGTTATATGAAGAAGGAACAGCTTCAGTTGGCCCCAAAGAACCAAATCAGGGGCAACTGGTAAAAGTTGATGAGAAGCAAATTTAGACTAGATGTCGGGGAAAAACTGTTCACAATGAGAGCTGTCCAATCACAGCAGAGGCTAAACGACCACTTGTCCAGGTATGTTATAGTAAAGATCCCTTTCGTGTTTAGGTTGGATTCAATTAAGGTCCCTTCCAACTCTCAAATTCTGTGATTCTGGGTACCTTGGATTTGGAATTGGAAAGATCACACTTGTAGTCTATCTAACAGTTAACAAAAGGAGATTTATTTAGTCATAGGAAGGGAAGGAACTTCAGAGCAGGGAAGGCATGTTCATTGAGGATATAGTTGATTTAATTCAGTGGTTCTCAACCTGTTGGTCGCGACCCCTTTGGGGGTCAAATGACCCTTTTACAGGGGTCACAGGGGTCACCTAAGACCATCGGAAAACACATATTTCCTATGGTCCTAGGAACTGAGACATCGCTCCTCTATCCATCTTCAGGCGGGTCTGCCCACATGCAGGTACGCCCACATATGAGTATTGAAGGGTCCTGGCATTAGGAAGGTTGAGAACCACTGATTTAGCTGAATGAGGCTTTCCTATGCTACTGTTGCTTAAACAATTTAAAGCTCAAGAGCTAGAGCTCTTCATGCCTGTGGATTTTGTATTCAGGCAACTGGGAAGCTATATGCCCTGAACCAATTAAATCTTGAGGATAGTTCCAAAAACTTTAAGAAAAAACTATCCCAACTTGCTTGGGGCAGAGCCTTAGTATATTATTCCCACAATACCTCACACATGCGCTCAATAAGATACCTGAGTCCCCATTACAACTTTGTGAACAAGAGATATCTGGGCCCCATGGCAAGGACCCAGGCCTTGAGGAGTCTTTCTTTGAAGAGCAAAAAGATGAGAGAAGTTCATAAGCCCTTTTAAGGCAACTGACCCTTATAATGAATTTATATTTGTCAGTCTAATCCTGTAAATAAGGATTTGTGGGGGCAGAGCCAAGATGGCAGAATAAAAGCAGGAACTTGCATGGGCTTCTGCACCAACCACCTCCTATACCTGTAAAATATGACTCTAAACAAATTTTAGAGCTACAGAACCCACAAAATGACAGAGAGAAACAAATCTTCTGCTGAAGACAACCTAGCAGGCCAACAGGAAGGGTCTATTGTACCAAGCTAGGAGCCGAGCACAGTCCCGCACGAGCCATGTGGCCCCAGGCCCGGGATGGCCCTGACCAGCAGCCGAGATCAGACAAAACTGAATTCAGAAGAGTGAATCACTGGCACCTGTGGTGGTTACCAGACTTTTCAACCTATAAATGCCAAAGAGAAAGCAAAAGGTCAGGGGGCTCTGTCAGAATTGGGTGACAGAAGAGCATGGTCCAGTCCCTGCCCCCGGGGTGAGATGTGGCAGAGGTGTGGGGGCTGCAGGTGTGGTGGCTGCAGCTGCTGCCACATGGCTGCCTCCAGAGCTCCTGGCCTGCACATAGTAGGGCAACCAAGTGACCATTCAGAGGGTAATCACTCTTGCTTTGACCTGCTTGGATTGGGATCATGGTCTTGGGTGATAGTCTTGGAGTGTGTGGCAAATGTGCCAGAGCTTGAGGTGTCTGCAGAGAGGGCGCCCTCCTCATATCTCTGACAACAATTGCAAAAAACCCCAGTGACTTGAGACACAGCTCTCTCCACTCTAGAAGAAGAATTCTACCATAGCAAAGAGTTCAAAAGTCAAGTAATTGGCTGTCAGGATGAGCAAGCAGTGGAAGCACAATCAGACTGCAGAATCCTTTTTTGGGGACAAAAAGGATCAAAACCAGAAGAAGTCAATGAAGTCAAAACTCCTGCATCAAAAGCTTCCAAGAAAAATATGAATTGGTCATAGGACATGGAAGAGCTCAAGAAGGATTTTGAAAATCAAATAAGAATAGTAGAGGAAAAATTGGGAAGACAAATGAGAATGATACAAGAAAATAATGAAAAGTGAGTCAACAATCTGACTGAAGAAACTTACTCAAATGGCAAAAGGGGCCCAAAAAGCCAATGAGAAGAAGAATTCCTTAAAAAGTCAAATTGGCCAGATGGAAACAGAATTTCAAAAACTCACTGAAGAGAATAGTTCTTTCAAAATTAGATTGGAGCACATGGAAGCTAATGACTTTATGAGAAATCAAGATATTATCAAACAGATCCAAACAAATGAAAAAATTGAAGGCAATGTGAAATATCTCATTGGAAAAACCACTGACCTAGAAAATAGATCAAGGACAGATAATTTAAAAATTATTGTACTACCTGAAAGCCATGATACAAAAAAAAAAAAAGAACCTAGAAATCGTTCTTCAAGAAACTCTCAAGGAAAATTGCCCTGATTTTCTAGAACCAGAGGGCAAAATAGAAATTGAAAGAATTCACTGATCACCTCTTGAAAAAGATCCCCAAAACAAAACTCCTAGGAATATCATAGCCAAATTACAGAATTCCCAGATCAAAGAGAAAATATTGCAAGCTGTCAGGAAGAAACAATTCAAATATTGTGGAAACACAATCAGTATAACACAAGATCTAGAAGCTAAGGGATCAAAGGGCTTGAAATATGATATTCCATAGTTCAAAGGAGCTAGGATTAAAACCAAGAATCACTTACCTGGAAAAACTGAGTATAATGCTACAGGGGAAAATATGGTCATTCAATGAAATAGAGGACTTTCAAGCATTCTTGATGAAAAAACCAGAGATGAACAGAAAATTTGACTCTCAAACACAAGAAGCAAGAGAAGCATGAGAAAGTAAACAGGAAAAAGAAATCATAAGGAACTTATTGAAGTTGAATTATTTACATTCCTACATAGAAAAATGATAATTGTAATTCATGAGACTTTTCTCAGTATGAGGATAGTTGAAGCGAATATATATATATGTACATATATACATATGCATATATATGTATGTATAGGAGAGTTTATGTATGTATTAATATATATGTGAGTGTGTGTATATGTGTGTACATGTATACATAGAGAGAGGGCACAGGATCAGTTGAATAGAAAGAGATGATATCTAAAAAATAAAATTAAAAGGTGAGAGAGGAATATAATGAGAGAAGGAGATAGGGAGAGATAGAATAGGGTAAATTATTTCATATAAAAGAGGCAAGAGAAAACTGTTACAATAGAGGAGAAGAGCAGGAAGGTGAAAGGGGATGAGTCAACCTTACTTTCACTGAATTTGGCTTAAGGAGGGAATAACATACACACTTATCCGGGTATCTTACCCTACAGGAAAATGGGGGGAAGGGGATAAGAGGGGGATGATAGAAGACAGGGCAGATTGGGGAAGAGAGGAGTTAGAAGCACATACTTTTGAAAAGGGACATGGTCAAAGGAGAAAACAGAATAAGTGGGAGGCAGGATAGGATGGAGGAAAATATAGTTAGTCTTTCACAATATAACTACTATGGAAACATTTTGCATAACTACACATGTACAACCTATATTGAATTGCTTATCTTCCCAGTGGGAGTGTGTGAGGAGGGAAGAAAGGAAAGAATCTGGAAATCAAAGTTTTAAAAACAAATGTTAAAAAAATTGTTTTTTAACATGCAACTGGGAAATAAGATATACAGGCACTGGGGTATAGAAATCTATCTTCGTCTACTAGAAAGTTAGAGGGGGATGGGG
>CM053590.1:195371720-195402672 GCA_028646515.1 Pseudochirops corinnae | reverse complement strand
TTTTTAACATGCAACTGGGAAATAAGATATACAGGCACTGGGGTATAGAAATCTATCTTCGTCTACTAGAAAGTTAGAGGGGGATGGGGGAGGATATAAGAGAGAGCAGATTGGGGGAAGGGGTATTCAGTAGGCTCACTATCTTGGGATGGGGGAGTAGGGGAAAGACAGGGAAAAAATGTGTAACTCAAAATCTTGTGGAGAATGTTGAAAACTAAAAATAAATAAATAAAAGATTAAAAAGAAATAAAAATTAAAAAAAAGAAAGGTACTAAAAAATATTTGTTTTAGTTTCTTTACATGCACTTCATATTCTGTTTATTTATTTTATTTGTGGGGATGTGTGATGGAAGGAATCTGTGTTGGGAAATTGCTTTAAGATTCTTGGTTAGTGACCTGTGGGGTAAATAAGTAGGGGAACTGGAGAGCTGGCAGGATATGGGGAAGGTATACTTAGAGGGATGAGCTTGGGAGATCTAAATCAGAAATGAAGAACAAGGAGAGGGGACAGATTTAAGTCATGGTCCTAGATGTTTGGTTTTGAATGAGCTTCAAGAAAACAAACAAACAAACAAAATATAATAGCATTTTTGGCTGATGATAATTTTTATTATCACTAATAGTGAAATTTTTGGCAAGAGACATGATTCTACAAAGGATTAAAAACATCTGTCCTGTAAAACATTATGATTTTATTACATAGTGTTCCATTAATAAATTGAATAACTATCCCATTCTTTTGAATAGGAACTGTCACTTTGTCCTTAGAACAGATTTACAATCTGGTCAAAGGACAACCACTTAAAGCGACAATACAGGTAAAACATACAATAGGTATGTATATTCCACAAGTAATAGCCATATTATCTTGGAGCTATTTATTCTGAAATACAATGATCTTGGCATTTTTTATCAAAAATAAGGAACTCAAGTGATGAACTCAAGAAGATGAGAAAGTGGAACGTGTTCATAGGAGACAAAAAGATGTCGCACTCCATTTTTAGCCAGGTAAAGGACTATTCAGGCCTTATGAGAATTGGTATGAGAACAAATAATGACAATAAACCTCAGGGGTTTCTAGAATAATCTTCCTCTCATCAGGACATCAAAAGGCAAACATCCTAGAAAGCCTCCTTGTATTTAGTGGTGCTTTGATAGAAAAGATTACATATTCATATACAGTCAAAGAGCATGTTACATTGCTATGTGATCTCTATAATATCATCAAACACATCAATCAGAATCATTGCTAATCCTATCAAAGAGAGCTCTGGCAATATACATCTCCAAATTTTTGATTACTGAATAGTGGTCTGGGTATTCCTGGTTGGAGATCAGACCAAAGATAAAACGAGTCTACCCATGACTGGACTCTTCATAATCCATCAGGAGTACATCATCCTTCACGTGGTGTATACCTCCTCTATCCAGGTTCATATATATGGGCTAATAGAATTTCTAGCTTCAAAATTCATCTTTAGGGGCTTTAAGGGTCTCTGCTCACCATATAAATACAACATAAATGTCATGACGTTTGAAACTGAAGTGTTTTTAGTCTAACCCCCACTAAAGGCATCATTATCCATAAATTGCAGGACAACTGTCTCTTGCTGCTGACCCAGGCACAGCATCCCTAATTACAGATGATGCTGTCTCTTGGGATACTAAACACTCATTCGGGGTAAACAAGGCCTTAGAATGGCTCAAACAAATGCCAGCTGCTACACAAAATCTTAAGAAAAGACAGAAGCAAAAGTGATACACAGATTTAATTCCTGGGTCAGTTGGGCAGTCATCAGACAGAAGGTGCGTTTGATCCTCATTAGTTTGATTTTTAAATGCCCATTGTTGAGGAACCATTTAAAAATATATATATTGTTACAGAGACAAGATGTCAGAGTAGCAGGAAAACATACATTGAGGCTTCTCACCAAATTATTCCAAATAGATGTGGAAAAATGCTCCAGACTGGCAGAATCAATATGGTGGAATAAGGGGAAGCATTAGAGCTTAACTTACTTCTACCCCGCCCCCACCTCCTCAAAAAAAGATCATAAGAATGTACAAGACTAAATTCTAATCAGGAAAGCCAAGAAGTCACAGGGAGTCATTTTTCCAGCCCAGGATGGCCTAGGGACACAGAAAGAGAGTTCTTTAGACACCAGGGAGGGAAGGGAGCTGGAGGGAGCTGGCAGCAACAACATCAAGGAACATTCCAGAGACTAAGAGAGGGTTGAGTTAGAGTTTTTGAAAGAGATCCCAGAAGATCCCAGAGCAAGCAAGGAGTGTAGAAATGACTGCTAACTGGTAGATCTATTGTCCCTTCCCAGTGCCAGATCACAGATTCCGGGCAGAGAGGAGTAGGTATAAGCATCTGTCATCACTGTGAATCTAGCAGCAGTCTACTGGAATTTCAAATGAAGCAAGCTTTCCTGTCTGTTGCTCAGACCCCAATCTAAGTCAGGAACTTGCAGTGCTCAGACCAAGGGTGCAGAATTCAGGGTTCACTCTGGATGAGCCCACTATTGGGAACACTGAAAGTATGCAGGTCCCCAACCTGAGCTATCCCTGAACTCCTAGAATAACACAACAGTTAATAGTCCAAGAAAGCAGTAATAGGACCAGACTAAAGTTTCCCTTTAGAAGTGGACAGAACTTGACCCTGACAACAACTCCAAAATAAGGAATTATGTATAGAGAATGAGCAAACAAAAAAAGAATCTTGCCATAAAAAGCCATTGTGACAGGAATGCTCAAATCACTAACCCAAAAGAAGAGAATGATGCTTGAGACACAAACCAGAAGAGAATGATCCCAAAACATTTAGGAGAAAAGCCTCAAAGAAAAACACCTCTTGGGCACAAATTCAAATATAATTTCTAGCAGAGATGAAGCAAGAATGAAAATGAGAGTTTTCAAATATTTTCTCAAGTAATTGAGAGCTGGGGGGCTGGGAATGGAAAATAAGTGAGAGTTATAGAAGAATGAATTAGCAGCGTGGCACAGGATATACAAAATCTTTCCCAAGCAACAAACTCCTTGAAAATGAGAATGAACCAAATATAACTTAATGACTATATGAGACAACAGACACATCAAAAGAAAGCCAAAAGACTAAAAAAAACAAAAGATTAATGTGAGGTATCTCACATTTAAAAAAACAAACAAACAAGTGACCTAGAAAATAAATCAAGGAGGAAAAAGAACATTCTAGGGGAAAAAAATAATCCAGGTTTCAAAAAAATGCCATGAGCAGCCTAAAAGAAAAAAATTCAAAGAGGAACCACAGTTAGATTTAGACACAATTTTGCAGTCTAAACAGGAGTAGAGAGCTTGGTATACTATATTCTAAAAGACAAAGGATATAGTCTTACAGTCAAGAATAACTTACGCAGAAAAACTGGGTATAATTCTACCAGAGAAAAGATAGGGGAAATTATCTCACATCATCAGAATGTGCAAATGGGAAAATGGGATAGGGGGAAGAGCCAACACTTGAATCTCACTTTCCTCTCAACTGGTTAAAGGAAGGAAGATACATGCACACACATAGAACTGGGCACAGAAAAATATTTCATTCAATAGGAAAGTGAGAGGAAAAGAGGAGACAGAAGAGGGAATAAGAAAGAAAGTAGATGAAAGCAGAGATTAGTCCTAAATGATGATTCTTTCCTTCCACAGCTTCCTTTAAAGGTGCTAAGATGCCCTTAAGTACCTGAACTACTTTACATAGACTTTTCTGATTTGAGGGATACTTTATCTCATCCATTTTGTCAGGAAAAGCAAAGATGTGGATAGAAAAGTACATGAAAGCTGTCCTTAAGTTTCTGAACAGCCGTCATATGGAAGAGGGATTATACTTTTCTGTTTAGACCAAAATGACAGAACTAGGAGGAACGACTGGAAGCTTCAGAGGGAAGGTTTAGGCTTGGTGTAAAGAAAATTGCTAACAATTAGGGCTGTCTAAAACTTAAACAGGCTACCTGAAGACATGGTGAGTGTTTCTTCACTAAAGGTCTTCCAAAAAAGGCTAGATAACCATTTTTCATGTATTTTGTAGAGGGAATTCTGGGTCAACAGACTGGCCTAGAGGGTAGTTGAGATCCTTTCCAACTCTAGGAATTCAGTGGTTCTGCAAAGAACTAAAAAAAAAAAAAAATCCAGAGCAATCCATGCAGTGAACAATTGTATAATCACACTGAAAAAAAATACTTATTTCCAAGTTATGATACTGATACAATACCAGCTCAATTACTAATTACTAATGCTATTACTAATAAAATCCTAATTCCTCAGAGACTATTATAGTCACCCCTAAATAAAAACAAGACAAAGAGAGGAAAAAGCTATTCCCTCGATTATTGAGAATGTCATCCAGCATTAAGAAGTAGATGGAAGGGAACGGTGAAAGGGGGCAGAAAACTAGAGAGCTTTAGAGGCAGTAGCCCTATCATGAGCTATATGCTGGAGGCAAAGGAAAAGGAAATGACACATTGTTACTCACTTTTCCACTCCCTGCTATTTCTATTCAAATACAAATTTTTCCCACTAGATCGGACACATGTGCTCTAATACATGGAAAAGAAGTGACTTCACACACCACCGGGGAATAGACTATCTAGCAATCCCAGCACCTTGGAAGCATATGATGTCTCTGAAAACCTACCATTGACTAGGGTAGGGCAAGAGTGCCCCTAGTAATGGAAAGTAGGGAAAAAAAGACAATTCACCAGAGAAGAAGGTCAGAAAACATTACACAATGGTTGTCATTTGTTAATTATAGAATTAAACAAATCAGTCAAGTTGGAAAATATGTTTGTTCATTAAAATGACTCATAAAAAGTAGCCCCTTCAGGGACATAGAAAGATAAGCATTTATAAAAACAAGTTGTTCCATCAACAATCTTCCCAATCACAAAGTGAATAGCAGAGCTCAACTTGCGTAATGGAAGGAATGCTTGTTAGCTTTGTTTACATCACTTTCACAACTATGAAATTTTTAGATTTTGAATTCAATTTTAATATTAACGTGTCACTCTCTCAGGTGCCAAAGATACATACACACTGGAGATGCACAGCTGTTAGGATGCAAGATCCCACAGCAGTTCTCTCTTTGACCCTGAAGGGTTACATGAACTGACTTAAACAACTAATAAACTTAGTAGAAAATGTCTGACATTTTAACTGAAGCACTTTATTAGGAAAGGGTCTTTGGTCTGTTGAGTCACAGATAGCGAGTGGAGCTGGAGCCATGAACACACCCATTAACACACGGTGAGGAATGGTTGCCAACAAGAACAGGACAGCCACAGCTGGAGCTCTAACAGGTGCGACAACAGTACAGCAATTTATTTTCAACTCTAATAATATATTTCCAGAGCTCATTGTCAACTCTCTCATTGTACATTTCCACTTGGATGTTCCACCATTACCTCAAATTCAACTTATCTATAACTGAACTCATCATCTTCCCTTCCTAACTGACTTTGTCTTATTTTTATCTTGGGGTGACTAGAATAGTCTCAAAGGATTAGTGGGGGGTTTTCTGTTAACATTAATTATTCCTAATGCCTCAGAGAATCTTTGTTTCTTCTACCTTCCTCTCCTCAAATAAGAAAACGAGCCTGCCCTCTCCTAATTCTCCTATGTCTTTGAGTGTTCCTTCTTACTCTCCTTTGCTGGTTCTTCATTCAGGTCATACTCAATGACTGTGGGTGCCCTCCAAAGCCCTGTCCTGGACCTCCTCTTTTCACTCAATACTATCTCACTTGCAGATGATGGATGCCCAGATCTTTATATCCAGCCCTGGCTTCTTGTTGTAGACAGGCATCTCTAACTGTCCTTGGACATTTCAAGCTGGATGTCTTATGGGAATCTCCATCCAACATGTCTCAAACAGAATTCATTATCCTTCATTTCAAACCTTTCCCATGTAAACTTCTATATTACTTTAGAGTATATGGAGTACCTTCCACCAAGTTACCCAGTGTCATCTTTTACTCTTCTCTGTCATTCACTCCACACAGCCTGTATGTTGTCAAATCTTTTCTCTACCTTTGTATCACCTCTCATATAGCCTCTTCTCTCCACTTATACAGCCAAAACCTCAGTTCACGTCCTCAATAATTTCTTGCCTAAACTATTGTAATAATCTTAATTTTTGCCTTAAAATTTTTTTGTTACAAGTTAATTTTTTTTTTATTCATCTGCCTCTCCCATTCGTCCCTACCTGGCCCCCACGAACTAAATAATTTTTAAAAATCCCTCACTATGTATTTACATTGTCCAGCACACAATAACCTTCCAACTGGTCTCCCTGCCTCAAATCTCTCCCCACTCCAAATCATCCTCCATTCAGCTGCAAATATGATTTTTCTAAAGTGTAGGTCTGACCTCTTCCCTCCTTCCGCCCATCCCCCAATGAACTCTAGTGGCTCCCTGTTATCTCTAAGAGCAAATGAATCAAAGAACCAAGTTCTTCTGTTTGCCATTTAAAACCCTTCTCAACCTGGCCCCATCCTCCACTTCCATGCATTCTCCCATACAGCCACATAGATCCACCTGCAGTTCCTCAAATGACTTTTCATCTGCCATCTCCGTCCCTTCCCATTGCTCTCCTCTGTGCCTGGAATTCTCTGCCCTCTCATCTCCACCTCTTAATTTCCCCAGCTTCCTTCAAGACTTAGCTCACATATTACCTTCCCCCTTCCCGACCCCATCTTCTAATACTTTCCCCTTACAGATTATTTTGAACTATTCTGTATATGTCTCATATATATCTATTTATTTACATGTTGAGGCTCCTTGAGAAGAGGATTCATTTTGCCTTTCTTTCTGTACCTAGCACAGTACCTGGAAAGTATTTAATAAATGTACAAGATCATAATAAATGAATTTCAACAGAATGACTGACTATTAAGTTTTCTATAAATGTTTATGATGATGATGATAGCAGCAGCGGTAGCACGTATGACTTTGGCAACTTGCCAAACTAAATTCTGTGGAGCTCTGGACTTTTAATCAGGAAACCCCAGCTTCAAATTTTGCCTCTGAATCTTCTGAGCTCTGGGAACTCTGTTCACATTACAACCTCTCTAAGCCTTGGTTTTATCATTGGAAAAATGGAAAAAATAGCCCCATAGCACCATGATATCCACAGCAAATTCCCTCTTCTGTCACCTGTAACCAAAGAACACAGAATCTCCAACTGCTCCAACTCACAAAGTTGTAGCCAAGTTTCAACACATCTATCTCAGCAGCAGTTTGATCACCTCAGTTCAGGACAAAAACAATCACAGGAGAGACAGCCCAAAATCCAAGTTCAGGCTTACCTACGGCCAGATATATTCATTAGCTGTCCTGTGCTTAAACCTCGCTGTTTCTGCTGGAGTCTAGAGAAGGATAACGCTGTCTTCCCATCTCTCCTGGGAATACTGTTTACCATGCTAAGAAGTGAAGGAAGAGATAAAAGGTGCAATTACTTCCATTTTAAAGAGGCACAGTCATCCGCTCTCCCTGCTGATCCACAAAATACCTGAGTCCTTTTGCATTGCGTCACACATGACCATATGACTTTTCTTCCCTCAGCTCTGTGAATGCCATGTTGCAAACAGTTACCAAAGCCCATCTTGGATTCATCATAACACAAACACACACACACACAAACACACTCTTATGCATATACCTATAAAATCTATCTTATGGAGAGATTTGACCACAGAATGCCATTTTTCTTAACACCATATTTTTAAGGAAACAATTCTATTAGTCACATTATAGATGCACATATCTTTTAAATTCTAAATTGTAAGTTCCTTGAAAGGCAAGGCAACACAACAAGCATTTGCTAAACACTTTCTACAGGCCTGGCACTGCGCTAAGCACTGGGCATACAAAGACAAGCAAAAAGAAAGCCCTGCCCTTAAGGAGCTTACATTCTAATGGAGGAAGACAACAAAAAAAGGTAGCTGGAAAAATTGCAGAGGGAAAGAGAAGGGGGTGAAGTACTCATAAGAAAAATGATCTGGAAGTCTAAAAGGTCAAAAGCTGAGACAAGAGGTGAAGAAAGTTTGGCCAGGCTGGACCTCTCACCAAAATAAAAGTCCTTGAAGGAACTCATCAATGGGCAAAGGAGGCTGGCTTGGTGTTGGGATGAAAAGGTTGCAGGGGAGGATAGATATTTCAGAGTGAGGAGATCCCAGGTGCTGAACAAAGTTTCAAGGTAAAGTGGCAATTGAGGTATGATAACAAAGAGGAGCAGAACTACTTCCAGGAGCAGAACTGAGAGGAGAAAAAAGTAGGATCCTCATCTTACTTATTTCCATATCCTCAGGCACAAATAATAATTTATTAAACATAGTAGACACATAATAAATTTATTTTAAATGAATGAAATGCATCATATTGTGCAAATGTAAGATACTATTAAAAGATAAGTGAAACACAAAAGTACCTATCAATAAATTGAAATATTAGGTCTTTGGCTACCAAGGATCTGTTGGCCCCTTTTATTGGCAAATAATGGCCTTGCTAATTGTAACAACAAGCACCCTAGCATACCCAGGGTGGCTGCTAGCACAGGTTCTTTGATCTACTTTTCTAAAGGAAAGTAACTCAAAAGGGGTTAACAATCTTACTTTAATCAAACATATATAACATTCATTTAGTTCAGAGGGAAAAGTCAGCACCCTGAACTTCAGAAAACACAAATAGAAATTACAAGCAGACAAAAAATACAGACAGAGAAAATAACACAATTCAACAGGCCAACAGAGAGGGCTTCTGGCTGTCTGACTATTATACATATGTATATATATGTATATACACATAGCTACCAGAGAGAGAAGCACTAACATCTGGGTTTTCAAATCCAGGGGGTTCAATGGTTACTCAGAGTCTCATCTGACCAAATCACACGAGTCTTCCCATCAGTAAGTCCCAAAGAAAAACCTCAGGGTACATATATGGCCTTCTCCAGAGTCAGAGGACTTTGCAACCTTCGTGACCCACTGCATAATTACAAAATAACAAAAGGTATGGGACTTCCTGAAAAACAAGCCTTCCCTAAGCAAGCTTCTCTTGTTGGGCTCCAAGTGAGACCCGTTAAGGGGCAGGGAAGATCTTCAAATTCCCTTACCATTACAATAATAAAAGGAACATGCTCAAAAATGTATTGCCTCAGTTAAACTTAATTTCTATTGTGACACACAGAGATGACAACCTTTCTACTCTTTAGCAGATACCCTGAAAAATTTATCATCCTGAACATAGCCTCTCTGTTCTTAGTAAGGTTAGTTGCTGATAACAGACATATAGATCATCATTAAACCTTTATTCAAGGCCCTTTCCATTGGTAGATCCTACAAAAGGACCTGCTAGAACAGACTTAAAATGCACGGATACCTCCATGCTCCAAAAAGTCTGATTCTATTGAGCAAAACATTTTTTATTTAAAAAAATATTTTTCATTTTTAAACTTAAAGTATACTAAAATTGTTTTAATGGGTTCATAAAGAAGAGGGTATTGGTTGAGAAATGACAGGTATGGAAAGAAACCAAATGCATCAGCAAAAACTTTTCTTTTTAAATTTTAACATTTTTTTAGTTTCAAATCCTCTCCCTTTCTCCTGCCCCAGCCTCACCCATTTATTGAGAGGGTGAACAATATGGTACCCATTGTACATGTGAAGTCATGTAAAACATTTCCATACTGGCCATGATGAAAAAATAATAATAAAGCAAGAAACATAAAGAAAACAAAAGAAAATATTCTTCAAAAAATAAGTTGACATATTAGCACTTGGTACACTTTCCAATCTCTGTCTTAATTCATGCTGTCCATTCTTAAATGTTAAATGTTAAATCCCTCCCTTCCTTCAAGACCAATTTAGGTACTAACTCCTCCACAAAATCTTTTCCTGACTCCATGCCAGGTGAAAGTAATCTCTCCTTTCTCAAGTTTGCCACAGTGCTTTTTTTTTTAAGCTACAAGTTTTATTTATTATAGTTTTTTTTTAAGCCTGGCAAAGGGGTACATGCTTTTAATTTCTGCTACAAGGGAAGTTCATGACTATGGATCACTTGAACTTGGAAGTTCTGAGTTGCTATGGACTAGGATGATTGGGTATTTGTACCAAGTGTGGCACCAATATGGTGAGTTCCCAGGAAGGTGGGGAGTGGGGTCATCAGACTGACTAAGGAGGGGCAGATTGACCCAGGTCAGAAATGCAGCAGATTAAAATTCCAATGCCAATCATTAATAGGAATGAGCTCTCAAGAAGCTGCTTCACTTAACTTAATCTCAAAAAAGGTGGGGGGAGGGGAGAAAAGCAAGCTGTCAATAATAGATACCTTAAGTTTTATGTATTTTTATACTTATCTCATTCTCCCTTGTACACCTTTCCCCATTAGCCTCTAAGCTTCTTAAGAGCAAGATGCCTGTTCTATTTCTGTATCATCGATGCAAAACAAAAAATTTTTGAACATAGCGTTTAATATTTTAATGAATAATTTGGTTTTGATAAATTTGATTATGCATGCCTGCCTAAACACACACACACACACACACACACACACACACACACACACAGTCTATTCCTCCTAAATAGTTAAGCAAAACAGCATAAAAGAGTGATAGTAACTGTTAGTGGATCTGACCTCACATTCTTGTAATTTACTATTTTTTTAAAAGGAAGGGTGTGATCAGTATGCTTGTCATCTTGGGGTGGGGGTAGGGGAGAGATGGAGAGAAAATTTGGAACTCAAAAATCTTGTGGAAATGAATGTTGACGGGAAACAAGATATACAGGCACTGGGGTAGGGAGATCCATCTTGCCCTACTAGAAAGTCAGAGGGGTGATGGGGGAGGATATAGGAGAGAGCAGATTGGGGGAGGTGGTCTACAGTGGGAGCACTGTTTTGGGGTAGTAGGTAGGGGAAAGATGGGGAGAAAATTTGTAACTCAAAATCTCATGGAAATAAATGATGTGTCAGAGGGGAGAGGGGGAGGACATAGGAGAGAGCAGATTGGGGGAAGGGTTATACAGTGGGATGGCTGTTTTGGGGTGGTGGGTAGGGGAAAGATTGGGAGAAAATTTGTAACTCAAAATCTTGTGGAAATGAGTGATGTAAACAAGAAAATAAATAAATAAATTTATTTTAAAAAAAGAAATAAATAATGTAAACTAAAAATAAACAAAAGTTTAAATATGTAAAAAAAAAAAAGAAATGAATGTTGCAAACAAAATAAATAAATAAATTCTGGGAGGAAAAAGGAAAGGTATGTTTTAGCATTAGCAGGTATCAATGTTTTCCATTGTATTTGCCCAAAATTTTATTGTAATTTAATGCTGCCTTCATTTTAAATAATCAATGGAGATATTGTTTTTGGTTTTGCTTTCTTTACTCTGCAAAATTTTATACACATTTTCCTATATTTCTTTAAGTTATTTGCACTTACCTTACAATAACATTCCATAACATTCCTAAGGTTCAATTTAGTTAGCCATTCCCTACGTGTTGGGAACACATAAATAGTGCTGCCACGAATATTTTTGAACATATAGGACTTTCCTTACTAAGTGCCAAAAAAAACTTCATTTAAAAATCCTGTAGTGGAATATTTAGGTCCAAGTATATGAATAAGCAATTTTCCAAAGAACAAACACAAACTGGCAAATACAATAAAAGACCTAAATATTCAGTGTTGAGTAAGCTGTGGGTATACAGGCATACTAAAACACACTAGCAGGGCCATGAATTGCCCAAATCATTTTGGAAAGCAATTTGGTATTATACAAACAAGTTACTGACTTGTTCATAATCTTTGACCCAGCAACTGAGCTGAATTAAATACATGATCTTCTGCAACCAAGTGATGTAATTAGCATATAGTAATTCTTTTATTAACAGAAGGGATACATTCCAACATACTGAGAAGTTCCCCTAGACTACACATTATGGTACATAAATATCCATATCTTCCATTTTACCTTTGAGCAGACCTAGAATGCTTGCCACCACTTGTGAGATGAGTCCAGAGAGTCTGTCTGAGGTCCTCATGGACTGCTGGTCTAGAGGATAAGGTTAGCTTGCTGACTTTGAAATCCTGAGTAACCAATACTAGTAACCAACAATCCTGTTTCGTGAGCCCTTCACCTTCTTGAGGTTTCTGTGTACATTTTATGTAAGCTGCCCTACTTATCCTGGTGAGAGGTAAGTAAAAAATTCCATTTGAATTGTCCTTGTAATGACAATTATCCATTGGGGGTAAATTTCAGATACCTTTGGCATGAGGACCCAGAGGAAATTGAACTGGACTTCAAAGGGGATTGCCTACAGGGCTCCTCCCCTTATAAGGAACTGCCTTTTTCAGTTCAGAAACTCCCCGTGCTCCCAGTCAGCTCTGACCAATGGATCTAGCATCTCCGTTGTTTCCAACTCAAGGTTGCCTCCATGACTTAAGTCTAACAACTTCAAGATTGCTATTTACTCACCTATGATCAAACTAAGAAATGAAAAGCAAAAGAGTACGCCAAGGGCCCAGGATCAGGCTTGCCTAGTTGAAACCAGAACCTTCCCCTACCCCTTCATCAAGAAGCTCAAGGGTATTATAATACGGTGCAGCAGTCAAGAGAAAAACAATTGCAGTTGGATTACCCTCTTTTATAGGTTCATTGAGTCATCAGCTCTTCCTACTCAGTGGCCAATAAAAAGATGGTTCTTTTCATCTGCAAAGCACCTCCCGCTGCTAAGCTAGCACACGTAGTCACCTGGAATCTGACTTCAAATGTTCCATGCAGCACCTGGTGTAATGGGAATGGGAATTTGAAGATCTTCCCTGCCCCTTGATAGGCTCAAGTGTATTTGAGGACCTTCCCTGATTTGAAAGTAAACTCTGCCCCCTAATAGGTTGCATGTGGTCACATGGAGCCTGTGGTGGGAAGCTTATTTTTCAGGAAGGCACAACTTTCTGTTACTTTGTAGTCCAGTGGGTCAGGAGGATTGTGATGCTATCCATCCCTGGAGAAGGCTATATATATATACACCTCTGAGGTGAGGTTTTGCTTTGGGGATCACTTTGGGAAGAGTTGTGGTGATTTGGCCAGATGAGACTCCAGGCAGCTGTTAAGCTTCTCCGGGCTTTGAAAACCCAGATGTTGGTGCTTCTCTCTCTGGTGACTAACACATAGTATGTGACAGTTAGGAGCCCTGTCTATTGAATTGAATTATTTTCTCAAGTCTGTATTTTTTGTCCACTTTTAACTTCTGTTTGTATTCTCTGAAGTTCAGGATGCTGACTTATTCCCCCGAACTAGGTAAATGATATATATTTAATTAAAGTAAGATGGTTAACCCGTTTTTGAGTTGCTTTCCTTTAGAAAAGCAGATCTAAGAACCTGTACTAGCAGCCATCCTGGGTATGCTAGGGTGCTTGCTGCTACACCTGGTCACACTCTGTTTTATGTAAAAGGTAAACTCAAGTACACAGTTTTTAAGTTATTCAAAATCAAACAGCATTGGATGATAACACTAAAGAATAGATCCCAGGTCTTCTGATTCACAGTTCTGGGGCTTATTTTCAGGATTCAAGAGTTCTCTCATCAGAACATGTCAAATCAGCAAGCTTTTATTAAAGCACCTACTATGTGCTAGGCATTGTACTGAGAACTAAGGATAGAAAGGGAGCAAAAAATGTCCCTACCATCAAAAAGCTCACAATCTAATGAGCAAAACATATAAACAAATAAATATAAATTTATAACATATAAATAAGATATATAGATACAAACATATAAACAACTATATATAAACAAGATATACACACACATACACATATATACATATATATGTATATATATATGAGATAAATTGGAGATGATCTCAGAGTGAAGGCACTTAAACTATGTAGGATGAGGAAAGGCTTATTGCAGAATGTGGAATTTTAGCTGAGTCATGAAGGAAGCTAGAGAAGTCAGGAGCCATAAGGAGAGAGAGAAAGATTTCCAGGCATGGGCAACAGAAAGTTAAAAGCCACAGAGTAGGGAGATGGAATGTCTTTTTTGAGGAACAGAAAGGCCAGTATCACTGGATTGTAATGTGGAAGGGAATAAAATATAAAAATACTGGAGATGTGACAGGAAGGACTTGAAAAGCAAAACAGAGGATTTTATATTTTATCCTGAAGTTAATAGAGAGCCAACAGGGAGAGAGAGGATCAGATATGCACTTTAGGAAAATAATTTTGGTAGCTGAGTAGAGGATAGTGGGAAATGGGGAGAAATTTGAGGCAGAAAGACCAACCAGTAGGCTATTGCAAATAGTCCAGCCATGTGGTGATGTCAGCCTCAATTTGAGGAGAGGCTGAATGACTGAAGACAAAGGGAGATATATAAGCAATATGAAGACAGAAATTACAGGACTTGGCAACAGACTGGATGTGGGATAAGAGAGAGTAATGAGTCAAGGATGATGCTTAGATTGTAGTACTAAGTGGAACAATAGCAGGGCTCTTGAGAGTAATAGAGAAGTTAGGAAGAAGAGAGGATTTGGGAGGAATAATCATGAGTTCAGTTCTGGATATGTTGAGTTTACAATGTCTGTGGGATGTCCAGTTCAAGATGTCAAATAGGAAATTGGAGACATAAGACTGTAGATCAGGAGAAGTTAGGGATGGATAAATTGATCTGAGACTCATCTGCAAAGAGATGATTACCAAATACATGAGAGCTGGTTAGACTATGAAATACAACAGTATAGAGGGAGATGAGGAAAGGGTTGAGGACAGAACATTAGAGAATACCCAAAGTTAAGTAATCATGAACTAGATGAAAATCCAACAAAGTAGGGTAAGAGATAGTTAGACAGGTAGGAGAACCAGGAGAGAAAAGTGTGATGAAAACCTAGAGAAAAGAGAGTATCCAAAAGACAAAGTCAAAGGCTATAGAGAGGTCAAGAAGATGAGGGTGAAAAAAACAAAACAAAACAAAACATTAGAAATTGGCAGTTAAAAGATCATTGGTCACTTTTGGAGACAGAAGTTTCAGTTGAGTGACAAGGTTGGAAACCAGACTATAAGATGTTTAAAAGAGGGTTGAAAGGAAAGAAAGTAGAGGTATATGAGTTTCTTGAGAGATTTTTCAATGACTAAAAAAAAAATATTTGACAAAACAAAATATCCCCTTATAGGTTCTTTATGCCAGGTATTTTCCCTTCCATACATCAAAATGGTTCAAAATTTCTCTGAATTTGTAACAACAGAAATGACCCTATTCAATGATCCTCTAGCAATAAACATCAGATGAAGCATAAAACCAAGATAAGTAATCTTGCCAAAAGTATTTGCTAGGATGATGGAGAAGATCTAATACAGAGTTCAGTCTCCAGGGGGTTCTTTGTAGATGGTGAGCTCCTCCAGAAACTCCTATGTGCTGAAGCCATTTGGCTGTTTGAACAAGCCCCACAACATTGCAGAGACATTGCATTGAAGGGGGTATCTGAAAGTTCATTATTTTGGGGACTCTTTTCTGCCTTTTCCAGTCCCATACTTCTGTTTTCATCCTCCTCCCTATGTGGACTTCAGGGGGCTAGTTGAGAAGGGGTTAGGAAACTACTGAGCTCAGGGACTTCAAGAAGCCTCTGCAGTTGGGGATTTTCTTCATTTTTCTCTCACTCCCGTTGACTACTTTTTCTTCCTATGTAATACCAAAGAGTTGTAACTAGCATTGCCCTCCTGAGCCTATCTTTCCTCCACAATTTTTTTTCCCTTGGGGCTCCACATTTCTCCATAGCCATCAATTTTCTTTTCTCTCAAGTCTCGAGGCTAGTCCAATTCACAGGCCTCAAAATGCCCCAGCATGGCTGGCCCCAGAGACACCAACAAAGAATAAACTCCAAAAGTTAATGCCTTAGACATCAGCACCCGTAAGGATTACAAAAATGCGATGGTATCATATAAGAGAAACAATAACAGAGTCTGAACTGGGGGGAGTGGGGAGCAATAGCAGAGACACAAATGAAAAAAAATAAAAGGCTAACTTTCATAACTATAAATGTAAATTGATTTAACAATCCAATAAAATGAAATAATAGCAGACTGGGGAAAAATCACCGTTACTTATAAGAACACAGCAATAAAGCATAGAAATACTCTGTCTGTCTCTCTGTCTTTGTCTCTGTCTCTGTCTCTCTCTTTCTCTCTCTCTCTCTCTCTCTCTCTCTCTCTCTCTCTCTCTCTCTCACACACACACACACACACACACACACACACACACACACACACACACACACACACACACACACACACACACACACACACTGAGAGGCTGGAGCGAAATTTAATATGTATCAGGTGAGTCTAAAAAAAAATCAGGAGTTGCAATCATGCTATTACACAAAGCAAAAACAAAAATACACAATATAGAGACAAACAAGGCATTATGTTATACTGAAAGGAGCCATAGGCAACAAAACAATATCAGTATTAAATCTACTTGTTCCAATTGTCTTAACATCTAAATTAAAAAAGGAAAAATTAACTAAGGTACAAAAGACTTAGTAACCCAACAACAGTGTGACCCAACAACGATAGTACACTTGTAATGTCTCTCTCAGATTTGGAGAAATCTAACAGAAAGATCAAAAGGGAAATAGACAGAACTGAACAAACCACTGGAGAAACTCATTGAAATACTTAAATGTCCTAAATGGGACTAATAAAGAACATACATATTTCTCAGCTAATGACTGGGCCAAATCAGTATAATAAAATTATACAGTCTTAATGTTGTAACCGTCAATGTTATAAAGGGATACTTTGTGGAATATAATAAAATAATAACATTTATTTGGTGAAATAAAAAATTTCAATTATCAAAGGATATATTTATTAAATAAAAGGGGAATAGCTGTTCCAAACCTCAAACAAAAGTACAAAACAGTAGTCGTGAAAAAGATTTGACATTGTTTTAAAAATAAGGTAGTAGGTCAATGAAAGAAACTAGACAAGAGAGAAACATAAATACTGAAATTAAATAATTTCCATTTTCAACAAATCCCAAAACATAAATTACTTGGGAAATAACTCCCCATCTGGAAAGAATTGTTGGAAAACCTGGAAAGCACTCTGGCATATATGAGGCCTAGGCCAGCACCTTATGCAATAAGCCACAAAATATTCACAACAGATATATAATCTCAATATTAAAGATCATACTATTAAAAATTAGTAGATAAGCAGATCATATACCTTTCACAACTATGGGAAGGAGATATATTCTTAATGAAACAAAAGATAGAAGCAGTTACAAAAGATAAAATAGATAATTTTATATGAAACTGAAAAGCTTCTAAGCAAGCAAAATTAATACTTCCAAGATAAAAAGGAAAATGATCAAATGGGAAAAATTATTTTATCAAATTTCTCTGATAAGGGATTGCTATTTAAGATATGTAGATAACTAATAGATATATAAGACTTGTTAAGGCCATTTCCCAGGAGATAAGTGGTCAAAAGATATAAACAAACAGTTATTTAAAAAGAATTGCAAAATATTAACAAACTACATGAAGGAAGGCTCCTAATCACTAATTTGAAGAAAATGCAAATCAAAACAATTTTTAAAATATGTATTTATTTACTCTTAGTTTATAACATTCAGTTCCACAATCCCTTGAGTTTCAAATTTTCTCGCCCTCCCTCTTCTCCCCCTCTCCGTCTCCCCATGGTTGCATGCAATCAAATACAGGTTCTACAAATACCTTCACATTAAACATTAGTCAAGTTGTAAAGAAGGATTATAACCAATGGAGTGACCAATGAGAAAGAAGAGACAAAAGAAAACAAAACCCAAAGGAGAGAGAGCAAGTAGTTTGCTTCAATCTGCATTCAGACTCTGTAGTTCTTTCTCTGGATGTGGATAGCCCTTTCCATCATGAGTCTTTTGTAGTTGTATTCTAACCTGTATTGCTGAAAGGAGTCCCATCTATCAAAGTCAGTCATCACACACACGATGTGTCTATAACTGTGTACAAAATTTTCCTGGTTCTGCTCTCCTCACTCAGCATCAATTTATATAAGTCTCTCCAGGTTATTATGAAGTCTGTCTGCTCCTCATTTGTTATAGTACAATAGTACTCCATTACATTCATATACCCCAATTTGTTTAGCCATTCCCCAATTGATGAGCATCCCTTTGACTTCCAATTCTTTACCACCACAAAAAGAGCTGCTATAAATATTTTTGTACATACGGGACCTTTTCCCACTTCTATAATCTCTTTCAGATACAGTCCTGGAAGTGGTATTGCTGGGTCAAAGGGTATGCACAAATCAAAACAATTCTGAAGTTTGATTTTACAGCCAGAAAACTGGCAAAGATGATAAAAATGGGAATAGTCAGTGTTTGAGGAGTTGTGGGAAAATAGGTATTCTAGTGCATTATTGGTAGAATTTGTGAATTACTACAATCATTTTGGAAAGCAATGTGGAAAAGTAAATTTCAAATAAAGTTACTAAAATATCCATACCTTTTGACCCAGAGATTTCACTATGTGGGTTTATTTTATATCCTGCAACTTTGCTAAATTTATTTATTGTCTCGTGAAGTTTTTTCAGAGATTTCACTATGAGGCATCTATCTCAAGGAGGTTATTGATAAGAAGAAAGTCCCCACACAAACCCAAATTTTTGGCAGCACTTTTGGCTTTGATTGCATGTAGACAGCTGATTTGGAAATAACTATCACATTGCTAACCAGTCATCTCTTATTAAACTATAATCGATTACATTATTTGTGACATTATTTGGTACTTTGCATGTCCAGGACCTCTCAATTAACTGATCAGATAGAATATTGATGATAAAGAAGTATAGATTTGAATAGTCTATAAACCCTGGAGTCAAGGGTAGGGAGCAGACAGAGGCAAGGAAGGAGTTAATGGACTGAGTGAGGTGTGAAAAGGTGAATGATGAAGGTAAAGAGCTGCTTTGGTCTGTAAGAAAGAATGAGAGATACTAGGGAAGGCCCCTGGATAAAGGACCGTTCTCAGGAGTCTCAGACCTCATAACTTACGATGATAAGCTCCAGAATGTAAGCATGCTAAAACGTGAAGCTGATATGAGAATGGCTATGAAGGTTTGCAGGATCATGAATAGAATGGAGGAAACACCACGTACCAGAGGGTAAACGTTATTAGAATCCTGTCTCGATGTGGCACAGTGGATGGTCAACAGACACGGAGTCAGGGCGGAGCTGGGTGTGGATCCCTCCTCAGATATCTCCTAGCTATGTGATCCTGGACAAATGACTTATTTTTCCTCAGCTCTAGTTTTCTCTTCTGTAAAATGGGAATGACAATAGCCCCTACTTCACAGAATTACTCTGAGGATCAAATAAAGTACTTTACAGATCTTAAATCGTTCGATAAATGTTAGCTATCATTATTACTATTATGTTTGAGCTTGAACAATTTACTTCACTTCTCTACTAGTCCTTAAAAGAGGGGACATGCCTTTCTACAAGGACTTGGTATCTGGATAAATCTGTCCAACAAGAATGTGAACTCTAAGAACAGAGATTATGTCTTTTCTTCTTTGGTATCTCCAAAGGGTCCATTGTGGGGTTGGGCATTACTTTGATAATACTCTAGAATTCTCCCAGGGAACTGAAATTAGGTCCAAAACTACCTTTTCAAAGTTGGAATATTTCCATTTCTCGAGCCCTGGCACACATCTCCAATTTTCCATGATTTTTCAAAAATCCATGATAGCGACCCAGCAATCCTATCCACAAATTCTTTCAATACTCTGGAATGCTGTCTGTATGACCTGTTAACTTGAACTCATTGAGAGCACTTAGGTATTTTCTCTTCAATTATCTTGTATTTTAATTCCTTGCTAAACCCTTTTTTGTTTGTTTCCTTTTTACTTCCCATCCTGAAAATATCTTTTTTTCTTGATAGAGAAAAAAGAAAGAAAACAGGAGTCAGACAGTTCTATCTTCTCTTCACTATTAATTCTTTGTTTTATCTGAACAGTCATACATTGCATTACTCTAACCCCCAATCCCATTCACTACCATAGATTTGTGTTACTTTTTAAAAATCTATCCTCATTTACCTACCTTTGCTTCCTTCCTCTGTATGTCTTTTAAAAAAATGCTAGTACCTTGTTCTCGCTCCGCTAAAGTCTCCTTGTGTTTTACCTCCCACCGACCTTTTGTAACTGGATGCCTATCAACTACCAAAGCAACTCAAGGTCGCCCAGAGATCTAGTGGAAGTAGGCCTGAGATACCAGGCTCATTTTGCTACCAGCCTGTTCCCTCCTCCAGAAACAGCTAAGAAACTGTAGAATGGCTATTTTTAGCCTCAAAGTTTTCATTCCCTTTGCCTCTGGGAAATGTCAGAGTGAGCATTCAGATACTCAGTTAAAGCCATCAGAGGTTGGCACCATAAAGAAGATCAGTAGTTCATACAGTTTTCTTCTGAAATCTACAACTGACAGGTGTTTTTATAGCTCAGTCTTAGGCAAGAGAACCCTGGAATCTGTTGCATTTCTGGACTTAAATTTGCTTAACCCATTACCTAATTTATGTTAATTCTCCAAACCTGCAAAGAAGGTATCAAATCAATTTAGATACTATAGTGCAGCTGTCATCAAATAGAACTTGAATGTATACAGAACAGAAAATATAAACAAACAAAAATCAAGCGTAGGTTTAGGAACATTTTGTGTGTTTGCTAAGGGCAAGTCTCAAATTAGATCATCTAAATAGCTGCCTTCACTTTCAGGAAAAAAAAAGGATCAGAATGTAAGATCATATTCTCCTGTCTTTAGCTGGCTGATGTTTTCATTCAGGGCAGGCCACGATCCAATGAACAAAATCAAGGTTAATCTGAGACACTTTTAGCTTCTGAGTCCAATTTGACTTATGATGAATTCTCTGTCCCAAACCATATTTTATTCCAATGTTCTGAAATGTGTACAGAAAGGAAGTTTAGGGCTGGAGAAGCAGAAAATTAACATTTCCACAGTAACAAAGCACTCCTTGAAGAGGATTTTTTTGTCTGACGCTCCACCTCACTCAATAAACTTTTGCAGCTGTTCCTGTCCCTGTTTATATAATATTCAGATGTACCTGAAAACCAGATTACACGTTCAAAGTTTCATTTGCAATTAGGAACATTGTCATGATCTAATCAACTTCTTTTGATGTAGCTGGAGAAAAGTAAAATTCTGCTCTTTCTGCCTCTCTCTGTCTCTGTCTCTCTCTCTCTAACTCCCCACTTCCCCCCCCCCCCAAAAAAACTGTCTCTGTCAAAAAGAACATTCAAGGTATTGAAAAAGGATGTACTGCTCATTGGCTAATTTTTAAAGATGTTTTTAAATAACAGCCTCATTCTAGCTACACTTTCATTTATAGTTCTGAAATATCTATTTTGTCAGATAGCAATGTGCTACTTAATTACTTTACTCTGTGAATGCAAATTATGTAATAAGCTGACACTAACTTCCTTAACCAGTTTGTTAAGAAGGAAAATAATTCGTTCTAACTGTTCAATCTGCTGGAGTGGAATTTTCTTCAGTGAAACTTGCAAAATTTCACAGATTCTAGTCAAGTCATTTGCAACTTTGCTAAAATGCATTTTTTTCTCTCCCAAACCCATCACATTATAACATTCATTTTACAGCTGAGGTTTTTACTCTATCAGACTAACTCCTTTCTGACACATGAAGAATTTGATAAATATAGTTACATGAGATTTTAAAAACTGAGATATTAAGAACATTTCATGACTTTATTACATGATCAAATTGAAGAAATCTCTAATGACTCATCTCACCATAATCTTTTTTGAAAGATTTCAAAATTGTGTGTTTTAGAAAATACACTGTGACATATAGGAAGTAAAAAAAAAAATTAATGAGGAAAATAAATAATGAAAATGTTTAATTTTCTTGTACTGTATTCAAGTTCATGAAATATAAATTAATTTTATTATGTGTCTAGTACTGCACTAGGCACTGTGGGGTATCCCAAAGAAGAAATGATATGGTCTCGGTTCTTAGAGTTTACAATCTTGTTGGACAGATTTATCCAGATATCAATTCCTTGTAGAAAAGTATCTTGCCTCTTTTAGTCTGAGGGCTAGCAGAGAGGTGAAGTAAACTGTCCAAGGTCATATAGGTGGTAATAATAACAGTAACTACAGCTAATAATTACAGTCCTTTAAGATCTGCAAATTACTTTAAACTTGATCCTCACAATAATCCTGTGAAGTAGGGGCTATTCTTATCTCCGTTTTACAGAAGAGATAACTAGAGTTGAGAAAAAGTAAGTAATTTGTCTAAGACCACATAGCTACAAGGTATCTGAGGAGGGATCCACACCCAGGTGTGCCCTGACTCCAAGTCTATCCACTATGCCACATCGAGCCAGGATTGCAATAATGTATGGCTTATGTCGTCTTTCCACTACACCATTCATGATCCTTTAAACCAGCGGTTCTCAACCTGTGGGTTACGTTCAATTTGTAACAATGAAAATACATCTTGCATATCAGATATTTACATTACAATTCATAACAGTAGCAAAATTACAGTTATGAAGTAGCAACGAAAATAATTTTATGGTTGGAGGTCACCACAACATGAGGAGCTGTATTAAAGGGTCTCGGCATTAGGAAGGTTGAGAACCACTGCTTTAAAGTAAACCTTCATAGCCATTCCCTCATCAGCTTCACATTCCAACATGCTTATATTCTGGAGCTTATCATCACAATTTATGAATTCTGAGAATTGCTCCTTATCTAATGGCCTTACTTAGTCTCTCTTTCTCTTATACAGACCAAACCAGCTCTCTACCCTCTCTAAAATCTTCATTCATTTAACTTTTCCCACTTCACTCAGTCCAACTCCCTCCTTGCTATCTGAGGCTCCTTTTCTACCCCTCTCTTTAGTGCAAGGCTTATATTTTTCACATCTATGCCTATGTATCATGAATATCCTATGTGAAAAGCAAACTGAGAGGTCTTGGAGATGTAAAGTACAAATAATGTCACCAAAAAATGTAATTTGTTATATTTTAACAGGACATGACTGGTTAACAGTAAGACAATCATTTCCAAATCACTGTCTACCCCAAGTAGAAATAAACTCTTTGAGGGAAGGGAATATTTTTGGTTTGGCCTTTGAAACCTCAGAGTCCTGCTAGCTATAATATTAATGGAACAGGAGGATCTTCACTGTGCATTAATATGTCCATGTGACCACGTGTCTCCTTTTCCCTTGGAACAGGAGCCGTCTTCTCAGGTCTAAATGTACACAGGTATTTCAGTCACAGATGCCTTGCTGTTTTCACAGCTGTGACACATCCTGAGTCACAGAGAGCTCATTGAGGGAGGAACCTGCTTAAGGAGGAGCTTGCTTAGGGGAGGCTTGCTAGCAGGAAGGCTTTCACACCGTTTGGTACTAAGCTAATTAGGCCATGAGTCACAAGGGTTATGATGCCTTCTGGCTCTGAGTCTATGAGTTGAAAACTACATATATTCTGAGGGTGGTATTTTACTTTGGGGGTTCACTCATGAGAAGGACCTTTTGATTCCCTGGACAGGACTCTGAGTAGTCCCCCAAATGCTCAGAGGTTTGTGCTCTCCTGGTCCAGTGGTGTATGTAGGGGGTTGTATTACTTTGTTCAGATAATAGGAGCCCTGTCTGTTGAATCTCTATGCCAATTTCTCTGTTTGTATTTTCTACTTATCTGTAATTAAAGTAAGATTGTTGACCCCTTTAAAAGTTGTCTTTCCTTTAGCAAAGCAGATCAAAGAACCTATGCTAGCAGGCTGTATGGGATAAGTGAAAACTTCTCAATTTGGGGTGGTTAACTTTCCCTTCCTCCTTCTTCATCGCTTCTGTCAATCACTTTTATCTTCCTTTGTCTGTTTTCCCGCCTTGGTGGGACCCTCCCCGCCCCTCTTTCCTTGCTGTCCCAGTTGGGGAAGAATTTGGTGAAGTATGCCTCTCCACCAATGAGGGAGGAAACTGTTGGGGAGGGGTCTTGACTAAGTTAAGTTATAAATTCCGGCACTATCTTTTGTAAGTTGCCTCTTCTCCATGATGTCATGAGGAAGACCACCCTCTTCTCCCAGGGAAGAGAATAAACTCTTGTTCTTATCCTAAGAGACCTCTGTGTTTATTTTTTTTTTTTTTACTAAATCAAGGATGAAGGGTTTTTTTCATCCCAAACAAGGCCGTCCTAGATGCTGCTAGGGTGCTTGCTATTACACTAGCCCAGGGCCTTTCACAGAGCAGGTATTTAATATGTGCTCGATGACTTGAATCTAATTGCTTCTCTTTTCCAGTCATTCCACCACTACCAAGTCTACATACTGGTCCCCTAGTACCCCTACATTTCTAGATGACTTCTAGCTATCTTGTCTCCAAGGATATTATGAGACTTTGTTGAGTGACTTAATTGAAATTGCAGCATTCTACTGATAGAGTAACCCTGCCAAAAATGGAAGTAACGTTAGCTTGGCATGAACTGTTTTGGAGGAATCCATGCAGTCTCGTAGTGATGGTTGCTTTCTATTCTACATGCTCACAAACCCGGCCCTAGGAGAATACTTCAGAGTTATAATAATGACAATGACAGGGAGCAGAGATGTAGCACTACAAGGTATTGAAGTGTTCACCTGTCATCTCATCTGATCCTCACAACCATCTTATGATTTAGGTGCCTTTATTATCCCTGCTTCGAAGATAAGGAAACTGAGGCTGAAAGGGGCTGAGTGACTTGTCCAGGTAGGTGATACACAGCTAGTCAATTGCTGGGGCAGGATTTGAACTCAGATCTTCCTGACTCCAAGCCTAGCAGCTCTTGTCAACAATACCACCCAGGTACCATTTTCCATGTAATTACCTAATTATCAAATGGCTCTGGGGCATCAGGGTTCCCCAGTTTTTAATATAGGGGATTTCCCTACATCTTTCTCACATGTCCATGTAAATGAGTAGGCTGAGAAAAAGACTCAGAGTCAAGCAGAGACTAACCTCAGCAGGTCAGGTCATTTTTTCAGCTGTCAGTTAAACCATGTCCCTGGATATGCAGATACAACTGCTCCATGTCTGAGAGAAGCATTGTCCAGCCCAGGGATGGGGAACCTGCAGCCTCAAAGCCACGTGTGGCCCTCTAGGTCCTCAAGTGCATCCCTTTGACTAAATCCAAACTTCATAGAACAAATCCCCTTAATAAAGGATTGTTCTGTAAAACTTGGACTTGGTCAAAAGGCCACACCCAAGGACCTAGAAGGCCTCATGTGGCCTTAAGGCTGCAGTTTTCCCACCCCTAGTCCAGCCTATTACATGCAGTCACTAGAGGGAAGGAAGTGAGAAAGGGGAATAATACTGACAAACAGGGCGGTAGAGGAAGGACAGTGAGGAAATTCACATTGGATGACATGTCCTCACAGTGATGCAGAAGGCTTCATCATGATCTATAAGTGTGAGTGACAGAACGTCATCCTTAGCTGTAGAGCGGGGCTATCACTGATGGATGGATGAGAGGATAAAAGGGTGTGAACAGCCTCTGTGGGACATGAGATGAAGAGTTCATAAGGTTCACAACCCTCGGGTTGGGAAGAATTGGAACAGCAGTGAGAATCCATCCAAGGCTATGGTGTTTGAGTCTGTAGCGGGTGAATCACCTCCCTGGATACAACACAGTAACCACGGAACCAGAGCAGAAATATAGGACAGTGAGGATTAACCCGGGGGTGAGGATTCCCAAGTTGGGCATGGTGGAAAATCAAGAAGGCAAATAATTATAGCTGCTGAAATGTGTAAGGTGCTAGAAGACCATGTCTTGACCCAAGACTGAGCTTGGAAACAAGTAATTTTGAGTAGAGAACTGGGAGAAAATGAATTGAAGGACATTATGATTTCCATCTGAGAAAAGTCATTCTTTGAGGAATGAAGTAATTTTCCCAAGTTCTCACAGTTGGTTTGTGGCAAAAGTTGGGTCTAGAAACAGAATCAAAGGATCGGTGATCTTCCTGATGTGTGAGTTAGAAAACTATTTACCCAATTAAAGAAAAATCAGAGGAACACTTGCGGTGAACAGGAACATTTTTTCACCAATTCCCGGGAACGGGGCGTCCCTCTCCAATGCAGGTCAGAAGAAGGAGGCCACTGAACCCTTGGGGGTTGAGGTTTTATACCCTGAGTGTCGTAAAGATACATTCTTTCGTCGTCCCTGACTTCTATTGGATGAGAATGGGGGTACAAGCTCAGCGCGGGAAGAGGACAAAGAGACAAGAGCAAGTTCTAGGACTGCCCTGACTCCCATTGGAAGAGGGGAGGGAATTCAAACAAAGAAGTCTCAACCCGCCCTGCCCTGCTGTCCCTCACCTCGGCTTGTGCAAAGGATCAGGCGCACATTCTGGTACAGAGGTAGATACATAGTGAGGTAAAGGAAACAGACTTAATCCTACTGAGGGGAAAACAGAGAACGGGCTAAGGGATTACCGAGTCTCCCTCTTCCTCCAAGAAAACCCCTCCCCTCCCCATTGCTGTCTTTCATTCCCTTCCTATCTCTGGGGAGTCTTCATCCAGGGTCTCCCCATTCACTTTTACACCATGTTGTCTTTTGTGGTCTTCTTAGACCTTACTCCTCAACATGTACTCTTCCATGCAGGGACACTGGTCTCTTGGCTGTACCATGAACACAATACTCCATCTCTGTGCTCCAGGCATTTTCTCTGGCTGTTCCCCAGACCTGGAACAATCTTCCTCCTCTGCTCCACCTACTGACGTCCCTGGCTTCTCTTAAGTTCCAATTAAAATCCCAATTCTACAGGAAGTCTTCTTCAATGCCTCTTAATTCCAATTATCTGTTTAATTATTTAATTATATTATTAATATATCTTGATTCCCTCTGTTAATTATTTCTTGCTGTTCAGTCATTTCAGTTGTGTCCAACTCTTAGCAACCCCACTTGGAGTTTTCTTGGCAAGGATATTGGAGTGGTTTCCATTTCCTCTTTCAGCTCATTTTATAGATGAGGAAACTGAGGCAAATAGTAACTTATCCAGGGTCACACAGTATCTGAGGTCATTTTAAAATTCAGGTCTTACTGACTCCAGCCCCAGTTTTCCATCCATTGTGCCACCTAGCTGCCCACAGTCATTTCTTACTTACTCCCTATGAGCTTTCTTTGCATATTGTCTCTCCCATTACATTTTAAGCTCCTTGAGGTCAAGGACTGTCCTTTGCCTCTTATGAATCCGCAGCCCTTAGGATTATTCCTTGCACATAGCATAGTAAATGTTTATTGATTGCTTGGTAAGTACTTATTAAGTCTGAATGGGGACAGTTCAGGCAAGTGTTGAGGCATGATCTCATTAGTAATTCAGTGCTACAGCTTCTTATAATTAAATGTTGTCAGGGACGAAAAACCATTCCAACAGTTCACTTCAGGTCATCCCTAGTGTCTATACCAGCTTTTAGGATATTCTCTCCCTGTTTCCAATCCAACCATATGGAAACTTGAGGGAGTCTATTTCCATCCATGCATTCATGGGGAAGTGAGGTTGTACTGCGTAATATCAAAAAAGTCTTCTGATTGTCTGGTCAACCAAAGAAAATTGCTCAGCAGGAACTGAGTATGAATACCGACGGTGAGACCCACCCTTCTCTTTCCTTCCTTGAAGTGAGTGAAGCAGGGTTACTTTGAGCTTCTGGTGGGGGAGGGACGACTGACCACATTCCTTTACCTTGCTGTCATGTGTCTATTGGCACATGGTGCCTGCTCGTTATGTTCTCTCCTGATTTTAGGTGGATGAATATTTCAAGCGGGGAGTGCCCCAGTTACCTTGTGAGGTTGAGAGATCCTGAGAGATCCCATCAGATTCCACTGGTAACCAGAGTTGGTAGCAGACTCCACTGGAGCTGGTAGCAATAGCCACAGGAGTTGAGAGGTGACTAAGTAATAATTTTGAGATGAACATCTCCATCGTGGCAGAGAATCTATGGTGACAGCTGAGCAGCCCAGCCCAGAAGCAACTGAGCCCAGTAATGAGCAAGCACATAACAACTCAGCAAATTGCTTGACCCAGCCCCACAGTGCCCAGTCCATCCAAGACATCACATCCTATGAGGAGCAAGACCAGCTGAGTTGCCTTTCCTACCAGGTGGGGAGCCATCCCAGATGAAAATTGGAGCAATTCATCCATCACCAATGCCAAGTCCCACAGCAAACTTCATGAGAATTACACAGAGCCAGAACTCAGGAAGTACCCCTTGGCTGCATGTGTTCTTTACACAGGTCCCTGATTATCATTAGACTTTTAAGTTTGTGCCCACTATTGCCAGGGACCTTATGTTTGCAAAGGGAGTGTGAACTCTGTTTGGAAAAATGTTTTTAAATAAATACAGTGGCTGAATCTAGAAGAAATGACATTGATTATGCCTTTTAGGCATACGATTTCTTGGAGAACCCTCAAAAGTGTGTTGATAACTTGCTGTACTTGGACTATAGATCTATTTCACAGGGTTGTTGTAAGGATCAAAAGAGGTCATATCTGTAAAGTGGCACAATGCTTAGCACAGAACAAACACTTAATAAAAAGGCTTGCTTTCTCCCTTTCCCTATGATGCAGTGATGTGTTTTCTCAATACTAATTTCATTAGATCAGAGATCTTGTTCAGTGACCTTGAATGAACCTCAGAGATCATCCAATCACCCACATTTTAACAATAACAACCACTATTGGGCCCAGGGTAGCTGACTTACTGTCTCTCTCCTTCATTTAGAGAACTCTATCAATTTGGAACCCACCCACACTCATACTATATTCAGTTATGGGAAAACTTGACCATCTAAAGGGAGGGTTCAGAATCTTTCTTGTACTCTGGCTCTTTATACCCAAACCCCCTCCCTGGGAAAAATTATTTGAAGTCTAGGTTTGGCTCCTGTCTAAGGTCCCCCAGAAAGGGGAGAGTAGAAAGGTACTCAATGTGCAATGTAAATCATATATAGGACAGCTGTTTATTTCCTTTACACACAAAGGAAATGCTAAGCACAAAAACTCGCAAGTATATAAAGGAAGAAAAACTTTAACAAGTAGCAGTAATTTTAATTACTATTCCATTCTCCCTAGAAGTAAAGGCTGAAAATATATATCTCAGGATTACTACTCATCACTTATACTCGGGAGAGAAACAAAAAAGAAAAAGCAGTCCAAAACCCAGGCTCAGATTTGCCTAGTCACAACATGTACTTTAGTCACCATATGCTTACTACTGCCATTCTGCCTAGGTAGAGGAAGAGAGCCAACCTCCTATCCCACCTGTCCAGAGAGAGGCTCAAATAGTCCTGACAGGCTTGACCAAGGAGGAGAAAAACAGAGGTAGAGTCATTCTCTATTTAAAACCCACCGAATCGGTGGTTCTTGCTGTTCAGTAGGGTATCAAGCACCAGACTCTTTCAGTATTGAGCCATATATGTCTCTAGAAGTTGGCAGATCAAAGTTGTAGCAGCCCTAGCAATACAGACCAGGGAGACCTGATGTTTTCTTCCCTTTACATACAGGTGAGCACAGAAAGGAAGTGACTTTCCCAAGGCCAAAGAGGTAGTAATGGTCAGAGGAATTTGAAGCGAGGGCCACGACTCCAGAACTGGTATACCTTCTACTTGCATCATGCTGCCTCCCACTGGCATGAACCAGCTCCTTCCTAAAAGTCTTGTACTTTCCCCATGCCAAGATGAATGGAAACAATGCCATTAAAAAAAAACAACTATGCATTTACAATACAGCTTCTGAGTGCTCATAATCTCAAAGAATTTAAGGTAACCTCAACTATGGCAAAGACTTGATATCAAAATATTGTGTTCAGTCACATCCAACTCCTTATGACACCAAGGACCATAGAATGCCAGGACCTTCTATCCCCTACTATCTCTCAAGTCTGTCCAAATTCATTGTTTCCATGACACTATCTATCTCATCCTTTACCATCTCCTTTTCCTTTTGCTTTCAATCTCTTCCAACATCAGTATCCCTTCCAGTGAGTCGCATCTTCTTACTATGTGGCTGAAATATTTTAGTTTCAGCTTCAGTATTTGACCTTCCAGTGAGTAGCCTGAATTAATTTCTTTAAGTACTGACTGATTGGATCTCCTTGCTGCCCAATGGACTCTCCAAAGTCTTCTCCAGCACCAAAATCCAAAAGTCAATTCTGTGCCTTCAGCTTTCTTTATAGTCCAACTCTCATAGTCATGCATTGCTACTGGAAAAACCATAGCTTTGACTATACATAGACCTTTGTCAGTAAAGTGATATCTCTGCTTTCTAGTATACTGTCCAGATTTGCCATAACTTTACTTCCAAGGAGCAAGCAATTACCACTTGAAATGATCTTTGAGCCCAAGAATATAAAATCTGACACTGCTTCCACTTCTTCTCCCTTTATTTGACAGGAAGTGATGGGACCAGGTGCCAAGAGCTTAGTTTTTTGACATTAAACTTCAAGCTCCTTTACTAACTACTGATACACCTAAGTAGGCTATGGAAGGCAGCATGGTACCAGAGAAAGAGCCCTGTCTCTGGGAGCCAGAGGTCTGGCTTCAAAATAGGTCTCCAGGGTTTATCAGGTATTTGGCCTTAGACAAGTGCTTAACTTCCCTGTGCCCCAGATTCCTCATCTGTAAAAAATGGAGGTTGGCTTAAATTGTCTCTGAAGTCTATTCCAGCTGTAGTTTTATGGTCCTTTGACATCCACATCGTACTTATGGTTCTGCTTGAATAATGCTACATACCAAGTGATATGGCCTGCAATGGTCCTTCTTTCGCTTCCATATGATGGATTTTGTTCTTTTTCTTACAAAACCTGAACATTAAGTAGAGTGTTGATATAAAGCCCTGCAGCCTAAGTAAATAGGGCTAGATATATCTAAA
>CM053590.1:195323196-195371220 GCA_028646515.1 Pseudochirops corinnae | reverse complement strand
ACAGACAGACAGACAGAGACAGAGAGAGAACGAGAGAGAGAGACACACAGAGAGAGAGAAAGAGAGAGGGAGAGAGGAAGAGAGAGAGACAAAGAGAGAGAGAGAAAGAGAGAGAGAGGAAGAAAGAGAAAGAAAGACACAGAGAGAAAGACAGAGAGAAAGAGAGAGAGAGAAAGAGAGAGAGAGAGGGAGAGAGAGAGAAAGAGAGAGAGAGAAAGAGAGAAGGAAAGAGAGGGAGAGAGAGAATGAGAGAGAGAGAGAAAGAGAGAGACAGACAGACAGAGACAGAGAGAGAACGAGAGAGAGAGGGACACAGAGAGAGAGAGAAAGAGAGAGAGAAAGAGAGAGGGAGAGAAGAAGAGAGAGAGAGAAAGAGAGAGAGAGAAAGAGAGAGAGAGAGAGAAAGAGAGAGGGAGAGAGGAATAGAGAGAGAGAGAGAGGGAGAGAGAGAATGAGAGAGAGAGAGAGACAGAGAGAGAGACAAAGATAGAGACAGAGACAGAGAGAACAAGAGAGAGAGAGTGAGAGACAGACAGAGACAGAGAGAGAGAAAGAGAGAGAGTGAGAGAGAGAGAACGAGAGAGAGACAGAGAGAGAGAATGAGAGAGAGAGAGAGAACGAGAGAGAGAGAGTAAGAGAGAGAGAGAGAGGAGAGAAAGAGAGAGAGAAAGAGAGAGAGCCCTCCTTATTTGCTGATGATAGTGAAGATTTGCTAATTCTAGTCAATCAATAAAGAAATTGAGACAATGGTTTGAGCAGAGTTGCAACCTACGAACGAAACCATCAGGGAATCTAGGTGGCACAGTGGATACAGCACTGGCCTTGGAGTCAAGAGGACCTGGTTTCAAATCTAGCCTTAGACACTCAGCAGCTGTGTGACCTTGGACAAGTCACTTAACCACAATTGCCTCTAAAACAAGTTAAACCATCAAAAATGAACAGCATTTATATATAGTAATAACAAAATTCAAGGGAGGGGGTAATAATACAAAGGGAAATCCCATTCCAAATAACTACAAAATATATAAAGTATCGGGGATTGAGTCTAGTGGAACACACAAAAGACTTGTAGAGATCCAATTCCAAAATGTTCCTTAAATAAAGACTAACTTAAATAGCTGGGGGAATAGTCAGTAATTGTGGTGGGCTATGCCAGTACAATAAAGATGACAATGCTACCAAAGTTAATTTGCAGGTCTAATGCTATACCAATTAAATTATTAAAGGTATGTGTATGTCATTGTATGTATGTGTGGTTTATCCTTTGTTCTCAAAGAGGACCATGATATCAGGAAGATGATGACATGAGCTGCAAATGACATTGATTTGAGAGAGTGAGGGCTGTGCAAGGTCACCAGCCTCACTTCCTCCTCCGGAGACATCAGGACAACTAGAGATGGCCCAGGATGCAATGGGAGACCTTGGCCCTTTTAAGCTAAGGATTTTCAAGCTCTTAGTTTGAGTGAGGCAATGCCCATTCAGTGAATAGGTGTCTTTAAGAAGTGAGTCAATGGGTGGCCCCTCTAATTAAAAAAAAAAAATCAAACTGGGAGTGGAAGATCTTCAGGGTTAGAGGAGCAGATCATATACCCCTCATAGCTATGTGTAAGAGATGTATTCTCAAGCAAACAAGGGAGAGAGACAATTACAGAAGATAAAATAGATGATTTTGATTACATGAAACTGAAAAGCTTCTGCACACACACAAAAAAATAAATGCACACAAATTAATAAGAGAAGTGGTTGAATGGGGAAAACATATTTGTATCAAATTTTTTTCATGAGGGTTTGTTATCCAAGATATATAATTGATTGACTGATTGATTTATACAAGTCCAAAATCCATTCTTCAAGATGTGGTAAAAGAATATGAATAAACAGTTCTCAGAGGAAGAATTGTAAATTATTAAAAACCTACTGGAAAGAATTGAAATTTTTAAAATAAACTAGAAAAGAACAGAAAACTATTTGAAAGACTGCTTCAAATCACTAACAATAAGAGAAATACAAATCAAAACAATACTGAGGTTTTATATTACCCCTAAAAATTGCCAATGATGACAAAGGATGGAAATAGTTAATTTTGGAGAGATTGGTTGTGGGAAGATAGGCATATGAGTACATTGCTGGTAGAGCTGTGAATAACCATTTTAAAGACAATTTGAATTATGCAAATAAGATGACTAAAATGTCCATATGCTTTGATTTAGAGATTCTATTACCAGGCTAGGCTTCACAGAGGCCATAGATAAGAAGAAAGTCCCTATGTACAAAAAAATATTTTCAGCAGTACTTTTTGAGACAGCAAAGAATTATAAACAAAGAAAACACTTATTAACTGGGGAAAAACTAAGTAAACTGTGGTACATAAATATAATGGAATATTACTGTGCTGTAAAAAATGATAAATGTGGGAAATACAGAGAACCATGTAGCTAATGAAGAGTGAAGTAAATGGAACCAAGAAAACAATAAACACAATGACTACCACAATGTAAACAAAGTGAACAACCACTAATTCCCACCACCATCACCAAATCAAGTAGGCAGGAAAGTGCAGGAAAAAGAAAAACAAGGGGAAAAAATCAGCATAAGAAGAGACATGAGAAGACACCTCCACCTTACCCTTTTACAGAGGAGGGAGGACCATGGGTATGGTACATTGCACATATTTTTAGATTTTTTTGATGTGTTTTCCTCTTCTTTTCTTTTTTCTTTAAAAGAAAGCCCATTTGTTACGTGGGATGGCCCCCATGGAAGGGGGAGGAATATTATTGCAGGGGTCTAAGCTGTCATACTAGCACTAAGTCCAGCATCACTGTTTTGAGTCCCAAAAGAAGGGAGGAGTAAGCAAGCCTTGAAGGAAAAAGAAGAGGAGAGGAGAGGAAGGAGAAGAGAGAGAAGAGAGAGAAGGAGAAGGAACAAAAGGAAAAGGAGGAGGAGAGGGAAGAGGAGGGAGGAAAGGAAGAAGAGGAGGGAAAGGAGGAGGAAGAAGAAGAGGTGGAGAAGAAGAGGAGGAGGAGAATGAGGAGGAGGGAAACAGAGGGGGAGTGAGGAAGGAAGAAAGGTAGTAAAGAAGGAAAGAAGGAAGGAAAGAAAGAAGGAAGGAAAACCAAGGCATAATCTGCTGAATGTGCCAGTCCCTGTTGAAACCTCACCTTTAAAACAGTATTGTAACTCATCAAATTTAGGGAAAGGATTAAATCATCTTAATACAGACTATTGTGAATTCCCATTGGCAAAAAATAAATATAAAAATATAAACTAAAATAAAAACTAAGCAGAGAGAAGGGGCCTTTGTAAGTGGAGAGCTGGAATTTCTTCCTACAGAGGTAGTGCCTTAGTGACCTCAGGGAAGTCTTCCAATCTCTGCAACATGTTCAAGGACCCCCATGCACCTGGTTCTGCCCATTTTACTCTACATCAACTTATATATACATACATATATATGTATACATGTATATATATACATACATATATATATTAAGCCTACCATTCATCACTACATCAACTGATAAGATTAATATATATTAATAATAATATTAATATATACCATATTAGTTATTTACCAATTGATAGATACTTTATTTCCAATTCTTTGTTACAACAAAAATTACTTCTACAAATATTTTTATACATATGGGTCCTTTGCCTCTGTCTTTTACTTCTCTGGGGTTTATACTTATTAAAGGTTTCACTGAATCAAAAGGAAATACAGAACGTAATGAATGACTTTTGAGGTACGGTTTCAAATGCTCTCCAGAATGATTGACTTTTACAAGTAGCATACTAAAGTGGCTGTCCTCTCATCCTCCCTCCAATCACTGCCATTTCCTTATTTTGTCATTTTTGCCAGTCTAATGGATATGAGTTGGAACCTTGGAGTTGTTTTAATTTACATTTTTCTTATTATTAGTGATTAGGAGCATTTTTTTCATGTGGTTGTTGATAGCTTGCAACCTTTTTTGAGAAAGGCCTGTTCATACATCTTGGCCATTGTTTTAGTATATATCTTGGATATCTAATCTTTGTCAGAGAAATTTGTTGCAAAGGCTTTTTTCCAAGCTAACTTCTTCCAACATGTCTAACTCTGACTGCATTGATTTTGTTGATGCAATTTATATGATCAAAATCGTCCATTTTTATTTTACATAATCATTCTTAAATCTTGTTTGGTCAAGAACTGTCCTCCTGTCCATAGCTATGAAAAACATATCCTTTCCTTACCATCTAATATGTTTATAATATGAGTGTTTATATCTAGGTCACGAAGCCATTTCAAGTTTATTTTGGTACGTGGCATGAGAAGTTAGTTTAAACATAATTTCAGCCAGAGTGCTTTCCAGTTTTCTGAGGACTAGGATCATTGTATCAGTTTAAAAAGAAAGATAGCTTCTATACTGACACCTGAATTGTGAATTCTTTCCCTCTCCTTCTTTCTCCTCTCCCTCTCTCCCTTTTTCTCCTCTCCCTCTCCTTCTCCCCTTATGTCTCCTAGGGAGGGGTCCCTGTAAAGCCCAGGCCCTAGGAGCTTTCCCCAGTCTTGGCACAAACGGCTATTGCTTGCATGTGGCAGTAAAGTACATGTATTGATTAGAGCTTTTTTCTTTTTTTGGTTTTGTTTTGTGTTTCTTTCTCTGAGTATAAGTGGGCATGACCCTGAGCTCTACATTCCTAGCCTTGGTGTCATCCCTGGGAGATCAAGATGTTCTCAATGACAGCTTACTGGCAGCAGGAAGAATTCCAACGTGGCCAACACAAATAATGGGGAGCTGTGCCCAACTGAATTCAAGCTAAATTCTTGCTGATTATTCTTTCCATTCTATGGTTAATTAAACTCATTTTCTTAATTGTTAGATGGTCTGTAACTCATTTCATTCCAATCCAGAACCTGAACCAGTGAATGGGCCTGAATCAGGCCTGGCCTAAATCATCTTCATCTTGCAATTGGTCCAGCCAGTCATTCCTGACCAAAAGAATTATGGAGAATTTGTTCGGTGATATATAGTTTACTTTTACCTGTGCCAGAAAAAGCCCCAGGCTCTTGGTTAGACTTTCCTGAAAGAGGAGCCGTGTTGCCTTTGAGTCACAGGCTGTCTTTACTATGTTTTATTACATTCATCACAGTCTTTGATCTACGGACTCTTGGGGAGAGAGCCTTTGAATCTACATTGTGTCATCCTGGACTGTACTGAGCTCAGAGTTGGCGAGATCAGTTACCTATTGTCTCTGGCAGGTGGTATTCAATGTGGTACTTGGATAGATAGATAGATAGACAGACAGACAGACAGATAGATAGATAAATAGATAGGTAGATAGACAGATATAGATACACAAATATATATCTATATCAGGGGATTATTGTCTGTCCATAGCTGTAACTGAGCTTTGCATATATATCAGAATTGTTTAGTAATGATGAAATTGTGGTATATGATTGTGATAGAATACTATTATGCCATAAGAAATGATGAAGTGGGTGGTTTCAGAGAAACCTGGGAAGACTTATATGAACTGATGCAAAGTGAAGTGAGAAGAGCCAAGAGATCACTCCACACAGTAAGAGCAATATTGTAATGACAATCAACTGTGAAAGATTGAGCTATTCTGATCAACACAATAACCTATGATAATTACAAAGGATTCATGATAAAAAAAATATTATCCATCTCCACAGGGAGAACTAATGAATTCTGAGTGTAAACTGAAGAATGTTTTTTCACCTTCTTTATTTTTTTTGCTTTTTTTGCAACATGGCTAATATGAATTTTTTTTATTCAGCTAACAGCCCACATAAAGAATAATTCCAACTTATGGATGGGTGGAAAATGCAATTGATCTCGTGATACAAGACATTCTAAGCCTGATAGCTTCAATATATAATCATTCAATAAACACTTATTAAGCAATACTATATGCTACACACTGGTACTGGGGATACAAAGACAAAAAACCCCATGCCTTCCTAAAGGCATTTACATTTTACTAGAACATAAGCAGAAATCAAATAGATAGGAAATAAATATAAGGTGATTGAAGGGAGATAGTAGAATCAGGAAGGACCTAGAAAACAAAATGGTGCTTGAGTTTTGATGGATGCTGGGTAATGTAAGAGCTGAAGTTGAGGAGTATATTCCTGGTATGGGAGTTTACATGTTCAAAAGCATGAAAACAGAAGATGGAATATCATATTTGAGGAACAGCATAAAGGCTATCCTACTTGGACCATGAAGTATGCAAAAGAGAGTGATGTTTGATAACACTTGATAAGAAGGCTGAAGTCAGATGGTAAATGGGATTTAAAGGCTCAAAAGAGGAGTTTTCATTTGATTCTAAAAGTAATGGGGAGCCACTAGAACTTCTTGAGCAGAGGAGTAACTTAGTCAGACCTGTGCTTTAGGAATATCACTTTTTCAACTAGATTGAGGATGGATTATAAAGGGGAGAAGCTGGAGGAAAGGTAATTCATTATGAATTCAACCGCAGGAAACTGGTGGTGATAGCTTGAACTAGGTTGCAGGAGAAACACTCTGGTGGTAGAATCAACAATATTTGGCAATTGATTGTTTATGGTGGAGTGAGAGAGAATAAAATACTGAAGAAAATTTCAAAATTATAAATCTGGAAAACTGAAACCAAAATGGGGACAATAAAAATTGAGGAAGGTGACCAAGAATATAATGGGCTTGGTTTGTATATTGGTTTGACTCGTATATACAGGAAATCCAATTAAAAATGTCCAATGTGGATCAAATGATCAAGGAGGGTAGGACTAGATGATTAGATCTGAGAGTCATCTGCATAGAGATAATTAAAACCATGGGATCTGATGAGATTTTTAAAAAAGTCTTGCTTGGTGTAATGGTAATGGAATGTGAAGATCCCCCTGTGTTGGCTTGGTTTTTGGGTTGGGTGTTGAAACCCAGAGCTTGTGAATCCCACTTGTGGGATGGACTTGTTGACGTGAAGAGAGAGGGCTGAACTGGGAGGAGCTGTGGATTTGGAGGGAAGGCCCAAGCAGAGAAGGCAGAGGGACTTTTTGAGAGCAGTGTCCTGAGGGTCAGTTGGAGCTGCCCAGGACTTTTGAGAACTGCCACCCAGAGCTGCCAAGAACTGAGGAGGCATGGCTGTGATGCCAGTATTTTGTCTGTCTGTTTTGATGTTGTTTTGCCAGATTCACCTGCGGGTGAAGGACAGTGCTGCTGTTGTAGAGGTCCTAGAACCTTGGTATTGGTTCAGAAGCCCTGAAGGAGGATTTTCTTGTGTGTTTACAGAAATCCTGGAAGAGGGTCTTGCTGATGTTTTCAGGGGTTCTGGGACTGTTCTGCAGGCACAGAGTGACTTGATGAGGACACTGGCTTTTCCTCCCCAGGAACTGGGATTGCCTTGGGTCAAGATGAAAGAAGGACCTCTCTTTGGGCATTGAATGTTGTGATGATGTTGTAGCTTAGGGTAGATGGCCTTTTGTCCTCTCCTGACCCTTTTGAGAAAGTGCTTGGTGTTAATGGATGGTATTGTAATTCAGTTGTGATCCAAGGGTGGGAAACCTTTGACTTTTTTGTGCTCTGTGATTGACCAAATGAATGCATTTTGTTTATGATTGGAAATTAATCTCCATTTGAGAAGAGAGACTTTGACTAAATGAATATACTGTCCAGGGGTAGAGTAGTACCTGGATTGAATTGAGAACTTACTTGCTAAATGAATGAGTTACACTGTATTTTGATTTTCTCTGTTCTGTGAATGTTTGCCTTAATCTGTCACCAAATAAATGGGTTTGCTATGCTGGTATTCCGAACCTTGGAAGTTGCCTTTGCTTGGCATTACACTTGGGTCAGCAAAAGCTAATGCTTTGGGCTTGGAGGGGAGACAGACTTGAGGCAAGGAGACCAAACAGGAGGCTACTGCAATAATCTAGATGAGATATGATGAGAGCTTGAACTAAGGTGATAACTGAGAATGGATATAAGAAATAGGGTTCATGAGAGATACTGAGATTTAAGAGATGTCAAGATTTGGCTAATGATTGGATATGTGGGACAAGGGTGAGTTAGAAAGGCAGGATGATGTTTGTTGGATATTTCAAACCAAACGTCTCAAAGGCATCTCATATTCAACATGTTCAAAACCGAATTCATTATCTTTCCCAGAAAAACCTCCCCTCTTCCAAATTTCCCTATTTTTTATAAAGATACCATGAACCATCAAGTCTTCCAGGTTGATAACTTCAGCATTAGCTCGGACTTCCTACTCTCTCTTACTTTTTATCTAATCAGTTACCAAATCTTGCCACATCTTCTTCCCAACATCCTTTGTATCCTGCCTCTTCTCTCCATTATCACTTTAGTCCAGGTTCTTGACACCTTTTGTCTAGATTACTGCAATAATTATTTACTCTCCCTGCCTCAGGTCTCTCCCCACTCTAGTTCATCAACCACACTGCTAAGAAAGTGATTTCCTCAGCCTCAGCTCTGACCAAGTCACTCCACTACTCAATCACCTCCAGTGGCTCCCTATTGCCTTTAGGATAAAAAATAAACACCTTTAGTTAGGTTTTAAAGGTCTTTACTATCTGGCCTTAACCTATATAGCTTCATTGGACATCCTTGTGCTGTATTTTATGATTTTTTTTTTGGAGGGGGGAAGGCAAGGCAATTGGGGTTAAGTGACTTGCCCAAAGTCACATAGCTAGTGTCAAGTGTCTAAGGTCAAATTTGAACTCAAGTCCTCCTGACTCCAGGGCTGCCGCTCTATTCACTTTGCCACCTAGCTGCCCCGTTGTATTCTACAACTAAATAAAGCTGTTTTCTTTGTTTTCCTCATGTATAACATTCCTTATCATATCTCCAAGCCTCTGTCCCCATGCCTGGAATGCACTCCCTCCTCATCTCTGTCTCCTTCTCCTTCTCTTTCTCCTTCAATAGACATAAATCCTTTCCTGTTCTTCCCAATTTCTAGTACCCTCCTTCCTAAATTACATTCACTACTATTGCTACTGAATTCTACAATTTAACTACATTGTCTTTATTGTCTGTATATTTATTCTGTAAATAATTACACATGTGCTTCTTTCTCTGATTAGAACGTAAGTTCCATGTGGGTAGGAACTGTTTCATTCTCTGCATTTGTATTCCAGACACTTACCACAGTGCCTGGTACAAAGTAGGCACTTAATATAAATGCTTGTTGATCAACTAATGATGGCACCCAACAGAACCATGACCTTGTGCTTGGCTTTCCTAGGGGTGGGGGAAAGGAAGGGGAAAGGAATAAGCATTTATTAAGTGTCTACTCTGGGCCAGGCACTGTGCTAAATACTTTGCAAATATTATATCATATATGTATATTATATATGGCACATATGAGATATAAAGCAATTTTGTTTTGTTTTATTTTGTTTTAACTACTAACCCTATCAGTATTTTAATTGATCAGTATTATGAAGCTTGAATCATTCTCAAGAAAATGTTTGAGATGATGGTGAAAAGTTAAAACAAATGCTTTGAAAAAAAATTAAATATAATTTATTTTCATTATAATAAAATTTGTTTCTTTTTAAAAACAAATATTATGTCATTTGATCTTCACAACAACAACCTCTGGGAGGTAGGTATCAGTATTACCCCCATTTTATAACTGAGGAAACTGAGGCAGATGATTTAACAACTTGCCCAGTCACATAGGTAGAAAGTCTCTGAGGTGGAATTTGAATTCAGATCTTCCTGACTCTGGGCTCAATACTCGTATTTCCTGAGCTGCCTAACTGCTACTAAACTATATTACAGATATACCATATGATATTATAACAAGAGCGATATCCTAAGATCCTCCCCCACATAGACTAGGCTAATTTTTCTTTTAAACGTATTGAAACTGTCCTCAAGACTTAATTGGTACACGAGTCTAAGGCTCAAATCCATAACGTAGCTTCCTTGTGTCCTAAAATACAATATATAGCGTGAGGAGTCAGTAACATCTCTCTCACGCTTCTGACTTGCTTTATCATCAACATGGTCAATACTGAGTCAGGGAAGTTGCACCCAAGTGAATCAATGTTGTATCTTTGCTGAATATCCTTTCTATGCTATGGGTAAGTAATCCTCCTTTTGTTAACCGGATAGATGGTCTAAGCTCATTTCTTTTCATTCAAATACTGAACCTGAACCACCAGACAGGCCTAAGTCAGGCCTGGCTTATAATAAGTATAGGGTGTATAGTATACACACACACACACACACACACACACACACACTCACACTCACTCACACACACACACACACACTCACACACACACACACAGTAGTGCATAGAAAGCAGGCTTCAGATTCATATATTACATAACGATTCAATAAAACTTATGGGTTAAATTGGTAGCTTTAAGCCGACAGTCTCTATCTGATCTAATCCCTTAAGCAGCCTCTCCTTAGAGAGATTCTTCCTAAATACATGAAGATAGATCAACACTTCTAATTAATTCACAGTAGCTACTATTGTCTCCATGAACTGCAGAAAAATAAGCAGGTACCCCAGAATATCTTTGTGATATATGATCAGATTGTCAGAATCCCATTGGCTAGGTAAAGAATACCTTCTCCTCCTATCATTGGGATTTTTTAAAAATAATTTTTTATTCACTTTAAACTTAAAAACAAAACAAGAAAAGAAAAAAAAGAACATTGCCACGTACACAGTAGAACATGAGAGGATTCAGTACAAAACAATAAAATTTGTCCATTTCAACAAAACCTATATAATAAATACTACTCATTGTTTTCAAAGCCACCCAGCTTTTTTCTGTTTTCCTTGTAGATTTTCTTTGGCTCTCTGCTATGCACTTTTTGCTTTAGTTTTCCTCTCCATCCCCCAGAACCCTAAAGATTACAATTAAATGCAGATATATATGTGTATGTATAATATATATATATATATATATATATATATCATCCTACATATAGATATCTATGAACATACACATATATACACATATACACTCATACATACACATAAATAAAGACCATACCTTGCATATTTCCATTTATTTCTCTCTCTGAGAGAGAGCATCTTACTTTATAAGTCCAAGACTTTCCATGTTTTTCTAAACTCACCAGGTCATCATTTCCTATACCACAGTAATATTCCAACACAATCACATCCTATCTGAGTCTATGAAAGTTTTTTTCCCCAAATTTTCTGCATTCCCTCTATTCCTGGCTATATTGGTTTTATTTATAACAAGAACTTAATTTAAAATATCCAAATTTAATTAATTTTAATTTAAAGTAACTGAAATTATCCACCTTACACTTCAACAATGCTCTCATCGTGTAGTTTCAGGTTGGATACTGCTGAATCTGCTTCCTTTACATCTTTTTTCACTGGTTTCCTGAAATTCCTGACCTTTGTCCTTCCAAATGAATTTTGTTATTTTTTTTAACTCAGCAAGATAATTTTTAGTAGTTTAATTGGAATGGCATTGAATAAATAGATGATTTTTATAAAATTTTCATTTTAAAAAATTATATTGACTTTACCTACCCATGAACAATACTACTCCAATTATCTAGATCTAACCTCATCTGTATAAAAAGTGCTTTATGTTTATGTTCATATAGTTCCTGTGTCTATCTTGGCAGGTATGCTCTCAGACATTTTATACTGTCTAATGATTATAAAATGTTTAAAATAATATTAAATAATATTGCTGACAGAGTGTAGTTTCCCTATTTTTCTCTTTTCAATTAAATCTATTTTGTCTTTAACTTTTTCTGAGATCCTGATTACTGCTTCTGCTTTTTTTACATAATAAATTCTACTCCTGCCCTTCATTTTATCTTTGTGTGTGTCTCTCAGTTTTATAGTGTTCCTGAAAGTAACATACTGTTGAATTCAAATTTTTAATCCGCTACCTGTTTCTGTTTTATGGGTAAATTCACCCCATTTACACTCTAAGCTATAATTACTTGTGTATTTTCCTCCTTCCTATTTTTCCTCACTATCTTTCTCACCCTATTTACCCTATCCCTCCTCACTGCTCTACTTTAATTCTGCCAGATTCCTTGTCATCCTATTCCTTAACCTACCCAAGGACCATTTGGCCTTGATGAGTAAAATAAGTAGTAAACAAGAATATGGTATCTGAATACCCTGACCGTCCATACCTCCTCTGTAGAAACTCATAGAAGGATAGACATCAGTGATGACAGTAAGTAAGGAAGATCTCTGTAACCCAGGACTTCAAAATTGCTGCCTGAAATCTTAGTTTCCTGACTGTATCCTGAGACTTGATTTCTGAGATTCATAAGTACCCAAGAAAGAACTTCAGTGCTAAAATTCTTCTACTATATAAGTAAGTATAGTATATAAGTAAGATATAGGGTATGTCCACAGCGTAACACACACTATTCATTTTCATGACTTCTATCCCTTCCAAAAGTTATTCTGGAAAATAACTCTTGTTAAAATGGAAGACTTAAGTAGCTACTTAAAAGAGGTATAACCCTTATATATTACCCATGGTTGTTGCATGAAAAATTTGAGAAAATTAGAGTGTATACGTAGACTACTAAACCCTGAATAACAATGTCACGCCATTTGTTGAGGATATCCTGGAATATCTACTAGGCAATAAATAGTTCTCCATATAAGTTCTGGGTTACAAAGATCTCGTTTGCTACTTATTTTACTCACCAAGATCAGACTTTATCTCAAGCAATCAATCATCAGACATTTACTTAGTGCCTATTATGCTGGGCCAAACAATGGGGATGCAAACATAAAATTGAAGAAGTGTCTGCCAGAAAAGTTTACATTCTATCAAAGGAGTGTTCAATGTAGAAATTAAAAAAATATTATTTGGACCTGGACCCATGAATTTCTTTGAAAATTAAGATTTACTATTATATGTCCTTAATTTTTCAGAAGCCTGTGGTGATTCCCAAATGTTCTACCTGGCACTGGTCTCATGGAACTGTTTCTGGACATGTAGACATCTAGACATTACTAGTTTCTGACACTAGTTCTCCAGAGTTTGGTTTCTGGAACATCAAAGATAAATCCTTCTTTCCCATAATGAACATAACTATCTTATCACAATTACAATTAAAGACCACTGACCCTTTTCAGTATATTCTTTTGGTACCATCTGAAGCAAAGTCTCTTGGAAGGGTGAAAATGAACTGCAATCCCCCAGGTAGATATCAAGTTTCAGGAATGTGCAGAGAGCTGCCTCTTCTCTGCCTTGGCATTCACTACCCACACTTGTGTGGCCAAACTCAAAGATCTGTGTCAATGACTTTTACAGTATTCAACTACTCTCTTTATCTATTTACTTCACCTCTGATCACTTTGGTAAATTGTGAATAACTGGAGAGGAGAGGTGGTGGAGACTGATTGGTCATAGTTGCCACAATAACAATTTGACATCTAAGATGTCCCTCCCAAGCCCCACGTCATTTGGGCCATCCTAACACAGAGTAGCAGCTATGTTGTCCTCACTCCAGAACACCTTAACCAGTACTTTATCTACCCAGAGAGTTCATAACAGTCTTTACTCTTTTCATTGGTTTCACTGAAATCCACAGATATTTGCACCCCCCCCCAACACACACACACACACACACACACACACACACACACACACACACCCCAACAGTTCTTTGTAGGGTTCATCCTCATCCCTGTGCTTTAAAAATAAGTAAGCGATATTGTTATTTCTTACTCTCCCCCCACCTCAAGAATGAACATTAATTATATAACTGCACAATACACACCATGTGCATAGTTTTTAAAAGAGGTGCTATCTTGACTTACATATCACAAGCCTTCATGAGAGAGTTTCCCTCCTGAAACAAAGGACCCAAGTACACTTCAATAAATTCTCTTTCTTTGTGTCTTCGCCCCACCCTGCCCCAGCCTGCTCCCCACTTCTTAATCCAAGAACTTCTTTGACAACCACTCAATGGGTTGTCAGCTTCTGGGCTTCCTTGGAAATTGTGCCATACTCCTGATGAATTTTTTGGCTTCTTCTTCTCCCTAATATCTTGTAATCTTATAAAATTCTAAGATCAAAGAGCTATTAAGAAAAAAACTAGTTGTTTTTGAACGCTTTCTCAGGTCTTTAAGGAAAGAGGTTGTAAAGAATGGCTTCAGAAAGCCAAGCCCTATCTGCAGGGCAGTTTTCTGGGAAAAGAATTTTCTGTCATCTGAACTACACTTACATGGAGACTTTCCCAGTTGTCTTCCTTAACTGTTCTGTACCATTCAATTCAATTCCAATCAATGAACGTTTATTGAGGCAGCTAGGTAGCATAGTAAGTGGATCGATAGACTTGGAATCAGAAAGACCCGAGTTCAGACTCTCAGATATTTATTTGCTGCGTGACCCTGGGTAACCTTTCTCAGCCATAGTCTCCTCATTTGTAAGATGGAGTCAGACTGAAGGACCTCCAAGGCCCTTCCAGTCCTGAGTCTATGACTCCCTGTGCCGGGTACCATTTGCAAGACACTGGAGATACAAAGCCAAAAATGAAACCGCTGTGGCCCTTGGGGAGATTTTATCCTACTGGGGGTGAACACCACATATACAGATAAGGAATTATAAAGCACAGAAAATAATATGAAATAATTTCAGAGGAAGAGTGAATTAGCACCTGGCAAGTATTAGGAAAGGCCTTTAGTGGGAAGGAGCACCTGAGCTATGCACTGAGGCTTCTGTTTCATTGGTTCTCCGACAGCTGACTGCTCTTTCCCCTGTTCTCAGAAAGTGGGCATCAATATTTCTTCAATGGCGCTTGTGTATTCTTCCTTTTGGAGTTATTTGGACATACCTTATTTCCCTGACTAGGTTGTAAGCTTCTAGGATCAGAGATTCTTCCTTATTCATCCTTCATAGTACTCAGTGCAATGGCTCACACAGAGTGGGTTACTCACTAAAACGTTTCTAAATAACCAAATGGTTTGGATGGGGTAGCAAAATAGGTGTGGAATGGTACATTTCTAACATTTTCTTGATAGATTCTGCAATTCTTTTCCACAGGATAAGAATTAAGCTAATGTGTACTTTTGAGGAAGTAGAACTATTGCTTTGGAGTCATTAACCTGTTTCACAGCCATAAAGTGGAAAACTGACAAACTCACTTCAGCTTCTATGTAGCTACGTTGAATTTTCATTTTGGGAGATATTCCTAATTTACATCTAACCACCAGGGGGAGATAATGAATGAGAGCAGGTATCATCTGGCTCCAAGGGCTGACAGCCTCTATAGAGGGGGCCAGATAGTCATAGCCCTCCATCTCAGACCTATGACAACACAAAGTCTTCATCCTATCATCCTTGGTAATTCTAGGCCATCAATTCTCTAAGTATAGTCTGGGGACATCTGAGAGCCCCAGGATGCTTTTGGGGGTCTTAGAGGTCAAAGCTATTTTCATAATAATACTAAGATGTTTTCATTTCTACTATGGCAGATATTGATAGATTCAACCCAAATAAACAAAAGTTCTTTGGGAATCCTCAATAATTTTTAAATATATAAAGAAGTCCTGAGGCCAAAAAATTAGAAAATTCCAGACTATCCCTTCAAGCAGCCTCATAGAAAGTCTTCATCCCACAGCACAGCTTTTTGTCTAAGTCATTTTTCAAAAGGAAAAGAAAATCAAGAGTTCAAATTGGGACTTAGTTTATAAATATAAGATTCAATCCTTTTCTCTTCAGTTCATCTGTCTTCTCACCAGTTTGCACTAAGGGAAAAGTATCATGTCCCCTGTAAAAGTATAGGGCTCTCCCTCTATCTCTATGGATTTTGCTGGACAACAAATTTTCTGTTTTTTTTAAAGTAACAAATTGTTAAAAAGCATAAGCATTTAAACACTCAGTTGACAGATGAATCATCTTGAAAGGAGCAATGGAAAAAGAAACAGTGAAAGGACTGACTGGTATAAGGGTGGAAATTTCCATATCTGCTCCAAGTATTATAACTATAAAAGACCCAGATACTTGGACTGAATTAAACAAAATTAAACTAGGTGTGAGTAGGTAATCAATTTGAAAGGATCATGGGGCTTTGGGGCTTTGGATAAAAGCAAAGGACACTATGTAAGAAATACATTGTGATTGGTTGAAAAATTCAGATGTACCTCTGGGCCTATGTATAATGGCATGCCAGCTCTGAATCATTCCAACGGCCTTGAGTTAAGTGGTGGTCATATTCAGTGAAGAAGGACTCCTGGCAAAGAACTGCCCTTGCGGTGAGGGGAGAAAATTGAATCTCTCTCCTCTTTCCCACCCACAATGAGCAAATGATGACCCTGTGAACTTTAAAGGGTTAAAAAACCTGCAGTGTTCACTACAGCCAGGAAACAATCTCCCCACACTACAGTGGGTAGTGGATCTGAACCACACATCAAAGACAAACTAGAAACATTTTTAAAAGACAGCTTCAAAACTATATATGGCAAGTGATATTCAGAAACCAGCACAGAACTACACCTAAGGGCAACATCATGAGAACTTCAAAAGAGAGAAAAGGACTTCTAATCCAAGAACTATGAGTTTACCCTTTGGTCACATATACATTCTAAGTTTGAGCCCAATCTCTCCAGGGACATACTTTGCATGAGCAAAAGGAGAGCACATCTTTGAGCTGGAGGGGATATTTTTATAACAACTGTTCTTGCTTAGTACATTTTTTTTTAAGCTAAGTGAATCTGGTTGAGAGGGAGCATGTTGACGGGGGCTCATGAACAACAGTACTAGAAACTCTATTCCCCCTCGGCAACACTCCTGAGGGAAGTGGTCAGCTATCTTCTGAATAACCAGCCTGACAATTGGGAATTGGGTATTAGCCTTCTAGGAGGAGCTATCCTGGCAAAAAAGAAAAACTTGATCTCTCTGGGATAGAGGACCATCGTCTCTGTTCCTAGCATTCCTGGGCCATGATACAAATTCAGTCTCTCCTTAGCTCGTGGTCTAAACACCTTCTTAATCCCTCTATTCCTTCCATTATTCTTCACCATTTTCTAAAGGCCCACCCTCCAACAGTTCTGCATGGCCACAGTACTGCCAGCATTCACTAGTTTAATATCTAAACATCTGGGAACTCTTGAAAGTCTGATCCCTGATCAAGTCCAAGGCCCCCAGAACCAGTGGAATTCTAGGTAGTTTGCCCAACCAGTAGGAAGCATCCCTAGCTCTAACATTTCTGTGGCAAAGCTTCTATGAGTATGGCAAAAGGCAGGTTACATATAAATTCTACAACAATGTAATTCAGCATACAGTTTATGAAAAGTGTCCTCCCAAATGTTATGCCAGTACTAGGTACTATTGGCTTAAATGACATAATTTGATGATATTAACTAGCAAGCCCTTTTGTATTTCAAAGTAATTGGCACTGAGTTGACACTTGAGCTTAATTAAACTTCAAGTTATTTAAGATACATAAACAAGGAAAATTGGTATAGGGGGGAGGTAAATAAGGAATACCAATTATGTAAAAAATTTCAGCATTATAATGCCTTTAGATTCTGTGTTTAGCATCTAAGGTCTCCATAAGTTACTTTTAAAAAACCAGATTTAATAACATTTGTAGATTATGTCTCATTTTGTGTGATTTCATATACCAGAACAGGAAATATCTTAACCCTACACTTAATGAATATGAAGATAAAAAGCTAAATAGCCTTTTAATTATTCTATCTCTTAAAAGAATCTAATTGTTTTTCTAGACTTTATCATGGCTACAAATTGCTGAAACTCAGGTAAATTACTTTTTAAAAGAATGAACATTCAAAAACTTTCTAGTTGGAATAATATCAAATGCAACTTTTAAATTATAAGGAAAATAATTTTTTTTTGCCTCTATAAGTTACCCTGTAGCTTTCCTCTTACTTCAGTAATGTCTGGTCTTTTATGAAAAAGTACTTCCCAACTTTGAAACGCTATTTCAGTGTCATCTGTGATTATAGGTCCTGTATCTCATAGTTTTTGACTTGCAATTAAAGAAAGATTTAGGGAACTTGGAAAGTGTGTGGAGGAAAGAAATAAAAACAACTAAACATTTAGGAATTTAGCTTTAGGAGAGAAGCTGAAGGAACTGGAATTATCTGGTCTTGAGAGGAAAAAGTAAATATATGAAAATATATTTCAAGAATTACGGTGAACAGATGCTCACCTTTTCCACTGGATGCCCTCTCTTCCTGTATATACTTTCTTCTCTGATTTTTTTTTTTTGAGTGAGTATGTCCCTGCTTTTTTGGTTCTCTTCCTACCTGTCTGATCAATCTTTTTCAGTCTCCTCTTGGATCATTATCCATGTCCCACCTCCTGACTGAAAGTGTTATCCAAGGTTCTATGCTGGGCCCTCTTCTCTTTTTATACTCTCTCACTTGGTGATCTTATCAGCTCCCATGGTTTCAAATATCTCTGTGCAAGTGACTCCCAAATAACCATATCTAACCTTTCTTTGTCTTTCCTAAACTCCAGTCCAACATCACCAAATGCCTATCGGACATTTCCAGTTTTATGTTCTCATCAAACACATCTCAAACTCCACATATCCAAAGCAGAATTCATGATTTTTCCTTAAAAAAAACCACAATTCTTAATTTCCTTTTTTCTGCACAGGGCACCATTATACTTCCAGTCACAGAGGTTTGCAAACATGAAGTTATGTTCAATGTCTCACCTTCACCCTCAATATCTATTTGTACAACACAATATGTACAGTGCCTATAGAGGTTATGAATATGCTGATGTAATTCTGAATCACAAAATATACCAGATTCTCCACATGGAAGACAGAATCAAAACATTTATTCAAACACCAGAAAGCCAAATCCATCATAGCAACAAAGAAATCTATACACAATAACACTTCAGGGGGCACCACCATCCCCAAGCCTTCCCCCTGCTAGGGCCTTCCCACAAACAAACACTAATAGCTTGCTGCCTGCTTCCTCTCTCTCCCTCAGCTCTAACTGCTCTCACCAACTTCCTCTGGGCTCTGCTCCATCCTTCCTGACCCACCCTTCCTGCTCTACCCATTCAGCAATCTCCTCCCACCACAGACTCATGTGACTCAGGCTTCCATGTGACTCAAGCAGGTCACATGGGTCTATTAATGGATGGAAAAGATCTTCCCATTAAGCAAAAATACATTAACAATTCAATATCCAATCAATTATCAGGTCTATCAACATCTTTCATATAGCCCCTTCTCTTCACTCATACAACCACCAAACCTAATATCCTCATTGGAGTCGCATGATCAGAAGTGTCCAGCTAAGTTTTCAAAGCTATTTATAACTTATAGGGAGAAAGAAATTAATATTAGCTACAAGATCAAAACAGAGAATAGAAAAATCAAGTGGTTAACTATAGGATTTAATTTATGCACTAGGAAAGAAAAGGAATATATTTTAAAATAACAAAAAATAGTACTATGCCCTATTAGCTAAAAGAGTGGAAAACCTAGAAATTTTAGTAATGAACAGAACTGTTACTAGAACTTTTTGCACTTGGGACAAACAACGTGAAAGATTCCTTATGTGGCAGGTGATGAGGGTAGGGTGAATGTAGTAGACATAAACTTACGGGGGGAGACATACCCCAGAAAACCACAAGTCCTCTTCTAGAAAAGGTAACCCACCTCTACTCCTCCAAAAAGAGGAAGGGTCATTAGTTAGTTTCATATATAAATACCTGTGTTAGTACCTAGTTGGGTACCAAGAACAATTAGTTATTTCTTCACACTTGGCACACCACTGAGGCTAAGTGGTAATTTTTAGAGCAATTTTGTTGCTCAGTCATTCAATTATGTTCAACTCTTCATGACTCCATGGATCATAGCATTCCAGGATCTTCTATCTGCCACTTTCTCTTGATGTCTAAGTTCATGTTCATTGTTTCCATCATACTATCTATCCATCTTCAACTCTGCCACCCACTTTTCCTTTTGCTTTAAGTCTTTCCCAACATCAGAGTCTTTTCCAAATGAATTCTATCTTCTCATTATGTGACCAAAGTATTAAGCTTCAGCTTCAGTATTGGACCACCTTCCAGTGAATAGCCTGAATTAATTTTTTTAAGTATTGACTGATTTGATCTCCTTGCTGTCCAAGTGACTCTCAAAAGTCTTCTCCAGCACCACAATTTGAAAGCATCAATTCTGAGGTATTCAGCTCTCATAGCCATACACTGATACTGGAAAAAGCATAGCTTTGACTATATGGATCTTTGTTGGCAAGGTGATGTCTCTGTTTTCTAGTATGCTGTCCAGATTTGCCGTAGCTTTCCTTCCAAGGAGCAAGTGTCTTTTAATTGCGTGGCTGCAGTGACTGTCTGCAGCACTCTTGGAGCCCAAGAATATAAAATCTGACACTCCTTCCATTTCTTCTCACTTTATTGCCATGAAGTGATGGGACCAGTTGCCAAGATCTTAGTTTTTTTAATGCTAAGCTTCAAAAATAATTTAAAAGTCTGTTACAGTGAACAGACTTTAGGGGAGGAAGGGGTGTAATCTAAAACCTTTTAAGCCCACAAAATAATGTTAGTTCTGGAAGGAACCTTAGAGACCATTTGGTATAATGCCTTGTAGAACATAGACCTGTAGACTAACCTAGACTCAGCCAAGTATGTTGACAGTTTAGTTTCAATATTGGGATAAAATGAAATGCTCATAAATCATTCAACAGTTAACAGAAGGAAAAGCATAATCAACGCGGACTGACATCAAGTACACCATGAGTTGACGCAGCTGAGCAAGCAAAGCTGAGTTGTTCATAATGGTCTGCCATGCAAGCCCTAGAGAGAGGCTGGGGATCCCATCCTGATGAAATCAAATATCTAGTACAGTTTTACCATTTAAGATATATCTAGGTTGTCATGAGGGTGTAGGTTAGGATATTGCTCCCACCACATCCTGATTTTACAGGACAATAAAATGAGACTTTCAAAGGGGACAAACGAATTTGTTCACAATTAAGGAGATAATCATCTTCTACTGAAATTAAGGCTGAACTGAGATAGAGTAAAATAGAGTCCCAATCTCTTAAATTCACAGATTGTCACAGAGTCTAATTCACCTAATTCAACCCCTTCATAATTATGTAACAGGGAGAAAAGAAAGATACTGTTTTGGTGTCAGATCAGGGATCTAGCCTCCTCCTAACCCTCAGGCTCTTTCATCCAGGTTTTTCATATTTGGCCTTCCTCAGGAGAATAGCCCTTCTAGAATGGAGATTCCTGGTTCATGACTCAGGACAAGAGAGGAAAGAACCCCTCAGTCCTCCCAAGAACACATTGGCCCTAGCTATAGCTATGGATATATAAAGGGACAGGGGCTCTGTTCACCTCAATTCGTATAAACATAGAAAGATTATATACCTAAAATGAAACAATTAATCCCCTCCAAAATAATTTCAAAAATGTAAAATAGGTTTAGAGGAATCTTCCTACTTCGCCTAAATATGTAGATAAGTCTTTAACCAACCTGATAGGATTATAGGCTTTTTCCACTGGATGAAAGTAGATAATGCCAAGCCAAAAAGCATTAATGCTATGTGCCCAGCTCTGGGAATATGAAGAAAAGCAAAAGACAAGCCCTGTTCTCAAGGGGTTCACAGTCAAAAGGAGGATACAACGTACAAACAACATATGTACAGGATAAATTGGAAATAGTCAATAGAGGAAAGGCTCAGGATCACATGTAGAGAAAAAGCAGAGGTTTTTTGTATATATGTGTGTGTGTGTGTGTGTGCATATATATATACACACATTTTAAATATATATAATTTATATTATATATCATATATATTATATAATGTATATATTATATATATATATATATATATTTTTTTTTTTTTTTTTTTTTAATGTAGGCTACATGGGCAGAGAACAATGATGCTGCCTGCTTAGCTTACTTTTAGTTCTGGCTCAAATTCATTTACATGCTAAAACAATAAGGATCTTGGGAATATCTAACTTTATAAAGATCTAAGAAAAGACAGTCTTAGCTGGAGGGCAATCTGCCAGGCTTTTGTTAACAGGGTGTGGTGCCTAAGAAGCTTTCTGCCTGCCCTTATCTGAGAGACTTGGTAACCAATATGCAGACATATGCGCCCAGTCTCCACCATTCACCATGGGACCAGCTAAGCAATATTCAGCTGAGATGTACCCAAGCAGAGGCATTATGCCCAGGGTGGAGCAGGTCCAATGAGAGCAGTGCAATGAGATCATAGATGATATCAGTGTGCCTGCAGCCTTGGAGATGTGAACTGCCTTTGCATGAGCATCCTGGCCACAGGTGATATGTGTCCCTCATATAAAATAGGCATTCTTACTCTCCCCATTAATGATGTTTGTGATTATAGAAATATGCTCTAGGTTTACAATTAGACAGTCAGTAAGCATTAAGTGCCAGGCCTCACACTAAGAATTGGGGATGCAAAGAAAGGCAAAAAAACCCAAAAAACAACAAACCCCAACTCTCTCATGGAGCTCACAATCTAATGGGGAACACAACATGAAAACAACTATGAGCTAACAAGCTACAGACAGGATTAACTGGAGATAATCAGTAGGGGGAAGGCATTAGCATTAAGAGAATAAGGAAAGGCTTCTCGCAGAAGACGGATTTTTTTTTCTTACTATGCTATTTCACTAGATGCCTTTGCTTTGAACTCATTTTACTCTGGTTCTCAGTATAAACTCATTGTTGAGGCTATGTCAACTGTGGTTTTGAATGCATGCGGATCTATAGAGTATCTTGAACCTGAAGCAGCTATTCTGGAGATTCTACATAAGAGAAGAGGGTCCCTCAGATGCTAAATATAGAATTTCAAAGTTGGAAGAATGATGAAGTTGCCTTATAACTGAAATATCCTGCTGGAGGAAGGTCAAAAATGAGGGGGAAGAAAGCAAATATGCATTTTAAAATAATTATCTTGTGTATATTGTTTGGGTAAGGAAAATATAAAACTTTCATTAAAAATGTGCTTGGCTTTTAGGAATACACAATCATAAACACAACATCCTAAAATAGAATTCATATTTTTATTTCTCTTTATTTCTATTGTGTGCAGAAAAATCACCATATTGGTTTTATGTAAGGAAGAATGTTCCCTGGACATAGATAAGAAATCAAAATGAGCACAACTACAACAAAAACAAGTTTCTTCAGGGATAACCAGTTCCACCCCACCAAAAGTTCATGCTATTGACCTGAACTGTATACTGTATTTTAGTCCGAGGAAAACCCAAAGCATGATTAATAGCGTACATTTATATAAGACTTTAATGTTTACAAAGCCCTTTTTATATCATTTGATCTTCACAACAATTTTATGAAGTATTATTCTTATTCTTCTACAGATGAGGAAGTCTACGTTGTAAATGACTTGTCCAGAATCACGCAGCTAGTCCATGTTCAAGACTCTGGTCTTCTTAACTCCAAGTCCTGAGCTCTTTATACTGTGCCTCCAGCTACCACTGCACAATCATGAACATCTGCTAAAATGTTAACCTATAATTAATACTCACTGTGGAAGCTGGGACTACTTTCAAAGAGCCTCCAAGTATCTGTGTCCCAGGTGAAAAGCCTCATTTTTTTTTCATTTTTAGGTCTTAAAATTATCATCTTGAATTTAGGTAGTCCTTCCCATTATAACTTGTAAAACTCGGGTGTAAATCTAGATAATTGATGGGGTCTCTTCTGGTTCTATAATTCTATGATTATAAATAAGTTCACAATAGACAGAAATTAACAGGGAAGTAAGCAACATGCACATACAGAGACTGACCAGACTTACTTAGGTAACTTAGATAAGGCTCCTCCGTCTTATCCAAGCTGTTTGGTCTCTGCCTAAGGGACTCACTATGGCCATCGCCATTTTTCCTTCGTCTTGGACTAAACTCTCAGGGCTTTCCAAGGTGAATGTTAACATGACAAAATAGTTTGTGTTAAAATAACACGAGGGGAGATAGATTCCCAGGAGCCCTACTTCTCATGTATAAATTTCAACAGTGCCCTGCTGTTGACTGTGCCTTCTCTGTTGGTTAACAAAGGCAGGACTAACTGCAGGGCAGGAAGTAGTGGCCTAGTGTGTAGTATCAGCTGGGCATTGCTTCCCAATACCATCTCATCTATTCAGGGCCACCCTCTGACCATTTTTCTCACATAAGAAAACAGTAATTTGCTTATTCTGAATAACTTTATTATGTCCCTTATCTTTGCATTATTTAAGATAAAAGCAGGAATCATTACAATTTTAGAGATAACTGTGGATCGAGCAATATAGGATATAAATCAGGGAGATTTGATGCTTTAATAATAATAGTAATAATAACATGGCATTTTAAGGTTCTCAGAGTGCTTTCCTTCATAACATCAGTGGCTGCTGGATTTACTGTGGAGGGTGTAGTTGGCCAGATAGATAACTCCTCCATCACTACCCTCTCTTTTCTACCCCTCTTTGTTTCTGGAAATTTAATTAGTTCATTTTTTTTAGCCTGGGGCAATAAAATGATCTCTCAGATTCAGGTCCCCTCTTTTGCCACTTTATGGAGTTTATAGTAAATAAAAAGTTAGGATTATAATAACAACGTCTCAGAGCCTCCAGTTAGGAAATTTGCTAATATTTAGGCAAAAGTCCGTCTTTCTGTCCTAATTTAAATTTATTTTTATCTCTAGCTAATCCCTGGCCTTTTTATGGTTGAAGTAAAATTCGGGTTACCAAAAACATTTGGGTAAAGAAGCAAATCGTGGTTCTTGGAATTTTTCTCAGTCCTTGAGGATCTGGATATAGTCATCATTCACAGACCAGTCCGAGTCTCCTTCTCCAAGAGGCCTGCAGGAGCCAATGGTCCTCCATATCTCTCCTTTTCTGCCTCACCTTGGTCCTCTTTCTTCTCTCTCCTTTTTCTTGTTGTCCTTGTGTCATGAGTTCTTTCTAGCTCAACTTATTGGTCAGGGTGAGGACATTGGCTTTCAGCTATCAAGATCCCCTTCCCTCCTCTCAGGCTGTCTTTCAAAGGCTGTATATGTCTCAAATAACTGTAGGGACTGACTCAAGTCCACCTTTGGGCTCAAAGATTGAGATAGTTCTATATTACTTTCAAGGCTAAGGAGAATGCTTTTCCCTCTAAACTACAGATGCCAGTCAGTTCTCAAAACTTTATTATAATAATTTATTTATTTTTGTAACCTATGACCAGACACTAAGTTCAAGTGACCAGGTTTGACCCTAGAGAACGAATTCAAGAGGGTAATTTCTTTTCTCATACTTCTTAATGTTAAAACTCCAGAAAAATCTCTAAATAGACTCACGAATCCATTTCACATCTTGATTTTCCTACATGTAGGTAACAGGATCCCTGATTCTTATATAAGCACTCAAGGTACTACATGCATATCAGGCATGGCACAGCCTTTACTTCACTCCCATAGACTATGCATAAGATGCATAGGACTTATAATTATTTATAAATAGATACACAAATACATAAAGTACTCACACAGAATCTCCACTCCCCAGAAAGTAAACACATTTTGGGACACAGACGAGTAATCAATAGCCTTCCTATTGGAACTGCCATGTCTGAGCTACTTGTAAAATAGAAGAGGAATGACAAGGTTTGGATCTTCCCCAGGGTATGAATTTGTTGTTGTTGTTCATGACCCCATTTGGGGTTTTTTGGGGGCACAGATTATAGAGTGGTTTGTCATTTCTTTCTTCAGCTCATTTTGCAGATGAGGAAACTGAGGCAAACAGGGTTAAGTGACTTGCTTAGGGTCACACTGCTAGTAAATGTCTGAGGCCATATTTGAACTTAGGAGGATGAATGTTCCTGAGCCCAGGCCCAGCATTCTATTTACTAAGCCAGTTAGCAGGATGAATAGGGATCTCCATAGTAGAGGCTCCATCCCTCAAATTCTAGGGACTACATTGTCAATTCTCTTATTTTCTCTTCTTTTAAAAGTTTTATTAATTTATAGATTACTCCCACTTCATGAGAGGTATCTTGTAGCAAAAGAAAACAGTTAAATAAAACTAAGAATACAGTGACCTCATCTGAAAGTATACACAACATTTTACATCTGGAGCACCACCCCCATACACAAACACTATCTTTTAAAATGAAAAGAAATTTATTTTCTGTCTCCCACCCCCCCATACCATTGGGAAACAAAATAGAGAAAAGAAGATGTCTTATAAAAATAAGCATATTAAAGCAAAATAAATTTCCTCAATAGCTCTATGTTATTATTATAAAAAAAAATTATTATTGGTTAAAAATAGATCAATCAATAGAACAGTTTAGGTATACAACAAAGAGAAGTAAAAACACTGAATAATCTAATTTTTGATAAACACAAAGACCTCTGTTATTGGGATAAGGATCTACTATTTGATAAAAAAAATGCTAGAAAAGTTGGACATCATTACAGAAAAAATTAGATTTAGACCAACACCTCACACCTTATTCAAAGATAAGCTCCAAATAGGTATGTGACTTAGATATCAAAGGTCACCTCATAAACAAAGTAGAGAAACATGAAAAAAAAAAAGAACTATCAGATCTATGGATAGGAGAAAAGTTCATGACCAGAAAGGATTAGAGAGCATCGAAGAAGATATGATGGATCATTTTGATGACGTGAAATTTTAAGGTTTTTGTACAGACCTCGCAAATAAAGCTAGGATTAAAAGGGACACAAATAACTAGGGAAAAAATCTCGGTAGCATATTTCTCTGATAAAGGTCTCTTCCTTCTCTAATAAACACGACACTGAGGAAATCTTCTCCAAGAGGCTGGTTTCTGAACTCTTGACATGAAAAATTCTGCACCTGGAATTATCTACAAGGTAACTCCCCTAGATGGGAAAATCCACTCTCAGGATATCTCTTCTCCTGCTGCATGTAGGCACAAGTCTACCTTTCCCATGTGCTTTGGGAGGAACACTGTCCTTAGCTGCTGTCATATTTGGGGGCAGGGAAAGTTCATTTTAAGGAACTCTAGTCTGACTTGTGTTTAGAAGAGTATGAAACAACTAGGGACTCGAAGAGAGGGAACTTTTTTCTCAGGCTACCTTGACAACCACAGGCACCACCTGCTTTTCCTGCAGGCCATCATTAACTGCTATGGGGGCATGTGGGTGGGAGAGATTTCCTCAATGGCTACCCTCTGAAAGGAGCAAGAGAAAAGGTGAATGTTTTCTAAGAGCAGCTAACTGTCTTTATAGACCACACAGGAAGGCACAGGGTGAACGCTTACTCTCCATGAGAGATGGGCTTTAGATGCCTCCAAATAAAGGACCATGATTTACACTCTCATCAGGTGGCTTATGCAACTCATCAAATCCTGGTCATTTCTCCTAACACTTCTATCACAGAAATTTATCAAATCATTTACTTTTGGAGTCGAAAGAAGTCTCAGATATTTCCTTTAACCCCTACATTTTATAGGTTAAGGAAAGCGAGGATTGTAAGTGACTCACCCAAAGTAACACAACTGAGTCAAGGCCCAGGGGCAAGATCCTCTCCCCAAGTCTCAATATTCTTTCTAATTATATCACGTGGCTTCTCACAAAGTAAATTTCTAAAGACCATAATATATCCATTTATCACTCTCATCTTTTAAAAATAATGTTTTACTGGGTTTTTTTTGTTTTCATGTTATCATCATTTCTGGATATAACCTTCCAGTCAGAAATCATAATTCAACATGATTGCTTTGATTTTTTGTTGTAATCTGTGGATATTTTGTTTCCCATATTCCTACTATTTTATTTATGTCTTCCCACGCTCTTCTGTATTCTTTCTTGAAGTAACGAAATTCTACTCCACTCGTCTACCACAATTTGTTTCCATTCTCTAATTCTTCATTTGAATCACCATTCTCCAACTAAGTAGCATCTAATATTTTTTTTTTTAGTTCTTTGATACAACAAAAAGTGAAGCTACAAATATTTTGCTGCACATGGGACTTCCAAATTGTCTCTGCCCTCCAGAGGGCCTAGCAAGGAAGATCTCTGGGTCAAAGAGCACGGAGATTTTAGGCACTTTCTTGACATAATTACAAGATGGTTCACCAATTCATAATTCTTCCAACACTGAATTCACAGGGTATGAAATGAAATCACAAAATTGTTTTGATTTGCACTTCTTGTTATAAGTGATTTAGGTGGAGCAAGCTCTGATATTTTGTTAACTATCACCTATTTAACTAGTTAGCTATTGTTAATAGTTTGTAATGTTTCTTTTGAGAATTATTTGTTCATTGACTACTCATCTATTAGGATTAGCTCTTGGTGGTGTTATATTTTTTAATTGCTGATATATCTTAGATATCAGACCATTATTAGAGATATTAGATGTAAATATTTATTTTCCAATAGACTTTTTCCTTTATCTTAGTTGCCTTGATTTTGTTTGTGCAATAACTTTTCAATTTTGTGTAATCCAAAGTATCTGTATCATTTTTCCTGATCATCTGTATAACTTGTATAGTTAAACATTCTCCTGTTAGTCATAGATGTGAAAGGTACCTCATCTGGTTCTCTTCTAATTTTTCTATGATACAATCTTTAATATTTAAGTTCCATAAACATTTTAAGCTTCTAGTGTAAGACATTAGTTGAAATCTAATTACTGCCAAATTTTCCCAGAATTTCCAAGTTAAAAAAAATATTCCCAGAAATTCCTGTCAGATAGGAATTTGTTCCCCAAGTAATTATGTCTTTCATTTTATCAAATACTGGGTGATACTGAGTTGAATTGTTTCTGATCCTTCCTTATCTTGTCTGTCCTAATGATTTCCTTTTCTATTTTTAATAAATCAAAAACCAAGTAGTTTTAATGATTCATCAATTTATAGTATAATTAGAGGTCTGGAAGAGCTAGTATTTCCCTTCATTCCTATTTTTGTCGTTACTCTTTAGATCAGTGGTTCTCAACCTTCCTAATGCTGCATCCCTTTAATACAGTTCCTCATGTTGTGGTGACCCCCAACTATAATATTATTTTCGTTGCTATTTCATAACTGTAATCTTGCTAGTTATGAATCGTAATGTAAATATCTGATATGCAGGATGTATTTTCATTGTTACAAATTGAACATAACCCAGAGGTTGAGAACCACTGGTTTAGATGCTAGATCTTTCGTCTTTCCAAATGAATTTTATTTGTCCAACTTTATAAAATATCCTTTTGAAAGTGGCATTAGGGTAGCTAGGTGGCGCAGTGAATAGAGGAGCAGTTCTGGAGTGAGGAGGACTTGAGTTCAAAGTTGGCTAGAGACATTTGACACTCACTATCTGTGTGATCTTGGGCAAGTCACTTAACCCCAACTTCCTTGCCTTCCAGATAAAAGGAAAGAAAGAGAGAGAGAAAGAAAGAGAAGAAGGCAGGAAGGAAGGTAGGAAGGAAGGAAGGAAGGAAGGAAGGAAGGAAGGAAGGAAGGAAGGAAGGGGCATTAAACCTGTAAATCAATTTAGATACTATCAGCATTTTTATCACATTGCTATGGTCCAGCCATGGGCAACCTTCCAGTTATTTAGGTCATTATTTCTTTAGAGAGCATTTTGTACACTATATCTGTACTGATCTTGAGTGTATCTTGGTAGACTGACTTCAAAATAATATTCAGTTTCATGCTAATCGAATGGGACTTTCCTTGGATTTTGGACATTTTCTTGGATTTTGTTTCTGCTATGAAAAATTATGTTGGTTCTGGTGGGTGGGGGAAAAAGAAGTTAAAGCAAACATCCCCTGTGTCTGCAATACTTCATAGTCTCCCACTTTGCCAATTAAACAAAGGAATATTTCCTCACCTCTCGTCCAGGACCACGACTGGTCATTGTAATATCCCACAGCATTCAGGGCTTTTCCCCCTTACATTGTTCCATTTTAAACATCGTTTTTGGATTGAACCTTTGATTTCTTTGGTGCAGGGCACTTCCAAATGAGCAAATTCTACTAATGCAGGTTGGAATGCAGTCTGCAATTTAAAAGCGCCGCCTGCCTTACAGAGACCTTAAGTGACTTGCTCAGGTCAGGAAGCCAGTATGTGTCAGAGGTCTGGACCCGATTTCAGGGTTGGCCATCTATTCCCTAAACCAAGCTGCCCGTCTTTCCGTTTACATTCCAGTGGCTATAATGCATATTGTTTTTGATGGCTCATCTCTCTTATTTTGCATAACCTCACATGTCTTCCTGTTTCTCAGAATTCCTCAAACAGTACAGTACAACTGGCACATCCATTTCCCAATCAATGGGGACTTGAAGCCGGCTTTGCCGCAATCAAAAATACTTCTAACGGAGATCATGGCTTATACACAGGACCTTTTCTTTTTGTCTTTTATCTCCTTAGGGTATATGCCCAACAATGGATTTTGATACCAAAGGTTATATGCAATTTAATCAATATTTTCCCCAATAATCCCAAACTGTTTTTCGGAATGTTATCAATGCATCGATGCATTTAAGGTTAGTCCCTCCAAGTTATCACTTTTTTTGTCTTTTTACAACTTTGCCAATCTGATGGTTATGAGGTGAAAAACACACCCCTACGCTAGGGGGAAATAAACTGGTAAACTGGAGGACCCGGAAAGTTAAGTGACTTGCTCAGAGACACCCAGTTCACCCAAGAACCAAGCGGACCTCGGACTCCAAATCTTCCACCAGAGTGGACAAGATGGCCCCTGGGACCCACTCCAATTGTTAAGATTATGTGAGAGCGGTTTAATTTTTACAGAAAGGGAAACTACCGTTTAACATAGTGTTACACGACTGAACTCACTTTAAAGCATCAGTTAAACCGACGGGGGTAATTGGCAATAGGTCAGTCTTTGTTTTATTCTTAAAATAAACCAGGGTGGGGGGCGGAAATGTGCATTCACTCATATTCTATAAATGACCTCCCCACACCCTGGGTGGAAAACCAAACGAAGCGCGAGGTCGCTCGGTGGAGCGAGCGCCATTGGCCGGAGCCCCGGGGAAGATGCAGCCCGCGCCGCTAGCTCCTGCCCCCCCTCGGCCTCCCTTCCTCCTCCGAGACAGTCTTCGGGGCGCCTCGGGGCTCTCGCGAGATTTCGCTAGCGCCGCCGGAGCGAGGCCAGAACTTTGAAAAAGAAAAGAGCGAGGAGAGCGAGCCCCAAGAGCCTCCGCGGTAGCGGGGCCGTCATCCCGGGAGCATCCGCCTCCGCGGCGGCGGCGCGAGTGCGAGCTGGGGGGCGTGCTGCCCTGCAGGGAGCCGGCGCGCGAGAAGCCTGGTCCCTCGCCTGCCCCTCCACCCCCAGGCCTCCGCCAGTCAGACATTCCCTCCCGGTCTCTCTTCCCCTCCGGGGCCCGTGGCAGGACCGGCTTTTCATCACCAAGTGGAGAGGAGGAAAGAAAGGGTTGGAGGAGGACGAAGGGGAGGTAGCTGCGGGGAGATCGCCTGCGGGCTCTTGCCGCAGTTTAGGAGGCGGCGGCGGCGGCGGCGTGGATCCTCTCGAACTCGGGTCTCCGAAGGTGGAGGGAGGGAGGTCTCCCTCTCGGCCCGAGGGGCTTGAACGGATCTCCAGGGAGCCCCGGAGGCGGGAGCGGGAGCGGCTGGAGACTGCAGCCGGCGCGCGCCAAGGGCCTGGCCGCGTGCGTGGAGAGCAGCCGGGAGGGGGGGCGGCGGCTCGGAAAGGGCAGGACGGCAGTGTGTGTCGGGGGCCGGGGGTGGCCGCCTGCGTCGCCTCCGTAGGGGTCGCCGGATTTGAATAGTGGAGGGAGGAAAGCGCCGGCTGAGCGAGGGGAGGAAGCTTCCTGTGTTTTGCTGGTTACTCGGGCGCTGTCGGGCCGGGCCTGGGGCGGCGCTTGGAGACCGAGCCACGGAGAGGGTGGAAAAGAGGGGTGGGTGGGTGCGAGACGGAGGGTACGGCCCGAGGAGGGAGGGGAAAGGGAGCTGAGAGGAGGGAGCTGCGGGCCCCGCCTCCCTCGTGTGGCCAGTGCCGCCGCTGCCCCGGCGGAGGCTTTAAACAGCCTCGCCGCTGCCAGCTGGGCCCCACGGCGATTCCTTCCCTCCGCTTCCCCCCACCCCCTCAGGCTGGGATTCGGGGCCGCCGGGGACCGCCTTGGAAGCCGGGCCACGGCCAGCCGGCCCTCGGCAGCCTCCCCCGGAGAAGGAGGAGGGTGCGTCTAGCTGGTGGCTAGCGGGAGAGCAGCATTCTCCTCACCTGGGGTTGTGGGAGCATCACACCGCTGCAGCTCTCGGTGACTCGGGGCGTAGAGGGCGCCGAGCCTGCGGGGTTTGCCTGGGCGGCCGCGCGCCGCTGCGGTTAAGGCGGCAATGGAGGTGGGGCAGAAGCCGCAACACCCGGCGCCCTCCTCCAGCGCCCAGAGGCTGCCTGCCCCCGCCGGCGCTGAGGAGGCGCAGCGCGTCCCCGCCGCCGCAGCCCGGGTGGACCTTCCCGGGACGGCCTTGCAGGTCCAGGAGGATGCTGTGGCTCCCAGCCTCTCGGGAGGAGCGGACAGGGGCGGGGTGGCCGCGGCGGCCGGGGATGGGCTGGGTAGACCGCTGGGTCCCACCCCGAGCCAGAGCAGGTTTCAGGTAGATTTGGTCACTGAGAACGCTGGGCGGGCGGCGGCTGCCGCTGCCGCTGCTGCGGCAGCCGCCGCCGCGGGGAGCACCACGGAGCCCCAGCGGGACGGCAAAGCCAGCGGCGAGAACGGAGCGGGCAAGAGCAGCGAGGAAGCCAAAGGCCGGTTCCGGGTGAACTTCGTGGATCCGGCCGCCTCGTCGTCTGCGGACGAGAGCCCCTCGGACGCGGCTGGCGTCGGGGGAGAGGGGGCTAATGTCAGCTTCCAAAATGGGGGTGACACGGTGCTCAGCGAGGGCAGCAGCCTCCACTCGGGCAGCGGCGGCGGCCACCACCACCACTACTACTACGACACCCACACCAACACCTACTACCTGCGCACCTTCGGCCACAACACCATGGATGCTGTGCCCAGGATCGATCACTATCGGCACACGGCCGCCAACCTGGGCGAGAAGCTGCTCCGGCCCAGCCTGGCCGAGCTCCACGATGAACTGGAAAAGGTGAGACAGCTCCCGGCGCGCCGCCTCCGCCTCCTCCTCCTCCTGACCCTCTGTCTCTCTTCCTTGACACCTCGTCGTTACCTCTTCCTTCCTCCTTGGTAAGGTGGCACGGATGCCCAGTTTGCTTGCTTGCTTTAAAGCCAGATGTCAAGGTTCAGAGGCATCGAATGGAATTTAGCCCACAGAGTTTGCATCCCTTACGCAGTCTGCATGGCACTCTTTCACAGCCCCGTACGATTTATTTGTTACTTCTCCAGTCTTGGAACCAGTTTTAGTCCTTAGGATGACTATAAATCTTATTTATTTATTTATTTTCTTCCGGAAAAGTAGGGTCAGTTGGTCAAGGCTAAGCAAAAGGAAAAGGAACAATTCAGAGTTCGTACCCTATTTATAGTTTTTATGGCTCAGCTAAATCATCTAGGATTTATCCTGCTTGAGAATGTGGAGGTTACTAAGTCCTAGAAGAGAATCTGACAGGGCGTGTTAGTGGCATATGATTTATTTCAAAAAATCACTGGTTTGAAGCTTGAATGTGCTGAAGATCGAAGAAATCTTAAGTCTTAGAACATGCTGTTCTTGATAAATTAAACACATTCGATGGTAAACCTATTTTATTTGGGGAGAGTTTGGATGCAGAACTTTGGTTTTCTGTTTGGTTCAAATATTTTTTAATGACTAGGGAAGGATGCACTAACTTTCAGTATGAAAAATACTCAGGAAGCTTTTGGAGACCATTCGAGGCGGGTGATTTAGGATATATCCTTTTTATGAGTTATTGTTCTCTAAACATTAGTTTCTTGTTCATTAATTCACTTGCATTATTGATTAGTTTTTCCTAGTACAATGTAACTTATATGGCAACTCTGTAGTAACAGATAACAAACGTTATCCCTTAAGGGCATAAATCTTTATCTTAATATCATCTTTCTGTTTATGAGATTATTATTCACATCTTCTGAATTAAGCTAAGGTAAGCTCCCCTTTTACATTTAGCCTTGGGAAGAAACCATGGTAGGTTGAAACCAAATTTTTATCACCTTGTGTAAATACTTCAAATCCAGACAGTATGAAAGCACCTTGACCCAGAGTGTTTCATGTGTTCTGCATTTTAGGGCAGTGAGTGGCTCCAGGTTTATTAACCTTGGGCTAACTTAATATGGTTTATTACGATCATTCCTACAGATTGGAATAGTTAAGGAGGACTCGTTTTTTTATAACTAGGTTAAAAACCTGAGATAATTTTGCTCTAAATTGCTGTTTCTTTTTTGTTGTGACTGTTCCGATGATGTTTACATCCTTAGTTACCAAGAATTTCTTATAAACTTTTTTGTTTTTCACACTACTACCATCTTTTCTTTCATTTTCTATTTCTTACCTTAAAAATTCAAATCTGCAAACTTAAAATGGACTAGTCTTATGTTTGCTTCTGCATTGAATCTCTACTAATGTGGAAGTATCATAAAAGTGAATATCTAATTCATTGTTGGTGCATGATAATTTAGTTCAGAAGCTCTAAACCTCCTTAAAAAGTCTTTTCCTTGAGAGCAGTTGTGTATCTTAAACTCTTTCCAATTAAAATGTTTGTTGTTTGAACTGTCAGAATCTTGTGTCTTTCAGAAGAGATAAAAATGCCCCTTGCACATTGTTTTTGACATATTTAAGAATTATTTTTCAAAAGTATTTGAGCTTTTTATTGTGTATTTTAAAACAGTTTTTTCTTTTCCTCCCCTTTCCCTAAGTCAACTTTAAAAAAAATTTCTTTGATTCACTAGGTCCATGTTCAAGCAGGTTGTTGAAATTAACTTGGTGTATAAAGTTAGACAACTTTTTGTTTCTTCAGGTAGATAATCTGCTTCATTAATTATTTGTGGTTTCCTACTTTCCACCTATGGGTCTAGTTCCAGACTGTTAACAGAAAGGTACAACCAGAAAGGAGATGAGTTGACTTGGTCATAAAACCACAAATTGAAAAAGTGTTGATATAGTTAGTCTTAGTAAATGGATTAAATGATAGCCAGCTGAGGTTTGGTTCTTCATAACATTATGTAAATCTTATTTTCAAATTTGGCATGCCTGTTTTTAAGCCTTTCAAGGGTGTGTAAAAATATGACTTGTCTATATATTGTGATTGCTTTTGTCCTCTGGGCATTTATAGTGAATAGCGCCTAATCTTGCTTATTATAGTTTCGTCCCTCTCTTAACATCCTGTTTTACTCTGGAGAGAAACCCTTTAAAACGCAAGGATTTAACAGTTTTGCCTGCTCCAGGAACTGTAAAGAGGGGGAAAACCTTAAATTAGTTGGAGTGCTCTTTTCCTGATGTAGAGCTAGTTGTAGAGAAGATTTGTTTTTGTAGATGGTGAAAACTACCTTCTCAGAACTTTATAGAATAGTTTCATTATTTCTGTAGTTAAATTCAACAAGCATTTATTAAGTTAACTTTTAAAGGTACTGAGGATACAAAGATGAAATAAGTCTTAAGATGTTTATAATTCCTTTCCCTCTTCCCCTTCCTCTTTACCTCCCCCCTTCCCTTTCCCCTTTCTTTCCTTCTTCTTTTCCCTCTCCTTCCCTCTCCACTTCCTTCCCTTTCCCCCCTCCCACACCCCCTCTTCCTACTCCTTCCCCTTCGATATTTCCTGAATCTTTCTCTCACCAAACCTATAAATGCAGGGCCATTCACAAACCTCACTCCAATAATGATCACCATAGAAGCTTTGTCCTGTTCTCTTTATGACTTGGGTCAGCCAGTTCCTCTTTCCTTAGCTTTGTGCCCCTCTGTTCCCAGAGTCTCACTATATTGGTGGAGACATCCACTCCACATTAGCCCTATGCAGTGAGGGAGTTAGAATACCAAATGGTGGTGGGAATTGAGTGAACCACACTGACTCCATCTTGTGATTCAGTTCTGGAGCTAGGTCAGTTCCCTTTCTATTCAGTTATGGATCTAGTCCCATTTCTATTTAATGAGAATGCTTTATTTGATTGTGGCAATTTTGAGAAGACCTTATTGCATTGTTTGAACCTAAGGAGCAGGGCTGCCTCTACATGCTGCTTAGAGACCCTTGACTAAGGACCTAAGTTGTGCTGCATTAACCTAGTGAGGTCCAAAGATGCAAGGAGTTTGCTCACAATTAGTCATCTCAGGCTGCCCATATGTCTTTACTGGAAAACTGGTCTTGTACTGGTAAATCAGCTATTGTTTCTGTGTCCCTTTTGACTGTTTACAGACACTTGGTAGGGAATGGGATGCCTCTTTATCTTATTTAAGGTAATTGTACCTGTTCACTCTCCCTTCCTAACTTGAAAAGTCCCCAGTCTTTCCTCTAATTAGAAATCAGATTGCCTAATTTTATATCCTAGTTAATTGTTTTCTTTTTAATTAATAAGTCTTATTTGAGCAATTATTTTTAATGTATAAAAATTTGTCTCCCCTTATATTTGGGATCTAGTGCCAAAGTTGAAGAGATTCTAATTTATTAGACAGTTGGCATTGCTTTGCTTAATAAATTTATATGCTTGGAAGCTTGAACCTTTCTTTCCTCACCCATTTCAATAGTTCATCCACCACATTAACTCAGAACTGCAGAACTTGGGTGATCTACCAGCCTCAGATTCTCCAGCAATGGGATGACAGGCACGTGCCACTGTGCCTAGCAGAGCACTATTTTTTACCTGTCTTTCTTGCCATGTGACTTTCTTCGAAGTTACTTGTGTGTCATAGCCTGTTTATACCTAGCAAGTGCCTCTCCATTACCATCTAAATCCCTCTTACAGAAGCATTCCTTTTGGATGGTAAAGTACTCCAAATACCCCTATTGATACATGATATTGTGCTGGTTGTAGCAAGCCCTAGAACAGCGGTTCTCAACCTGTGGGTTATGTTTAATTTTAACAATGAAAATACATCCTGCATATCAGATGTTTACATTATGATTCATAACAGTAGCAAAATTACAGTTATGAAGTAGCAATGAAAATAAATTTATGGTTGGGGGTCACCACAACATGAGGAATTGTATTAAAGGGTTGAAGCATTAGGAAGGTTGAGAATCACTGCCCTAGAATGTTGCATAATCTCTTCAAAGTTATCCAAAACTATTTAAAAGTTTGTCTTCATCCATTTGATCTTTCCCGTGTGGATGATCAGGCCAAATTATACCTCTTGTCCAGATTTTGACATGCAGTTAGACACAGTACATAAATGGATGGTAGTTGGGCTCTGACTTAAAGAGGGAAAAGAGAGCAGATATGTCATTGGATTGTACTCAGGAAACTGTCATGCTGTGATTACCTAACGCTTCTCCGTGAAAAGAGACTCATCATTTTAGTACCAGTAGTCTACCTGAGTTGTACAAGACATGGAACAAAGTTTCCAAAGAAGTAGAAATGTATACCATATAGTACAAGTTAGAATACGATTGGTTGAATAGGAGAGGTCATAGTGGCAGCATGAGGGTTCTGAGAAGGGACGGATCATGAGGTGGGCTGGGGGCACCTTAACTATGCCTTAAAAGAAGAGAAAAATTTCATGAGGCAAAGCTCAGGAGTCTGTTGTTACAGTGTATGTACAGAGAAAGCACGAGAAGGGGAAAAAGATGAGGGAAAAACAGGTACTCCAGTTGACCTAGGACGGGTGTGTATGGAGAGGTGAAGAGAAGTACTGCTGTGTGGTTGTGTGAAATGAGGCCAGAGAGAAGGAAGTTGGTGTCAGATTGAGGGAGGATTTTGAATGTCAGGCTAAGGAATCTGTATCTTTCAGTGTACAGTAGGAAGCCTCTGAAAGATTTTATGTGTTAGAAAGATGACTTTGGCATGTATGTCTGGTACATAATGGGGACTTAATAAGTGCCTGTTTGTCAGTTGATTGGCATCAGTAGAAAGGATGGATTAGAAAAGGGAAAGGATGGAGGCAAGCCAACCAGTTAGGTTGTTGAAATAGTTCACTTAAGAAATTATGAGGACATTAAATAAGTGTCAAGGCAGTGGTCATTGGAAGAGAGGGAACCATTGGGATAGTGCTTTCAGAGGGAGAACTGACAACTTGGCAAGGGATGGGTCAGAGATGACTGAGTTTCTGAGCTTGGGTGATGCCATCCACAGACAGAATTAGGAGGAAGGGAAGATTTTGAGGAGACATTTCAGTTTTGTACCCAATACAAAAGAAATACAAAGCTTAAGAAAATCAAAGAGATCAATTTTTATTTAAATGCACAAAAGAACTTCTGGAATATGTCGCTTGGTTTCCAATGCCTATAGGAGAAAGTTGGAATAATTGATAACCAGAATGAAGATTGTGAAGCACTGGTAAGACTCCTAGTCACCAAACGATAATTTTTTTCAATACATTATATTGTTCAGGACACTTAAAAATCATGTACCACATCTCTGTCAGAGGTTGCCAGTCCCTGTCTTACATTAAAAATGAAATTAATTTGCATCCTCTGATCAGTTGATAGTGAAGAGGAAGTCAAGAAATATTTAAGTGACAAGACAAAATGTCAGTTTAGAGTTTAAAGAGAGAGATAATCTCACACAGGTAATCAAAATTTCAATCAATAACCTGCTTGTTTCTTCCTCAGTACACCTGTGTGTATTCTGAATACCATTGTGTCTCATTAAAATATGTATTTTTGTTAAGTGCCTTTACAGTGTTTTGACTTTTGTCCTTATTTTATATGTAATGTGTGCTTGAAAATATATAGCACCTATTTGAATTGGCTCCATCCTTAACTGAAGCATATCTGAACCTATAATTAAACTAATATTGAAGTAACTGTTCTGTTTTTTAATGGGAGAAATATTATACAATGGGGAAAGCTCCTGTTAACAAAGTTTTTGCCGTTGGCCCTGAAGCCAAACCCTGGCTGAGGGCTTGTGTGAACAAATGTCTTATACAACTTAGCTGGAGCTTATCACCAGCTGCTTATTGGACATTTCCAGCGGGGTGTTTCTTAAGCTCCCTGTATTCAGAACAGAGCTCACGGTCGCCCCGGTCTCCCTCGCCTCTTCATTCCAGTTGAATCTGACTTCCTTTCGGTCACTCAGGTTCACAGCCTTCTAGGACAGTGGATTTAGAGTTGGGATGGACCTTACAGGACTTCAGATCTAACTCCTCCTTTTACAGATAAGGAAACTGAACCCTAGAGAGGTTAAGTAACTGCCCAGGTCACGTAGCTAAGAAGTGTTTGAAGTGGGATTGAACCCAGGCTTTCCTGCTTCCAGGTGAAGTTGTCTGCTCACTATGTCCAGCTGCCTCTCATTCCCCATTCTTCTCTTCTTCACTGTCCTTGCCAGTCACTTGCCAGGTTTTGTTGATTCTACCTCTGTTAGATCTTGGATCCATCTCTACTCTATTCACACCACAGCCATCCTGGTGTAGATCCTTATCACCTCCATTTACTCCTAATTTTTCTCCCTCCCTTCAAACTTTTCCTTTGCTGAATCACTCTCCACACAATTACCAAATTGACATTCTGGAAGTTTGAGTCTAATTATGCCACTTACTTACTCAAGAAGCTGCTGTGGCTCCCTTTTGTTTTTAGAGTCAAAGGCAGCCTTTTCTGTTTGGCACTTTAAAGCCCTTACTGATCTGGTTCCAGCCTCTCTTTCTAGGTTTATTGCATATTATTCTTCTTTGTGCGCTCTGGATTGACTGCCTTCTGTCATTCCCTATATAGATTTTCCAGCTTTGTTTGCCCCTGTGCCTTTGCATTCCTGGTGGATGTTCCTTGCTTTCCTCTCTCTCTTAGGCTACCTAGGTTACTTCAAATTGGCACAAAGTAGCCACAGGTACTACTTCCTACAGGAAAAATACAGGGGTCTGCCCCATTGCTAGCGCCCTCCTCCCACCCAAGATTCTTTTCCCAGGCCCTCATTAATCTTGTTGCCTTTTTCTGAGGCTAGCCCAAATGTAGCTTTTATATGTCTTATTTGTACATGCTTCTTTGCGTGTTTTCTTCCCTGTTTGACTGAGCTCCTAAAGAAGGCTCTTTTGCTTTTCTTTGAATGCTCAGTTTTTTAAAATAGTGCATGTCACTTAGTAAATAATAAATTCTGGGTGACTAACATCTGAATTTACTTTTATGTGAACATATTGTTTTCACCTTAATAAATTCCTTGAAGGTAAGTCAGGTCTCCCCCCTTTTTGGTTCTTTGTATCCCTTTATTCCAGCACAGTGCTTAGTACTTGTCTAGAGGCTTTAAAATTGCTTTTGCCTAGTGAAAAGTGAGACCAAAGTGATTAACCTACAAATTCATTAAAATTCAGAGAGAAAGACTAGGGGAAGAAGACATAAAGGAATTATCTAAAATCTCAAATTTAGGGGTGGCTAGGTGGTGCAGTGAATAGAGCACCTGCCCTGAAGTCAGGAGGACCTGAGTTCAAATCCAGCCTCAGACAGTTAACACCAAAAAACCCAAGCTAGCCGTGTGACCTTGGGCAAGTCACTTAACCCCAATTGCCCTGCCTTCCCCCCTCCAAAAAGAAAAATAAAATTGCGTTTAAAATAAAATCTCAAATTTACAAATGAACCATGCATATGAGCATACATAGATTTAGTTTCTCCCACCCCCTTAGTTTCTCTTCACAGTATAATATCCTACAGTACGGTAATTTATTAAGTACCTTCTGTGTGTCAAGCTCTAGGTTAAACTCCGGGGAATGTGATTTTTTTTTAAACAAGGCCCCTGCCCTCAAGTCTGAAGGGGCTTTATCAAAGATATCAAACTATTATTTGATATCTTTTTCTAGGTGGAGTAAGTGTGGGAAGAAAAGATTTCATTGCGTCTACTTTTCTCTCCTTACCGTTTGCATTGCCTTCACTCCACAGAACCTGCTCTCCCAGAAGTCAACACTGGCCATTTAATTATTAAATCCAGCGGCCCTTTTGTTGTTTCTAGGCCGCGTCCCCTCTGACCTTTCTGTTCTGTAGCATCTCCCCTTCCTGTGCGCTCTTCTTTCTCCCTTGGCCTTTAGAACACTTCTTTTCCGGGTCTCCTAACCTTACCATGCCTAAAGTCTCCTTAGCTGGATCATTCTTTCTTGCCCCCTTATGTGTGTTTCCCTAAAGGCTCACTCTGGGCCCTCTTTTTTCTTCACTTCTTACAAGTGTTTCACATGGTGAAACCGCTTGTTCCTGTGAGTTTGGCTGTTGTTACCCATGTGGAGATGACTTCTGAAGCTATAAATCCGCACCCAGTTTTCCTGTGAGCTCTGGTTCATCACGTCAAACTGCCTGCTGGACACGTCTATCTCAGTATCTTGTTGCTACCTCAAAGTCAACATGTCTGAAACTGGATTTCTCAACCTTCCCTAAGCCTTCTTATTTTCCTGTACTGTTTTAGTTGATGGTACCACAGTCCTTCCAGTCACTGAGCTTCTGATTCATCTTCAGCTCTTCTCTTTCCCTTACAGCCAAATCCTGTCAGTTACTTCCACAACTCTCACATCCCTTCCCTTCTCCCTGTTCAACTTTACCACCCTCGCTCAGGCCTTCCTTATCTCTTGCTTAGACTTTTAGTCTCTTCTGTGTCTTTCAATCCTAGGAATCATCCTGGATTCCTCATTATCTCTCAATACCTGTCCCCCACATCCAGACTATTGACAGGGCCTGTCAAAGTTCATCTGTGCAGCATCTCTCATTTAGGCCCCTTTCTGTCCTGTGACAATACCCTGGTGCAGGCCCTCATCACTCCATGCCTTAATTATTCCAGTAGCTTAATGGTGAGTCTGCCTACCTCAAGTCTCCCCACTCCAATCCATTCTCCATTCACCCACTAATTTGATTTTCCTGAAATGCAAGTCTGATCATGTCACCCTCCTTACTCAAACTCGAGGGGCTTCAGGTTGCTTCCAGGAGCAGATATAAAACACTCTGTTAAGCCTTCAAAGTCCTTCTAACCTAACCTCCTCCTTTCCCAGTCTTCTTAAACCTTACTCCCCAACACATACTCTTTGATCCAGTGATTCTGGCCTCCATGCTGTACCATAAACAAGACACTCCATCTCTTGGCTCTGGGCATTTTTTCTAGCTGTTTCCCATGCCTGGAATGGTCTCCCTCCTCCACTCCAACTACTCACCTCCCTGGCTTCCTTTTAAGTCGAAATCCAAATCCCACTTTCTTCAGAAAGCCTTCCCTAACCTCTTTTAATTCTGGCATGTTTTGTCTTTTAATTATTCCCTATTTCTCCTTTATGGAGGTTGCCTTTTGTGTATTTGTTGACTGTCTTGTGCCTCTTTTTGCATCTCTGGTGCTTAGCATGATACCTGGAACATAGCAATTACTTAGCAAATGTTGCTTGATTAATTCCTCAATATGTTTTGGAATGGATGTTTTATTGCAGTGTGATGAAGATGCTCACATGCACTCTTCCGCCCGCCGCTTTGGTACAGTCTTAAGTAAAAAGTGAGTTTCACCAATAAAAATTACCATGTTTCTCATTTCCGATAAACTCTTTGTATTGTCTTGTCTATGACAGTCTTTTTATTTTTAAGCACTGATTGGCAGTGGTTATTTCTTCTCACTTTTATTCTAGTTGCTGCTTTGGTAAATGCTTGCTTACTAAATGACTGAATTTAAGAAGCCCACGTGCTGTTTTACAGAGGAATTATTAAAACCCAGTCAGCTTTCCATGCCCCTTTGAGAATGTTTGCTTGTTTTCTGAGGATTAATCAGACTATTTTGCATCAATTCAGTTCCTGCTATTATTTTTTGTTTTCAGCTGTACTTATCTTAGAGCTTTAGTGAACTTGATCTTTTTCATTGTGGACGTGAAAGAGCCCTGAAATACTTGACTTTCCCACATATATAACTGCAGCATTATCTCTTAATAGTCATTGAAGTATACTCTTTAAAGCAGTGGTTCTCAACCTTCCTAATGCCGCGACCCTTTAATATCATATGTGGGCATATCTGCATGTGGGTGGACCCGCCTGGAGATGGATAGAGGAGCCGAGTCTCGGTTCCTAAGACCATCGGAAAATTTCCAAAGGTCTTAGGCGACCCCTGTGACCCCTGTGAAAGGGTCGCGACCCCCAGGTTGAGAATCACTGCTTTAAGGTGTTATAGCTCTTGCCGTTTTCCTTGGTGTTATTAACATTAACTCTTAAATAATAGAGAATTAAAAATACAACAGGAAAAAACAATGAAACAGCTGTCTGTGGCACAGAATCCAGCACTCTGATGATAGAAAACTAACTAAATATGGGGAAACTGAGTCAGGTCAGTTTCATTTGGTCAGACATTGAGTCAGACCCAAACGTATGCCTGTTGCTGTCACAGTGAAACCATTACAAAATTTATTTGTCCCCAGAAATTTGCATATCATTGTAGGGAGAGAGATAGAAAATACACATTGACCAAGTGCCTATGTGCCAGTCATTGTGCTAAGCACTTTACAGACATCCTCTCTTTTGTTCCTCACGACCACCCTATGAGGCAGACTTGCCCAGGTCACAGCTAGTAAGGATGGTATTTGAACTAAATCTTCCTGCCTGCAGGCCCCAACACTCTGTTCACTGTCGCCTAGCTGCCTCTGCGCTGTACATAGCAGTGTATTTATTTAAACAGTAACTGGAAAGGTAAAAATACTCAGTATGCCAGTGGATCTGTGATTTAATTAATGCGGATTCTCTCCACTTAGTGTAGGTTATGATTCATCCATCCCTTCTCAACCTGTGTGATTCTCTTCTGTGTTCTCTTGTTGATCTTTCTAGAAGGAAGATCTGCCCAGTGTGCTGTGGGCCTTCTTCCTGAGCCAGGCATTCTTAATGTGGGGTCCATGAACTTTTTTTTGTACATTTTGGTAACTTTTAGTATAATTAGTTTCCTTTGTATTTTATTTTGGGTGTGCAATTGATAACATTCTGAGGTGTCCATAAAAGTTAAGAGGCCCTTGCTTAAGGCCTTTTAAAATTGTATGGGCCACAGTTCAGCGGTCACTCTGTGGCCACCTCACTTCCTACATTGCTTTCAGCAATATTCTTTATGCCACTTATACTATATATGTCACCAATGGAAGTGTGCTGCATCACACATACTGTCTCTACTTTGTTTCTCTCCATTGCCCTGATGATTTGCAACTGTGATCTTTTGGAAAGTTTTTTCACCAACATCTGTAGTAAAATATATATATTCTTATGTCACAGAGAAACTTGAGGTCATTGCAAGCACTGTGCATTTTATTAAATGAGATTCACTCTAAACACTTCCTTGTGTTCAATTCTGGACCCAAATCCATTGCTAATCGACAGATATTAATTTACTAAATATTTATTATGTGCTGGCTACTTGGTTACGTGTGTATATATGTATAGATCTATGGGGCAGCTAGGTGGCACAGTGGATTGAGTGCCATGCCTGGAACTGAAAAGACTCCTCTGCCTGAGTTTCAGTTTGACCCAGACTCTTAATAGCTGTGTGATCCTGGGCAAGTCATTTCACCCTGTTTGCCTCAGTTTCTGTTTCTGTCAAATGAGCTTGAAAAGGAAATGGCAAACCAATTCGGTATCTTTCCCAAGAAAACCTGAAATGGGATCGTTGAGAATCGGACATGACTGAAAACAACTGAATAACATATCTGCATACACATACATATATACATACATATACAAGATATATGGAGAGTAGATGAAAGGTAACCTTGTGGGGAAGGGAGGGCTGGATGAGACATTAGAAGTTGGGAGGACTGGGAAAGACCTGCAGAAGGTAATATTTGTACTCAGTCTTGAAGGAAGCCGGGAATTCTAAAAGACAGATGGAAAAGTAAGAGCATTTTCAGTACAAAAACGCAGAATAGAGAATGAAGTGTGTGTGAGGAACAGCAAGTAGGTGAGTTTGGTTGGAGAACCGAATGTGCTAGGAGACTTTTCAGTCTCCTAAGTAGGAAGAATCTAAGATGTAAAGAACTTAAAGTAACAAATAATAGTTCCTATTTGATTCTAGAGGTCATAAGAAGCCACTGAAGTTTATTCAGTAGAGGGGTGACATGGTTTGACCTATGTTCTAGAGAAATCACTAAGGGAGCTTTGGGGAGAGACTTTGAGGGAAGGAGAACGATTGGGAGGCTGTTGTAATAGGTGATGAAAGACCTGAATTACAGGGGGGCATTCCGAGTGGAGAGAAAGGAAAGGCTGTGAGAGATATGAAGAAACTAACAACATATTTGGAAATTCAGTGGATATGGGGGAATTCCCAGAGAAGTGGTGTAAGCTTGGGTGACTGGAAGGATGGTAATGCCCTTGACAGTAATGGCAGAGTCCACTTTGTCTGAAGTTTGTAGTTGTCACTACACCTCTGAACCCAGCTCATCCTGGCTTTCCTTAAATGGCCAGTAATAGCCCCTAACCCAAGCCTCTATGGCTCATTGTTTAGATTTTGTGGTTTAGAAAGAGAAGAGGGAATTCTCAGTGTCATTGGAGGGTTGAGAGGAAGAAAGGTTTGGAACTGCTGCTCTGGGTGTGAAGTATAAAGAATTGATTTGAATTAAATTGAATACAGAGAGTGAGTTTCCCTTGATGCAGTAAGGACCAAGTTAAAATTAAATAACATGGTGTTTTTTTTTTCCTGAAATTTTACCTTATTTAATTTTTCTATGTCCTGATCTGTGCTCTGAGTGTATTACCACTTCATCAGGAGGTAGATAATACGTTTCATCATGACTGTCCTAGAATTATGTTTATCAGAGTTTTTAAATCTTTAAAAATTGTCTTTACAGTTTTGTTTTTGTATAAATTATTCTCTTGCTTTTGCTCACTAAACTCTGCATCAGTTCATACAAGACTTTCTAAGCTTCTTGGAAACCATGCCCTTCATTGTTTCTTATAGCACAAGAGTATCCCATCACATTCCTTGAAGGTCATTTGCTCATGTATTCCCCAGTTTTTTGGCACTCCTTCAGTTTCCAGTGCTTTGCTGCCACAAAAAAAAAAAAAAAAAGGTAAATATTTTGGTACGTTTATGTCTTTTCTCTTTCTTTGACCTTAGGGATATAGTAGTAGTATCCCTGAATCAAAGGTATACATAATTTAAAAAGCTTTGGGGCATAGTTCCAAATTGCTTTCCAGAATGGTTTGGACAAGTTCAGAGTTCCACCAATAGAGTGTTAATTCACCTCTTTTCCCATAGCCACTCCAGCCTTTGTGTCATTTTGCTTTTTTGTAGATCTTGCTCATTGATAGGTGTGAGATAAAACCATAGAGTTGTTTCAATTTGCATTTTTTAGTTTATTAGTGATGTAGAGCAGTTTAATACAAATATTCATGTCACTAGTGATAGTGTGAGATAGCGAGGGTTAAGTTTCTGCAGAACTGCTAAAAACTGCTGAAGTAAAGACCCCTGATAGTAGATTGTAAGAAACAGTGGGCGTCGGGTTTCCATAGAACTGCTAGACGTTACTAAAAGTAAAATTAGCAGACGGCAGGTAGACCTGACCAGTCAGAAAGCAGAACAGCTGCCTGGGGACTCTCAGGCCGGGATAAGGACAGATCTGGTCCAAGGCAGTGAGAGGTCAGTGATTAGATATCCCAGAGTTACTGCTGCGCTTGCTTAATAAACCTCATGTATGTTAGCCAGCTCAGCCAGCATAGAAAACATGGGATGTATAATAATGTATGATAATGGCAGGGGCGTATCCCAAAGAGAATGAACAGACCCATCTTCCGAAGGGAGTGTCTACACCAAACTAATGGCATAAAACTTACTTCCCTTTTGCATCCTCAGTTCCTCCTTCCCAAAGAAGGGCGGAGTCTACTTCTGGCCAGAGATGTTCAGTTCCTCTGAGTTTCTCCTCAGTAAACTTCTTTTGGTGCCCAGATTTTGGTATCGGTTGTGTTTGTGTTTCCAGCAACAGTTTGAGTTTCATCCTCTGTAAACTGCCATTTGATTGCTTTGTCATTTACTTCATATCAGCTGGGGATGGCACTTACTCTTATAAATTTGAATCAGTTTCTTGGAACTGTAGCCTTTACTGACGAAGCACTACAAAGATTTTTTTCTCATTTTTTGTTTTTGCAAAACCTTTTTAATCTTACGTAATCAAAATTGTCCTTTTTATCTCCTGTGATCCTCTTTATCTCTCGTTTGGGCTCAAACTCTTTCCCCATCCATTGGTCTGAAAGGTAATTTGTTTGTTGTTCCTCTGATTGATGTCACCCTTTATGTCTAAGCCATGTACCCATTTGTAGGTTACCTTGGTGCAAGATGTTGGTCTGTATGTAGTTCCTGCCAGACTGTTTTCCAGTTTTCCCATCATTTTTTGTTAAATAGTGAATTCTTTTTCAAACACTAGTCTGCTGTGCTCATTTGTACGAAGTACATTGCATATCCAATCTGTTCTGCTGACCAATTTCTACCAGATTGTTTTGATGATTTCTCCTTTGTAGTAGTTTGAGATCTGGTACTTCAGTGATCCTTTCCTTCTCACTTTTTTCATAAATTCTGTTGAGATTTTTAAATTTTCTTTTCCACGATGCAGTTGGGTATTTTTTTTAAGCCCTGTAAATAATTATCCATGGGTGGTTTGATTGGTACGGCAGCGAATAAGTAAATTAATTTCGATAATATTGTCATTTGGATTATGTTGACTGGACCAAGCCATGAATAATTAAGTAACATGAATTTCTAATGGCTCCAGTCTGTGCCTTTGAAGGCCTTCCTCCAGCTCTGTTCAGCATCACATGAAGTAAGAGTGAAACAGTAATGGTGGAAAAATAGAGTATTTGGGTTTGATAAGAAATGATCAGAGATAAAAAGAAAAAGAGATTGTAGAATGTAAGGGTAGTGTAAGAGTTGGATTTATTTGTGGGGGACGGGGGTAGGTGTAACAGCAAGCACCCTAGCATGCCTAGGGCGGCTACTAGCACAGGTTCTTAGATCTGCTTTTCTACAGGAAAGCAACTCAAAATGGGTTAACAATCTTACTTTAATCAAACATATCATTTACCTAGTTCAGGGGGAAAA
>CM053590.1:195286835-195322696 GCA_028646515.1 Pseudochirops corinnae | reverse complement strand
CTTAAAACAATCTGTTAGCTAGTTACTGTTATTGTCATTGTTTAGTGAAGCTGATGACTTGAGAGATTGCAAGCATAGGAACAATTACCAGGGGTAGAACATAGGAAGGATGTAAAAAAAGTGAAAAACATTCTAACCCTCAGTCCTCTAACTCATACATGATGGTAATTCACCATGATTCACCATTAAGGTGATTCAGTCAAAAGGAAGGTGAAGCATGTTATACTTTTAAAATAAAATTTTACTGATATATTTTGGGTTTGCATGACCTAAATTTCTCCCTGTATTCCCTCTCATTTACTCTGGCAGAGAACCATCCCATATAACAAAGAATATTTTTGAAAGGGAGAGGGGAGAGAAACCTATTAACATTTTTAAAAATTCTAAATATATATAGGTTTCATACCCATGGACCTCCTATCTCTGTAAAGTATTATTTCTTCTCATATCTCTTTTGGGGCCATACTTGTGTTTTGTGATTTTGTAACATTCACCTTTTAATTATTTTGTGGTGATTGTTCTTTCCATTGATGTTGTTGTAGTCACTGAATATTGTTTTCTTCAGTCTTCATTAGTTCATGTAAGTTTTTCCATGTTTCTCTATATTGATCATATTTGTCATTTTTTATATTTACATTCATGTACCATGATTTGTTAAGCCAATTTGACTATTCCCCAATCTGTGGCAGTTTACTTTGTTTCTATTTCTTGTTACCAAAAAAAGTGCTACTATAAATATTTTGTTGTATGTGGGAACTTTTTTTTTTTAATCAGTGAGGATATATACCTAGTAATAGAATCTCAGAGTCAAATGGTATGAACATTTTAGTCTCTTTATTTGCATAATTCCAAATGAGCATTTATATTTTAAAATGTCTCTATAACCATTAGAGTTTATTTCTAACCCTTAGTAGTACCAAAAGCAGATTGTTATAAGGGAATTATGGGAAAATGGTGACATTCTAGGACCTAGAGGAACATAGATCCATAATACTCAAGTAAAACTTTAAAAATACACCTTTTAGAAGAGATATAAGGAGACAAATCTATAGATTCCTTTACCTCAACCAGGAATGCATAGTAGTTAATAAGTTAATTTAACTGTAGTCAGTTTATAAATAGTTAATAAATTAAATTTTCAGTATATAAAATTTACATATATCATCAATATTCCTGTATATTGCCCACAAAATCCAATAGGAACCACTAGAAAGAGAAATTCTATTCAAAAGAACTACAAAAGGTTTAAAATTTTATATATATAATAATATCCACTCAGGGAATACATAAATTGGGCTGTAATTGCAGAAATAAGGACAGATCTAAATAATTGGAGAAATATTCATTGTTCATGGGTGGTTAAGCTAATACAATAAAACTGGCCATATTACCTAAATAAATTTACTTTTTCAGTGTTGTCCCAATTAAAGAATTATGTTATAGAACTAGAAAAAAAAATAACCAAAAAGTCATATGGAGGAGAAAAAAGCAATAACGCCAAGGTTAATAATGTTTGTGCAATGATTTGGTACTGGCTAACAAATAGAGAAGTTAATCTGTGGAACTGATTAGGTATGCAACATACAGAAACAAACGTGGTACAGTGTTTGATAAACCCAGATACTTTTTTTACTCAGAAAATGCCTCAATATTTGACAAAAACTTCTAGGAAAGCAGTTTGGCAGAAATTAGGCATAGACCAACATCTTTCACAATATAACAAGATAGACACCAAATGAATACGTGATGCAGACATAAAAGGTGGCATCATAAGCAAATTACAGAAGCAAGGAAGAAATTGCCTTTTAGATCCACGGGTAGGGGAAGAGTTCATAACTAGACAATCAATAAAGAGGTTCATAGAAGATAAAATAGATAGTTTTCATTATATAAAATTTTAAAAGTTTTCGTTCAAATCTAGTAAGTTGTTATGGGGGCAAATCTTTGTAGTAATTTTCTCTGATAAAGATCTCATATGCAAGATACATGAATTATTCAAATGTCTAAGACTAAAAACCATTCTCCAATATATAAATAGTCAAAGGATTGAATAGGCAGTTTTCAAAAGAAGAAATCTAATCTATCACAAGTATATGAAAAAAATAATCACTATCATAAAAATTGAATCAACGGCTGTTCCACCCATTAAATTAGCATTGATGCCAGAAGAGGAAAATAACAAATATTGGAGGTACTGTGGGAAAATAGAAAAGTGGATTGATCCAGACGCTCTGGAAATCACTTTGAAATTATGCCCCCAAAGTTACTATATTGTGCATACCACTTCACCTAGCTTTATTATTTCTAGCCCTATCATTTTAAGTAGCTAATAGCTGGAAATGAAAAGGGCATACTAATGCTGGAGAATGAGTAAAAAATATTGTGGTATATGAATTTAATGGAATATTACTGTACCATGAGAAATGACAAAACAGACATTTTCAGAGGAAATTTGGAAGACCTCTGAATTAATGCAGAATGAAGTAAGTAGAAATAGAACAATTTTTATACAGTGACAGCATTATAGAGAAACACAACTTTGAAAGATGTTAGAAATTTGATCAGTTCAGTAATAAACCATGAGTTCAGAAAACCATAGGTGAAACGTGCCACCTTCCTCTCACCCAGAAAAGTGGTGAGCTTAAAACACAGAATGAGAAAAATATTTAGACACGGCTCTTAGGAGAATTTGCTTCACCAGACCATGCATATTTAGTATATGTGAAGATACTATTTTTGATACTTTTTGTTGTTAGAAAAGGTATTATTTTTCATTTGAATAGGGCAGTAGAGGGAATATGATAAATGCTTGTAAAACTAAATAAACTAGGACTAAGAGTCGAATAGTATTTATCAGTGGAAGTTTGGTTAGTCTCAAACCAAACTGTTTTTTCTCATGTTTTTATTTGACACTCCCTCAGCTCGCTAAGACAGTGAGTGATTTAAAGGCGGTTCTCAATACCGGTGAAAAGATGGCTTGGTCCTCCAGCTTTCATACGTAGATCCTCATGAAAGCATCCCAAGAACACTGTGAGGTGAGCCGGGAAGGATTATCTTCATTTTTACAAATGAGGAAATGGTGACTCAAGAGTAAGAATTGTTAGGAAAACTGTTCAGAGATTTCAGACAAGCATTTGTGGATCAGTAAACTTTAAGAGCCTACTATGTATCAGACACAGTGCTAAGCACTTCGTATACAAAGAAAGATAAAAGAAGATCCCAGCCTCAGGGAACTCAAAGTTTAACATAGTGTTGGGTACAAACAGACTAGAGGATAAACAGAGAGGAGATACTAGAATTAAGAGGAGTTTTAGTTGGGATTTTGAATGAAGCCAGCAGATGGAGATGAGGAAGGATAGTTAGTGAAAATGCCTAGAGTTAGGAGATAAGAGTGTTTTGTCCCCAGGAACAGCGAAGGAAGCCAGTGTCACAACATCAGAGAAGATGGGGTGGATTGTAAGGTATGTGTAGGGGGGAGGGGTGCCAAGAGGGCTAGGTTGGTGAAGGACTTTGAGGATTTCATATTTGATTCTGGAGGATATAAGAAACCATTGGAGTTTATAGGGAATAGAGTCTGACCTGCACTTGAGGAATATAGCTTCAGCAGTTGATTGAAGACTAGATTGGAAACTTGTGGCCAGTATGACCCACCAGGAGACTGTGACAATAGTCTGGGCATGAGGGAGATGAAAGCCTTTACTAGAGAGGGGGCAATATCAGAGGAGAGAAAGGGTCATAAGAAAAGATGTTGCAAAGGCGAAATCAGCAGGTCTTAGCAACAGATTGGTTATGGGGGATAAGAATGAGCAGTCAAAGGTAACACTAAGATGAGAAGTCTGACAGACCAGAAGAGACAGTGGTGCCATCAACAGTGATGGAGAAGTTTGGAAGGGTGTGGGGGAGCGCTAGGGGAGGTCAAAATTACAAGTTCAGCTTTGGACATGTTGAGTGTAAGATGTCTTTGGAACATCTAGTTCAGAATGTCGCATAGTCCTTTGGAGATGTAAGTTTGGAGGTTAGGAGAGAGGTTAGAGCTGGGTAAGTAGATTTGAAAATCAACATAGAAATGATCATTGAATAAAAGGAAAAGAGAAGCAGGCCCAGGACAGATCCTTGAGGAACCTCCACAGTTGGATGAGTGTAATCTGTATGAAGATCCAGCAGTGAAAATTGAAAAGGTATGGTCAAGTAGATAGGAAGGAGAACCTAGGGAGAGAGAGAAGAGAATGTCTAGGAGAAGAGGGCGATCTCCGGAGACAGGCTGTGGTTACTTTGTGCCCATCATGCCAAGTGCTGGGGATGCTGATAAAAGCAAAAGAAGGTCCCTGCCCTTGAAGAATTTCTGTTCTAATGGGGGAAGACAGAACATGAGAGAGCAGAACAGGAGGACTGGGAGATGAAGGGTCTGGTGAAGTCTGAGCAAAGCAGCAGAAGGTATTCCCCACTGGGCAAAGGGGGCTGGCGTGGTGGAGGATGAAGGAAACTTGAGTTAGGGTGTCAGTCTGATGCTGCAGAGCATAGCTGAGAAGGGAAAAAAGATAGGAATTGAGTTCGTTTTATTTTCTTTCCCAACCAGTGGTTTTCAGGATATTGAGCATTTTTTTGGCCAGTACACTGAGGGTGAATTGAGCCTCACTTGCTAAGACAAACACATTAGCTTAAGAGATGGCAGTACTTAATGAGGCTATGTGAACTTTTAAAGAAATGTTTAACTTGCTAACCATGTAAAAATGATCTTCAATTTGAGAATATGATTGCCAGACATAATGTTAGAACCATAGACACAAACATTGCTGCAGAGAGGATGACGTATCACAGATTATGATTATGATCATCTACTAATTGGTTTTTCTTGAAATCAAGTCATGTAGCTTTTCAGCTTCAATCTTGAGACGTATGGATAGAAAGTAAAAAGAGAACTTGAAGTGACTGTCTACTTAAAAAGCATTTGATTTAACCTAGTAGATAGGGTGCTGGTCTCAGTTCTAAGAGACTTGGTTTCTACACACCCCTGATGTCCTTCAGTATCCCTGTTTGTGAAATGAAGGTAGTGACACCTCGGGTTCTTGGCTCAGGGTTGTTGTGCTTTTCAAGTAAGACAGAAAGTGCTGTGAATGTCAGGTGTTAATAATGGTCATTTTGATTGTGCTAATTATATAAAACATAAAGGAGTTTACATTGTAGGAAACTTTCTGTTTGTTTTTCCCCATCATATTTCACTTTTTCCTCCATCGTTCTGCCTGATAGGCATTGGGTCATTAATGCATCTGAAGCTTAGTTACTGAAATGGAGCTGGGGGTTTATCTTCCTCCTCAAATTTAAAGGAAAAGACCATAGTTGCAGTTCACTGACAGTTTCCTTTTCTCCTTTGGCCATAAAACCGTGAGAAATACGGTAATCAGAATAATTCAAAGGAATTTAAATCATTTGGGAACAGAAGGGTTTTTGTGAGATCGGTGGAGTCATGATTTAATCTTTGTGGTTAGTTCCTCTACAGATGTAGGCTGCAGCTCCTGAGACTCGCCCTGTGGGGTTCATGTCTGTATTCTTTCATAAATGCTTTGTAGAGGGTCATCTTCAAGGGCTCGAGGCCTTTCTGCAGTTTTTAATGTTTGGGGGAGTGATATCTTTCTACCATTAAGGATCTGTCTGTGTGTGGTCTTTCATATCATAAAACAGGCCCCTCCTTTTTGGGTCATATATTTGGTAACATGTAGTACGTGAGGTTGATAAGACATTTTGAAATCCCATTTGTAAATGGTTTCGTAGTATGAAATCTGACAGCTTTAGAATCCTTATAAAATTCTGGTGGAGTCCATTCTTAGCTAGCCATGCATAGAAACAGATCTTTTGAGTTTGACAGTGCGTGCCATGCTTAACTGTGTGTAACCTGTAGCCTGACTGAGAATCCCTTCAAAACTTTAGGACTTCAGATATTCAGGGAAGATTTGGCTTTGCCATATTCAGTGACCTTTTCTCCATCCTCTGACATTATTCATCAGCCTCTCCTCCTTGATACTGTCTTCTCCCTAGGTTTTCAGGTACCACTCTTTCTTTCATGGTTCTCTTCTCTGTGCATTCCTTCTCCGATTCCTTTACTGGATTGTCTCCAAATCATGCCCTCTAACTGTAGGGGTTCCTCAGGGATCTTGTCTCCTCCCTCTGTACTACTTCAGTTGATGATTTCATCAGCTCCAATGAATTTAATTACCATCTGTATGCCAACAGTCCTCAAATCTACCTATGCTTTTCATCTGCTAGATGGGTAGACCTCCAGTCTTGTGTCTCCAAACTGTCTTTCAGACATCTTCAACTCATCATATCTAAAACAGAACTCGTTGTCTTTACAACCTTATTCCCTTTTCCTATTACTGTGGAGGGAAACACTATTCTCTCATTTCCTTGGGCTTAGAAACTAGTCATTCTCTCCTCCTCACACTCATTGAACTCCCCCTTCCCCCCAGTCTGTTTCCAAGGCCTCTGTTTCACCTTGGCAGTATCTTTTCTCTCCTCTAATGCTGCCATCACGCTGGTGCAGGCCTTCATCACTTCATACCTAGACTCTTAGGTACACTTGGAAGCTGAATTTGTGATTTTTATTTATTTTGCCTTATTTTACCTATAAAAGTTGGAAATGAGCTTGTCATCTGATGGGAACCATGGAGTCAAAAAGAGTAGGGTAAGGAACACGTCTTGAGCTTTGCTTCCTATGTCCTCCCTCACCTTTAGGGGCAATTTGTAGAGGGGTTGCAGAGTTGTTCAAAATACCCTGCTGTTAGGTCTGTCTGCCTCAGACCCCTCTTCACTACAGTCCATCTTCCATTCCACCACCAAAATGATTTTCCCAAAGCTGAGGTTTGACCATGTCACCACCAAGCCTCCCTATTCAGTAAACTTCAGTGGCTCCTATTGATACAAAACGTTATATCTGTCCTTCAGAATCCTTCATAACCTATCCACCTCTTACTTTTCCTGTCTTCTTGTACCTTACTCCCTGACAGGTACTCTCTGCTTCAGTTTTATTAGCCTCCTGACTGTTACATGAGCAAGACACTCCCCTCTCTCAGCTCTGGGCATTTTCTCTGGCTGTCCCCCATGCCTGGAGCACTCTGACTCCTGACCTCCCTGGCTTCCTCTACATCTAACTAAAATCCCATCTTCTATACTATAGGAAGTGGTTCCCAACCCCACTTAATTCTGGTGTCTTCCCTTTGTTAATTATTTCTTTTTTATCTTGTATATAGCATGTTTGTACAAAGTAGTTTGCTTGTGGTCTCCATCATTGTATTGTGAGCTCCTTTTGTATCCCCAGTGTAATGTTTGTGGACTGACTTACTGACTGAGAAAGCATCTCAAAAAGACCTCTCATCTGGGTTTCACCTTCCTACCAAGTGCTGTCAGCACAATCTATTCTTGCTGCTTTAAAATATTTAGTGCTTTCTGATTGCACATGAAATAAAGTTCTGAAGTTTCTTTTGCCTGGTTTTTAAAGCAGTCTGTAGTCTAGCATCACCCTTTCCAGCATTCTCAAATATGCTGTCCTCTGTACACCTGTGGCTCCAAGCAAACTGACCTCTGTTCCCTGAATGTGCGGGCTTCTTTGCCCTTCCTTGGGATGGTCTTGGTGTCTGGAATGCCTCTGTTCCCTCTTGGACCTTTCTGAATTCCTACTTCCCTTTCAAAGCTCAATTCAAATGTTATCTTCCCTAGTTACCTTTCGATGTCAATCACAGCTTTCCACCTTAACACTTAGTTCTTGTTGTTTTAAACTCTGGAAAGGGATACCAGTGCTCTTTTTTCTGAACTTCTGCCATGAAAAGGAAGAATCAAATTCGGAACTCAAGGAAGCCTTTATAGGAAAGAGAAATGAAGATTTTTAGAGTTATTTTAGTTTGGATAAACTTTTTGCAGAAAATAAGGAATCCTGATTTTTAAAACCTCCATCTTATGAATGATAGAGAAAAATTAATTTTATTATCTAAATAATTTTGCATAGAGTAGGTGACAGTCAAATTTAAGATTATTTGCAGATCTTGGACTCAGAAGTGGAATTCCAACACACACCCACTGTAGAAATTTTAGAATGCCTCCTTGTTGTTTCTGCATTGCTAAAAAGGCACCCACTTATGTTGTGAGCACTGACAACAATAGCTTATTAGTAAATCTGCACATGTACTTTGATTTTCTTTTTATAGAGGTATAAGTATCCAAAAATGTGTTTATTATGCAGTTGGAGTACATATAAACTATTTTGGATGATCTTAAGTTTTAATACATAGCAAAATAAAGAGTGCTGATCATAGCATAGCAGTATTTAGTAACAGAACAGTCATCAACTTCAGTTATGAATTAATAAATTAAAATTATTTTCATCTGACCTTTTCTGCAGAACAGTTGTATTATGTGGTTCAAATCATTAGGACGCATTTACTGATTTATAAACCAAAATTTATATAATAAATGCCCCTTTAAACATTTATTTAAGACTTTGGCTTTAATGGGATCTTTTCATTCACCTTCCCTACCTGAGTCACCTGTCTGACCATCTTAGCTCCAGTAGAGCTGAGAACCAGGAAAGTGGAGTGAGGATGAATGTGAAAGTTCATATTCTGAAGCTCATGCACTTCATTAGAAAGACAAACCCTTTAACTCTCACTGAGCCAGTTTATGCTTCCTTTGCATATTATTATGAAAAGCGTGATTTACAGACCCCTTAAAGGCACATTGAAACAGGAAAGATGACTTTCCAACCCATCTCCTGATAGCAGAGAAAAATGATAGCTCTAAAGATAGAAGGAATACATGACTGTAAATACAGACATAACTCAAAGCACGGTGGTTTGGCATTATTGAGCTCAGTTGAGTACAGTTTGGTATAACTGAACTGAGATTGATTCTGCTGTTTTAGTACAATATAAGAAGTATTTTAAAAAAATTATTATAATTGATGTACATAATCATGATCTTGAGTCATTAAGAAAAAGGTTAAATTTTATTCTGTACTGTAAGAAGACAGAAAAGTATACAACGTATTTCTGAAAGATTGATAGCCAACATGGTTAGCAAAGTTTTTGTGGAATTAAAGGTGTTCAGAACAACTTTTTCTCTGAGGCTGTACTAATATTTGCATTTGAAATTTAAAAGTGGAGCTCCTTTTCATGATATCACTTACCTTTACAGAAAGCTGTGAAAATAAAAGCCTTTCTTAAAAAACTAATCAATTTCCTTAAAAACTGCCTTTGCTACAGTATTATTAAAGTCTAGTCAAATTGAAGTGCTTTGACTTAGATGTAGTCTTTAGAATCTGGAATTCTTGAGATTTTAAAAACTATGCTTTTATAATTAATATAAATATGGATTCTAGACTGTACTCTTGTGCTTAGGACATTGATAGCTGTTCACAAGGAAGGTATTAAGGAGTTTTTGCTTTCAGATTTGCTCCCTTTTAAAATAGCAGTTAGCTAAGACAAAACGAAACAATCTCAAGGTCTAGAGGGGTGGTTAAGGTAAGGTAATTGGATCCTTTTGGAGGTTCCAGTGCCTTGGACACTAGGATTTCTGAAACGTACATTAACCGCGGTAGTAGGTGGTAGATAGAGGTGAGGAGGGGAGCTGGTTGAGAAGGTTAGTGTGATTGTGTAGATAAAGAAGACCTCATTCACCCAAGCATCATTTGCCAATTAATTGTTTGACTTGTATTTCCCTGACTTTGAGTTGAAATCAGATTTCGCAGACTGAAGATGGGTCCTATCTGTGTATGTTTGTATATATCCTGAGGCCTGCCAAATAGTCATTGACCCAAGGAGACTTTTAACTCATTGTAGAATTGCTTCAGTTCTTTTTTTTTATCTAGGGCTGCTGCAAATGGGAGTAGATTCTCAGGAGGAACTCTGCAGCCCAGTATCATCTATAACCCAGAAACTTCGAGGAGTTGACAGAGTTTGGTCACTTATAGGGGCAACAAAGTAGAGGGACAGGTCTATAAACTTTAAAAAATCATAGGAAAGATAGTGTGCCTGATGTGTAATGAGGAGCGACACTTGTGTTCTGATAATGCCAGTTTGGGGAGGGTGGAGGAGGTTAGAGATGAGAAAATTGTCAGGGTTGGTACTGCATCCAAGTACACATATGTGCATGACTGAGGGTAGCTCACGTGTTGTAATACAAATACACGTTTGGAAGATAAGTGCTTAAATATGGTTGATAAGATTAGGAAGAGGAAAACAATCACATATTGAATTTACTGACGATGACACTATCAAACTCTTACTGGCTTAAGAAGAAAATGAAAGAAAAAATAGTTGTTTTTTATTTTCATTTTCAAAATAACTGGCTGTGAGAGGCCTTTGTTTTAATATGACTTTTCTTCGTAAATCTTTCTCAGAGTATCTTTTTAAAAAGATTGGGTCTTTTGTTAACAAGTATTTGCTGAACACCTTCGTTTAAGAAGCGTTTTCCTGAAGTTTCCCTGTGCTGACAGAATTTTTGCTTGAGTAGCTTAAAAATATATAGTCTCAATTAAAAATTAAATTTTCTTTCTGCAGTCATCTTTTGAAAAAAATTCTTGAATAATCCGCAAATTTAAAATTCTTTTTTTTTGTTCTAACCAGGAACCTTTTGAGGATGGCTTTGCAAATGGAGAAGAAGGCACTCCAACCAGGGAAGCTGTAGTCACTTACACTGCAGAAAGCAAAGGTGTGGTGAAGTTTGGCTGGATAAAGGGCGTTTTAGTAAGTACACAGACATTTTTATACTTGCTGGGGTAGCTCCCCTCAAAGCACAGTCTAGGTGCTGCTTCCCTTGGGAGGTTGTACTTGATTGCCTCTGGTTACTAGCTTTCTCTCCCTTTAGAAGTTATTTTGTGTCACTGTATAATTGTGTAGACAGTATTTTTTACTTTTTTGCATGCCTGTTGTATTCTATCACAGGATATGTGTCTTCCTCAAGAACAATTTTATTTATGTTTTGTATTAATTTTTGTCTAATTGTTTAATTGAATTTTAGTTGTTGTAGAACATTCTTTATGTATATCATTGGGTTCTTAAGAAAGTCCAGTGTTTTTCCAAATTTAATTCTCTTATAAATCCTTTAGGAAAAAACCATATTAACTTGTACCTAGGCAGACTTTTCTATTTGTTAATAAAATACAGTAAGACCAAGCAAATGTTTCCATCACTGATGTAATCAGTTTATTCAGTGTTTCTTGAGGACCTACTTTGTAAAGGTTAAGAGGTGGTATAGCATAGTCAGTAAGTGGTCTGGAAGACTTGAGTTCAAGTCTGCTTCATACATGTTAGCTGGGGCTAGTGCTTAGCCTCTCAGTCAGTCCCAGATAACTCCAAGACTGTAAGTTCTAAACAGTTGCTGATATGCATTAGGTGGAGGGAATTGATGCTCTAGTGAGTTCCCTAAACCAGTGAAGTCACAGGTCCAGATCAAAAATGGAAAGTGTAAAACAATGTACAAATTGTCATTCAGTGTGCAAGTTTACTGCGCAAGTCACATTTCATGTCCTCCCTGATGTTAGAAGCCCTCCCTTCTATGGCTCCCACCTGCTTTTCTAATCTTATTTTACATGACTTCATTTTGGCCTAAGTGGTTCTTTCTATATACAACATGCCATCTCCTGTCTCCTTGTCTTTTCTCAGTTTGTCCTCTCTATCCAAAACCCTCGCTTCCTTCAACAGCCTTTCCTCATTCACACCTTACCCAGTTAGTTGTTTAGTATTTTCTGTCCCCTTGAAATTGTTTTACATAACTTTGTATGTACTTTGTATTTACTTAACTGTCTATGTATGTGATAGGCTTCCTCCAGTAGGGCAGGGACAGTTTTCAGGGCTTGGCACAATGCAGTGCCTTGCAGGTTATAGGTGCTTAATAAAGGCCTTTTGATTTGATGGTAAAATTAGGCAGCTAGATCAGTTAGAATCTTATGTGCACTTGGAAGATGAATCTGTGATTTTTACACATTTGCCTGTTCTGCCTATAAAAGTTGGGAATGAGGGTGTCAGACGATAGGAGCTGTAGAGTCAAAAAGAGTAGGCAGAGGAACAGAGTGGGAGCCTTTTTTATAGGGAAAATTGGTAGGGAAGTTGCCGAGTTAATAATAATAGTTTATCAGAGCTGGAATGGAGGGAAAAAATAATGCCTTTTCTACTTTCCCTACGTAGCAAACAATGGGGGATTGATTTGTCCCTTTTTACTAGAAACAAGGTCTAGATATAGAATTAGTATAGAAGGGCTGAATGTATGTCCTTCTGAGAAGGACATCAGCATGATCTGGCTGGGGATCTGGTTGTGAGATTTAGAAGAATAATACTGATGAGATGGCTTCATGTCCTTGTGGAAGGAGGGCTTAGTGGGATAACCTGGAATCTGGGTTTAGCCCTGTTCTAGCTAATGTTTTTATCAGTGACTTGGATAAAGCCATAGATGACATGTTCATCCAAGCTGGAGGGGTGACGACCATAGCAGATGAAAGAGCCAGACTCAGATGCTCTTTATGGTCTCTAGACCGTTGGGCCGAATCTAATAAAGTGAAATCAAATGGGGATACATGTGAATTCTTACGTTTGGGTACAAAAGATCAGCTTCACAAGTACAAGAGAGGGGAAGTAGAGTTAGGTAGCCATTAGTGTAAAAGAGAGCTGGAGATTTTAGAGGGCTGCAAACTCAGTATGAGTTGACAGTGTGGTGTGGCATCCTAAAAAGCCGGGGACATACCTTCTGGGAATAGAGAGGTGATAGTCCCGCTGTACTTAACCCTCAGCAGCGCTCATCTGGAGTATTGTGTTCAGTTCTGGTTGCCAGAGTTTTGAAAAGACCATTAATAAGTTGGAGAGTATCCACAGTTTTGGTTGGGGGCTATAGGCCATTTTAAGCACTTGGAAGTCCCTGTTATGTGAGAATCAGTTGAAAGAACTGGGCATATTGTGTCTGGAGAAGAGAAGATTCCAGGGCGGGGGGATGCTAGTAGGGAATGTATTCAATTATTTCAGTTTGTTTCACCCAAGAAGTCAGAAACAGGACCTATGGGAAATTTTAAAGGGGCAAATTTAGCCTTCATGTCAGAAGCAACTTCCTAACAGTGAGAACTGGCCCAAAATAGAACAGGCTTCCTTAAAAATTGATGGTTTCCTCCTCATTGGAGGTTTTGAAGTCAAACCTGAATGGCCACTTGTGGGGTATGTTTATAGTTGGAGGACCCCTCTGGATGGGGGTGCGGACTGCTGTGGTCCCTTCTGCTCTCAGGTTCTGTGCTTCTGGGAGATGAGCCAAGGTAGATAGGAAGTTGTACTGGGCAGTGTTACTTTGCCTACCCTTGTATCTTAGAGATTTGGCTTCAAAAATTATTTTTTAAAAGGCTTCTTGAAAAGGATTATATCAAAGCTTTATAATCTTGTGTTTGGAAAATAGTGGTTAAATGTTGTCTAAAGTTAAAATCTGTGCAAGGTAAAAATAGAATCTAGAAAAATGTAGAGAAAATAGAAAAAAAATTTAGAGAAAAACAGGATTTAGATGAACAGTTTTTAGAAAAAGAAAAACAGTACCCCTTTTATCATAAAGATCTTCAAAATATTCTGAATAATCTTTTTCTTGACTTACGGCCTCTTAGTGTCAGACGTTGGTGATGGGCATTTGTCTTTTGTTTTTATTTCTTGGATTCCTAGATTTTTCCTTCTTATCTGTCGTAAGTTTTTATTGTATCACGTTTAATCTCTTGACTAAAACAAAAATAGTTTTGTAGCAATTGTTTATGAAATTACCATTAGATACTAGTTTTTCACTGTATTTTAGATCCCATCTGTGTGTTACTCCTTTCCCAGGTACGATGTATGTTAAACATTTGGGGTGTGATGCTCTTCATCAGGCTGTCATGGATTGTGGGTCAGGCTGGGATAGGTAGGTACACTTTTATGCTGTTTTATTTAGCTGGGAATTATTTAGGTACCATGGAAGAATGGCTGTGCATGCTTAGCAGTACTTTGTTTTGACTTATGACATAAGATTAGAAAGAAACAGACATTATGAACAATATTCTCCTTTATATCAGTGTTGCATTAGTGATCCTATGATGCCTTCATCCTCATAAGGGTGTTTCTTTAAATCCATTTTTAGTTATTAAATAAATTGGAGGCTTTAATTATTTGTGTTTATTTATAAAGCTTTATGATTTACAGAGTACTTTTCCTACAGACAACCCTGTGAAGGAGGTAGAAACAAGTACAGTTTTCTCCATTTGATAGGTGACCAAACTGACACGGCTTATAACTTGCTCAAAATGACATCGGTAGGGAAAGGCAGAGATTAACCTGGACAGATCACAGGAGCGCTCTTGCAGCTGTGCCACATTGCCTCTAACTAACTCAATAGATAAGAAATTCTAGAGGCGATGTCCTGGTGATGTGGTTTGTATGGGGTTTCTCTGTTTTAGAACAATTTTCTATGACTATTAAAACCTCTTTCTTTTCCTTTAAAGGTCTGTCAGTTCTTGTTATAGCAATGGCCACTGTTGTTACAACCATCACAGGACTGTCTACTTCAGCAATAGCTACCAATGGATTTGTAAGAGGAGGTAAAGTTAATCTTTTTAAAGATCATATGTCTTTCTAGTCTTTTAGATCACTGTAAAAATACTTGTATTAAAAACTACCTTTTAAAAATAAGGTTAAACTTGCATTTCTAACCCTTTTGTAATCTTAAATTTTTGAATTGCTGTTAAATATAAAATAAAGAATATAGCGAATGGATATTTTCTAACATTTTGCTTGTCTAAAATGTTGGAGACGAGGTAGGTCAGAGGAGTGATGTTACTAAACTAATTTTGCTAATACTCCTTTAAACTTGATTAATTTTTCTGTTTTAATGTTTATATTATGGAATATCTTTTCCCATTTTGAAGCTCGCCTCCTTCCATAAGACAAAAGGTGTTGTAAGCCCATCACAAGTAATTATTATGTTTTTAGTTTATTTTACTTTTGTCTTATAGGGTGCTACATACATGGATTTAGATTATGATCAAAATAAAGCTATAAGATCAAATTTTAATATTTAGAAATGTTAGCTAGGTAGCACAGTAAATTGATAGGGTGCTGGGCCTAAGGTCAGGAAGACTCATCATCTCGAGTTCAAATCTGGCCTTAGACACTTATTAGCTGTGTGACCCTGGGCAAGTCATTTAACCCTGTTTAACTCAGTTTCCTCATCTGTAAAATGAGCGGGAGAAGGAAATGGCAAATCACTCCAGTATCACTGCCAGGAAAACCCCAGATAGGGTCACGAAGAGCCAGACAGGACTGAAACGACTGAAACGACAACAAATTAAAGGTACAGATGAAATAAGGAAACAGTTCCAGACTTACCAGAACCTGATTACCCTAGTTACTTTACTACTAGATCATTAAGTATTATTTTGAACGTTTATGAGAATATAAAGAAATATAAGGCAGAGTCCTTACCTTCATGGTGAATACAGCCTAGATGAAGACAGAAGGATCGACCCATGGAAGTGTGCTGGGGTGTACGTTAAGAGCCAGATGCGTGGTGCTGATAGTAAGTACTGGTAAGTGTTCTGAGCTGCTCGTTGGCACGGTGGATAACGTGCCAGGCCAGAGGTCAGGAAGATTCATCTCCCTAAGTTCAAATCTGGCCTCAGACTCTGAGTATTGGACCCTGGGAAATCTACCTAACCTTGTTTGCCTTTGTTCCTCATCTGTAAAATGAGCCAGAGAAGGAAACGGCAGACTGCTACATTACCTTTGCCAAGAAAATGCCAAATGGGGTCATGAAGAGTCGGACACAACTGAAGTGACTGAACAATACCACCCGTTTTCCAAGTACTCGGAGGCTGAATAACCACTGCTCTTAGAGGTTGCAGAAGAGGTTCTTGCTCAGAGACAAGGTGATCAACTTGGCCTTCTCAAATAGAGCAGCATGTGAACCAGACTTTTCCTGAAAGCTGGTCAGCAGTAAAATCTGCAATTACAGAATATAGAGGTAGAATTTCACACTCAGTTGATCCAGTTATGGAATTTATTGATAATCTTTAAATCAGTTTGTTAAACAAAGGTGATTGAGCATGCATGTCTCTACCCAGTTCACTGCCTTTTGGGTCTTGATGTCTGTTCTGATTCTAAAAGACAAGGGCTAGGGCAAGCACTTAACATTGCAATAACTAGGCCTGCCCAGAGCTTTATAGACAGATGCTGAGAGGCCCTGCGGATAAGAGCTAGAAGTAGGGTTAGGGGGAACGGTTAGGGTCCATGAGGTTTTAAATTGCAGTAGACAGAGGAAGATGAGCCTTTTACAGATATACTCCCCTAGTGAGCATACTTCAGCCACTTTTGAATGTGTCAATCATAGGTTCAATAAGAATAAACAGAGTAGATAGAATTCCTTTGGTGTTAGGCACCTAATGAATAGTCAGTTATTTTAATTTTAACTATGTCACACCGGTGCATCTTTTTCCCCCTCCCCACCAGTAGAAGGTAAAATCCTTGGCGGTCAGGGTTTCTTTGTTTTTCATCTTTGTGCCTAGCTCACAGTTGGGACTTAATACGTGCCTGTTGAACGAATTGTCAGTGTTACTTCTCACCCTGGGGGTCCAGTCTTAACTAGTTGGGTAGGCTTCAGTTAGGTAGAAAAAGGACATTTTAAGTGCCTAATCATGTTCATTTGGATTTAAACCAGTTTTGATATTAGGAAATTAAGGGGAAAAGAGATCACAGACAAATCTAGGAAATCTTCACTGAAGAAAAAAAGAAGAAAAACTTGAAGGAGGAACAGTGAAGGTGCCTAGATTACAATTTGGTTAAATGTATTAATAAGCTCTCCAGTGGTGATAGTGGTAGAAAGGAGGTAGTTATCCACACCCGTTTTCTTTGGTTCTTAGTGGGACATCACCATAGAAATACATGGAAAGGTAGTGCAGAGGGACTTGTATTTATTTAGTTATCTCATGTCCCTTTGGTCTGATGTAGACATGATTATTATTAGGTGCTACAACCAAAGAGATGCTACGTTTTAGTTATCCATTCTCTGTGGTAGTTTGGGATAAAAATGACAGGAGATGGATAGAGAGATAGAGAGAGAGATATCAGGGCCCCATAGCTTGGATTGTACTTCCTGGATTTTTTTTTTATTCTTTGATCACTCTTAATTGTATTACTCTTGTATTTTTATGGTTGTCTTCTGTTTCTAGACTCTTTATGATGGTGGCAGAAATACTATGGTGAACAATCTGAAATAGGCATTGTAGATGGAAAGACTTAAGTGTTTCCACACTTGAGTTTTGCTTTTAGACCTTTTCACTGATCTTCATTTTTAGTACTCAATATATTTTTCAGAAGTGTCTGGCTACATAAAAATTTAGTAGTAGTCAACAGAGAGTCTGTTAAGTGACCATTTGCATAACACAAACAGAAGTGTTATCAGTGGCATATTATAAACAGTATAAATTGGGCAGCTAGGTGGTAAAGAAGTTCTGGTCTCAGTTTCCTCATCTGTAAAATGAACTGGAGAAGGAAATGGAAAAACCACTCTAGTACCTCTGCCAAGAAAACCCCAGATGGCATCATGGAGAGTCTGATGTGACTGAAAAACAACTGAAATTTTATTTAGCAAAATAAAATTGACTAGGACTTTTGCTGTGACTTCTTTTTTAAAGTGTATATCTTGACAAGGCAAGTTTAGCTTTATTAATTCAGGCTTTTACTTGTCAAATTGAGCTCAACTTACCTTTTGTATGTATTCAAATAAGAACATGTATTCACACGTAAAAGTGGAGACACCTGTGGAAGCAGCATGTTGTTCTGCATTTTGCCATTTGTTTTGATCTGATTTCTTCATATTTATCTACTATACAGTTTTTCCAAATTCTGTGTTCAGGCAAAGCATTTTAAATCAAAACTCAACTTGAATTTTTAATATATGTTTGATTCCTTGAAATGTTTCCATTGTCATACATGCTGGCTCTCAGGAAACTTTATGTATATTTTGTATTAATTGCATATGTTGTTCCCCCTCCCTCAAAAGACTGTAAGCTCCTTGAGGACAGCAACTATTTCATTTTTATTTTTTATCCCCAGCATCTAGCATAGTGCCTAGCAAATTCAGTATGTTCGAAAGCTAACTAGTATCTTTCTCCCCAAACCCTGCCCTCTTCTGGACTTCTCTGTTATTGTCAACTCCCCTTGCTCACCCCACTTATCCTGTCAGTCTCTAGATGTTGTCACTTCTTCCTCTAGAGTCTAGAGACTTCTGTACCTCTAATACAAGGCCCCTTTTCTCCACTTACACAGTAGCCACTACCTGGCTCGGCCCTTGTCTCCTTTCACCTCCTAGACAATTGCAGTTCAGTTAATGTGTCTGCTTCAAGTCTTTTCCCACTCCATTCCATGTTCCATTGAAGTGCCAAAATGATTTTTCCTAAAGCATAGATGTGACTGTGTCAGCTTCCCCTCAGTAAACTCTTTGCTTCCCTGTTACTCCCAGGATAAAATACATCCTTTGTTTGGCATTTTAGAACTTTGCACAGCTTGGCCTCTTTCCGCCTTTCCAATCTTCTTCCCTTCTGCTCCCCCTCTGCAGTCCAGCCACATCGTCCTTCTTATCTTCAGCATCCCATCTTCTAACTCACATTCCTGGAGCGCTCTTCCAACCCTTGGAACTTCTGGCCTCCTTTAACGTTCAGTTTAAGCGTCACTTCCTGGAGGCCTGTCCTAGTCCCTAGCTGCTGCTGCAGTCGCCTTTGGCTGCCTTCCATCCGCTGTATATCGCCGTGTTATTAGCGGTGTGATGAGCATGTGTTGTTCGCCCCCATCAGAAGTTACGACAGTTTTTGGTTTTCCTTTGTATCCCCACTACTTAGTGCAGTGCCATAATGGTAAGCACTTAATTAATTGATTAGCATATATAGGTGTTTGTTGATCAAATATTTATTCTAAATAAGTTGGAAATCTATAGTTTTTCCAGCTTGTGCTCTACATGAACAAAGAGTGAATTTAAGCAAAATACTGATTATAAAAGTCAGTAGAATGCTACTTGAATGCTATTAGCTGGCCATAGACAATTCCAGCAAGCTGCTTCATAGCAAAGCTGCTGATTGTAGTCTTTCTGATATAAATTATGAATCATTGGCATTCCTTCAAAATAAAGACAGTTTTGACTAAAATACCAATATTGCAGTTTTCAGTGTTAGGAATATATTGCTTTGCTTATGTAAATTAAGGCTTAATTTATTCAAATGATGAGTAATGTCCATGAGCTTGCTGCCAGAGCTAGTCTATAGGTTCATTGTGTGATACACTTTTCTTACCCTAAATTTGCTTAATCACATTAATGCAAATATCAGAATGAGATGAAACTTTGCTGCACTATAACTGACAAACATTTCTGTTTATTATGAGATCAAGATAGTTGGGATTTACTTCATTGGATTGTAGAGTTAAGTTATAGTGTAGAAATTATATACTCTAACCCCTCATTTTATAGGTTAGGGAACTGAGGGTAGAAAGTTTAACCAGTAACTGAAATTGATAGTTGAATCTAGATTTATTTGTAAAATTATTCAAAGAAATGTTCATGGTGTCTGTTCTTGGACAAGAATCAAACAATACTGTTTTTAAAAAGCAATGATTTCCCATGCGTGATGCAGTGAAAACTTAGAAACAGGCCATTCATCTTTGCTGATAAACATAAGAAATCTGTTGCACTAACCATGTGTGCCATCTAAATGTGAAGATACAAATTTGTATGTATGTTTTTGACATCTTTTGTTGTATTAACAGTTAAGTCAGGAGCATTAAATCCCTTTCCTGTGCCAGCCAGGCACTGTGCTAAGTACCGAGGATGCAAAGAAAAGCCAAACAAACAAACCAAAAAAACCTCATATAGCTCTCAGTCTAATGGGCAAAGCAACATGCAAACAGCCATGTGCAAATTAAATCTGTGTGAGATAGGTAGGAGATAATTCCAGAGGGAAGGCACTAAGATTAAGAAGGACTGGAATTGGGGGAGGGTGGGATAGGAAGAAGGGACAGGTAATCAGACTCTCACAATATGCTCACTGTGGAGAGGTTCTGCGTAATTACACATGTTCAGCATGTATTTGATTGTTTGTCCCTTCAGTGGGGGTGGCTGATGAGGGAGGAAGAGAAAGAATCTAGAATTTAAAGTTCTATAATCAAGTGTTAAAAATATGTATGTGTGTATATATATATATATATATACTATTATTATTATTATTAACTACATCCAACTGGAACTTGAGATACACAGGCACTATGGTAGGGAGATCTGTCCTGCCCTACCGGAAAGTCAGAGGGGTGAGGGGGGAGGACATAGGAGAAAATAGATTGGGGAAGGGGTTATACAGTGGGGTGGCTATTTTGGGGCAATGGGTAGGGGAAAGAAGGGGAGAAAATTTGTAACTCAAAATTTCGTGGAAATGAATGATGTAAACTAAAATAAATAAAAGTTTTAATTAAAAAAAAAAGAAGGACTGGAATTAAGATTTCTTGCAACTAAGACTTGAAGGAAACCTGAGGATTCAGAAGGGAGAAATGAAGAGGAAGAAAGAGTTCCAAGTATGGGGGTAACAGCAACAGCCTGTGAAAATATCTGGAATCAAGAGATAGAGTATCATGCTGCCATGACTTGAGTAATTGCATGGTTTTAAAGTGTCATTATATTTATTTTAATTTTAAAAGTTGTTAGTGTTTTAGAAATGATGGAAGAGCCCCAAACCAGATTCCTGGTTAAAGAACATCAAAGTTGTCAGGACTTTTAAGGTCTTGTTTAGTTATGCAGGACACTTCAGCATATCTCCTCAATCTCACTTCCACTTGTCCTGACCAGCTTCTTCTCTCCATTTACAAGATGCAACCTTTTTGACTCTTACCTAGGTTTATGCAGTTGTTTTCCTAGGTGTTAAAACAATAAATTATGTTGGATGGGAGGTTGTGGAGGGGTTTGCAAAACCTTGACACATTCAGGACATCCTGCATGCTTTGGTCTAGTGATCACCCAGAGAAGTTCCCTTTGGGTGGAGTTTTGTTTCTTGCTTCCTTTGTCCTGATGGCGTAAATATGCAAACTTCTTTATGAATTGTGAACTTTTTGGGTTCCCCATGCATGTTTATTTCTTTTATAATAAACCTACAATGGAGGCATCCTTGAACTCCTGGGTGATAACCTTCTCTTGCCACATAACCCAGAAAACGTGAGTCAACTTTTGTAAGAGCAATGGACCCTTCCCCCTCCCCCACCTCCACCTTATAAATCTCAGCTAGAACAGAATCAGCACCAGGTGCTTTGCATGAAAGGAATCTAATGACAGTCCAAACTTCTTCTTCAGTTGGAGCTTCAGCTAGAGAGGGATTGACTTCAACCTCAGGTAAATGATCAATGGCCTTAGCATTGATTGATGATGGTCTATTGAGAACAACACTATGGAAGTGTTCAGCCCATCTCTCTAGGACCATGTCCTTATCACTAGTAAATGTGGCTCCATCAGCACTGAGTAGTTGAGAAGCACCATAGGTCTTTGGATAAATAGCCTTCAGGGCATCATAAAAGTGGCTTTGTAATTGTTATTGTCTGCATAAAACCGAATTTCATCTGCCTTCTTCCTGAGCTGAGAATCCTGCATCTTTCTAAGCTTTGTACTTTACTTTTGATGGAATTAAATGCTGCCTTCTTAGAGATGGATGAACTATCCTGCTGGTAAACCCTGTGGAGTTCTTGTTTTTCATTTAGCAGCTTCTGAATTTCCCCATCATTTTCATCAGACCAGTCTTGGTGTTTGTGAGTGTTCTGACCCCGATGACCAAATGCAGTGCTGTATACCAGATCTCTGAAAGCTGCTTACTCCTTTTCTGCTCTACTGTCTCCTACTGTGTATTGGCCTGTTTTTTCCTCCAAGTTAGCAACAAACTGTTCCCACTCACAGAAGAGCTCCAATTTGTTGATACTAATTCTTCTAGTAGTTGTTTTGCCTTGGGGGTACTGCTTTTGTTGAATGTGAATATTTAGCTTGGAAAGGATAAGTCTGTGATCAGTCCAGCACTTTGCACTGTCAGGTTTTGTCTGTCTCTTCTCCTTACAGTCACATAGTCTATTAAATGCCAATGTTTGCTGCAAGGGTGCATCCATGAAGTTTTATTGCATTTAGGTAAATGGAAGACAGTGCTGGTGATGCGAAGGTCATGAGATGCATGTCTTCAATAGTAAGTGAACATTGCTGATGCTGTTTCCAACTCCATTCCTCCATAGGACTCCCTGCCAACTGTAGTAGTCTGAGCCTACTATAGCATTAAAACACCCAGAATTATAAGCTTGTCCTCTTTCATCACATTGATAACAAGGGCTCTAGGTCTTCATAAAATCTTTCTTTGACCTCATCAGGATTTGTCACAGTGGGAGCATAGGCCCTGATGATGGTGGCATAACATTTTCCTGCACATGGCAATCACATTGTTATGAGCCTGTCATTCACTCCTTTTGGCAGCCATACCAGCTTGTTGACTAGATTAGTTTTGATTGCAAAACCTATGCCAGTTTCACAGTGCTCCCCTTCACTACAGCCACTGTAGAAAAATGTGTATCCAGCTCTAACTTCAGTAAGCTGACCTTCATTTGACAGCCTTGTTTCACTCACAGCTGTTATTTGGATGTAATACCTGCTGAGTTCTCTAGCAGCGAGAGCGGTTTGTCTTTTAGGTCTAGGATTTTGTGCTGTCTGTAAGTGTGCACACATTCCATGTGCCGACGATGAGTGGCTGGAGTGGGATTCCCTGCTTGCCTGCGGTAATCAGACCAGGGTTGGGTAAGCAGACAATGTTTAGGACATCTTTTCCAGCCTCTTCCTCACACCAGGAGGTGAGCAGTGTGACCCTTAAAAGGCTGCTCAGACACCCAGGGGGCTGCCGAATCCCACTGCTGCTTCCACTGAGAAACGGCCCTATGGCCTGGGCAGCCTGTGTGCTGGGTTTTGACTACAACTCCCAGTGTATGCATACCTGCTGCTTTGTCACTTGTCGGTCACCACAGGACTTTGAGGTAGGTATAATGGTAAAATGGTATGGGTAATGTCTTGATTCTTGCATAAATTGGAGTTAAGTGAGAGAATTGCACATAGTTGTTGGCCTCTCTCCTCCAGAGTCACACAGTCAAGTGGCAGGACAAAATCAAGACAACTGGAAATAGCTCAAGATGCAGTGGATGACCTTGGTGTCTTCTCTGTCTAACCAAACTCCAAGTACTCCACAGTACCTGCTTCAGCCGCCTTCATGGCCATTGGAACACATTGTTCTCATCTGCCCATTCCACCACGGGAAGTCTTCACATGCTTGGGATAGTGTATCAGCAAGCACCCTAGCATACCCAGGGCGGCTGCTAGCACAGGTTCTTAGATCTGCTTTCTAAAGGAAAGCAATTCAAAAAGGGTTAACAGTCTTACTTTAATCAGTCAACCATATATTATTTACCTCATTCAGGGGAAAAAGTTAGCACCCTGAACTTCAGAGAATATAAACAAGTTACAAGCAGACAAAGAAACAGATCAGTAGACGGGGCTTCCAGCCGTCTGACCATTACATCCATACCTAGTTAGTCACCAGAGAGAGAAGCATCAACGTCTGGGTTTTTCAAAGCCAGGGGCTCAACAGCTGCCCAGAGTCTCATCTGGCCAAATCACACAACTCTTCCCAAAGTGAGCCCCAAAGCAAAACCTCACATCAGGGTATACATAGCCTTCTTCAGGGTCAGAGAACATCACAGTCCTCCCGACCCACTTGACTACAAGGTAACAAAAGATGTGCCTTCCTAAAAAGCCTCCCACCACAGGCTCCATATGAGCACATGCTGCCTATTAGGGGGCAGAATATATTTTCAAATCAGGAAAGGTCCTCAAATTCACCTAGGCCTGTTAAGGGGCAGGGAACATCTTCAAATTCCTATTACCATTACAGATAGACACCCCCCTAACTTACCAGTGGGTTTGAGACCCCTTGATTACACTCAGCCTGGTTTAGCCTGTCTTCCAAAACTGTTTACCAGGGTATAGCCGCTATAGCATGTTACAGCTTCCTGGAGCCACAGGTGAGAGCTTGGTGGAACAGGTGGACACCAGAAGTGAAAAGCAACCCTGAAAAGGTTTCAAAAGGGTTCACCAGCCAATCATACCAGAGAACTAGTCCTCCCTACACCTCGCATATCGGGTAAAAACATACTGTGGACACTACCCAGGATAGCCCCAATCAAGCAGTGGTATCAGAACCATTAATCTTTAAAGCACACAAGCCATAGTAAGAATGACCAAAATTAGGGACTAATTTGAAGGGGAAAATCAAACACCATCAGGATAATCAAGCGAACTTAGCATACAGATACAGAAAATAAAAGCCAAAGGGGCTCAGTAATAGACATCAAGAACAACACACATTGTCTCCCTGCAACTTAGTAATCCTTTCCAGTATCCATTCAATCAGCATAATTTATCTTGGATCCCAGACATCTTGTGCAGTTGTCCAGTTCCTGGCACATCTTTCCTTGAGACAATCTGGAGTATCGTGTGCTCAAGGACCCTTCTGTTCAATTTTTACATTCTGGTTCCAAGTTACTTGTAGAGGCTCCTCATTTGTTCCTGCTAGAACCCCTAACAAAAAAGATCTTAATGCAAGTTGGCACAGACTCTCAAAATTTACTCCCCAGTAACAAGTTCATGTTGTGAAAGTCAGTTCAAATCTTACACTCCTAATTTAATAACAGAACTGAAAGGGAGAACTCCGAAAGTAGGAAGCCAGAGTTTACCTGAAACTGTAGAGAATTTAGGTTGCAAATACCCCATCCCATTTCTGTCTTAAACACTGTTCGCAAGAAGCTAAAAGGTTGCTGATGCGTTGATATCTTAAGAAATTCAAATACACACTAAACATTTTTAATACCTCAGAAGGCAAAACTCTCAAAACCTTCTAAATTACATATATATTCATTTGATCTTGTTCCTCAAAATTTTTACTCAAGTATTTTTTTAACTTCATAATATTTACTAATTAACTGGTAATTATCTTAGAACTCCAAATGTAAACACCATTCAGTTTAAATTAATTCTGATCCAATTCAGTTGTCCAGTATTTACCCCCTCCCCTGCAGGAAGAACAGAGATAGATAAGGATTTTAACCCTCACATAAAAATATAGATTATAGAACACTTTTTACAGGATGACCTGTGATAGAGAAATAAAGTCATCAAGTTAACATCAATTATAGCAAAAGACAGGATGACACTCAAATAATCATGTTGAAAGCACTGCATATCAAATAAGTTATTTATTAAAAAAAACATGTTTGTACCCCAGGACATGCTTCACAAACAGGTATTTTTTTCACATTTGTAATAAAGTTGAATAAAATTGACTTTTCATTGATGTACACAAAAAATTCCATGAGTTACTCCCCTCCAAGAAGGCTGATTGCACCAAAATTGTTCAAACCAAACTGAAGATGTTTCCAATTTTTTTTCAAAAGTTAATAGAGTAACAGGTAGGTCCCACAAACATTTCTATTAATACAGTTATTTTTATATCATTTTGAAACATTTAAGGACCTTATGATATAGAAATATATATAATATCTAATAACAGGCAGATGATCCAAATACTCATTTACTAAGCTTTTTTAGAATATAGAAAACTATAATTCTAGGTTGTATAGCTCAGATCTTATACAGTGAATTTTATTATAGTAGCTCAGCTTTAATCCAAAGGATAATGATAAAACATTGTGTTTGTATCATTGTTTCACAGATTTCTTTTACCTTTGTCCAGTTATTCCATATTATTCAGAAAGAATGAGCTATCTCAGGGTTTAATCTTACACATGACTGTAAACAGCAGGGAGATGACAAGCCCGAGGATTAATTTACCTGGTTTTTGGGATATGAAATGACTACACATACAGACTGAAAACACAGTTGGATCTTGCATACTTGCATTGTGCTCATCACTTCTATTACCCCTTGCTCAGATTATAGAAATTTGATATAAAAGGAAAAAGCAGGAACATGATTATAATATCAGTCCTGGCTCTGTTTGACTTCAGATAAGAGACACAGTTGACAATCAATCATGCATTAACAATTCCACCTCATAGCTAGGCACAGGAATAGCCAGGTGGCAAACGTTCCTATTCAAAAGGAAGTAACACTATGGGGAGACTGAGCCAGAAGGATCCTACCCTGGGTTATGCTTCTTGGCTTTTCCCCAAATACAGACCTCCATCTCTAATAGTTCAGGATCACATCTCCTCTGAGCAGCTTCTAGCGCTTCTCAGGAATGGTGGATTACTGACTTAGTGATTCACTAGGCAACTATACTTGAATTCAAAACTTAAAATAATATTGTTTCAGTGCCAAGAACTTTCACCTTAATTGTCAGGTTTCACTAATCACAGCTTAGAGTTGGATATAGTAACTTTTCCTCTTATTACTTCTTTGTATCTCCAGTGCCTAGTATAAATAACATCTTTGAACATAGTATGCACCTAATAAAATATTTGTTGGGCTGATTTGCTTTGAACCAGAGCTGGGATTATCAGAGAGTGCTTTTAACAAGGCTTTGAAAAGAGAATATCCCTTATCAGATGACTTGATTGAGAGGAGTTGGAGAATACAGTTATAATTATAGTTTTCTTTGATTTCTTATTCCACAGTTGTACTTTCCCCTCCCCCCAATATGAACTATCACTTCATTATTATTGTGTATCTCAGATGGAAAGTGCTTTAAAATTATACTCTTTAATACTGCCACAGAACTTGGATGTTTTGGAGAGACTCTTCCATAAGCTAAATGCTCAAATTAAGCCATCTTCTAAAAAAAAATATCATCTGACCTTTTAACACACAGTTTAGAAAGAATGTAAGATGAATAAATAGGGGAAATTTTAATTTTCTCTCATTTTCATATTATGTTTATTAAGATAATGGCAAGTTTATTAGAGGAAAAAATACAGAAACTGGTATCTTATTTTAAAAATTAGTTTAGAACACTTCTGCCCCAGTAAAATCAGTATTACGTTTGTACTGTACTTAGAAATATCTGTATTCCACTACTTCTAGGCTTGACAACATAATTTCATTTTCACTCATCTCCTTAATCAGACACGTTTGCTCATTTCATATTCAGTGGTTCAGTGCAAAAAATGAATATATATATAATCTATAGCCATTTGCATTCACATCATTTCTTTTTACATTTATTAGCTCTGTGGCTTTGGGCAAGCTTTTAACCTGCTTTCCCATCTGTAAAATGGAGATAACAAAGTTTTTACCTTAAGGATTGTGATGAAGATAAAATGAAATGCTATCAGTAAACCCTTTAAACCATGAGTGCTATCTAAATATTCTTTTTACAAAAATCTGTGGGATCAATGACTTTTATACACTTTGTGTTTACATTAGTGCTGAACAGAGAGTTAATTTTGTTTTTGGGACAGCTTTGTGACCAACTATGTCCATATCTCTGACATGCTGGTTGGTTTTCTTTACTCCTTAAATATGGGTATTCTTCAAATCCTCTATTCTTTGACCTCTTTTTTTTCTCTGAAGTCTCACTTAAGATATTATCCATTCCTATGACTTAAAGTGACTATTCTCTAGCCCTGACCCTCTCTCTCAAGATGTAAAACTCCCTTTCCCAACAACTGATTGAAATTTCCACCTGCTCTTCAAACAATAAAAGAACCTCTCCTAGTTTTCTCTCACCCCTAAAATGGTTCAGGATCCTTTTGACTTTGCTCTCCTAGGACTGCTGAGGGATGGTAGAAAGAGCTTGTGTAAGGGTAATTAATTTAGCAGTTACTTAGCCCTTAGTTCACATAGAAGGTGTGACAGGAATCGTGTGTGTGTGTGTGTGTGTGTGTGTGTGTGTGTGTGTGTGTGTGTGTGTGTATGTGTGTGTGTGTGTGTGTGTAAGAATAGAGACAAAATCAAGAATTTTCCTCCTGGTGGAGGGAGCAGAATTTTCACAGCATCTGGAAGCTGGGCTGCTGGACTGATAACTGAGTTGGAGTTTTCTATGAGACCAGAATCTGGTGAAGGCTGAAGTTGCCTAGAAGGCTGAAGTGGCTGCTGCTTCTTGGAAGGCGGCCTGGAAGACTGAGATTTCTTCTGGGTCCTAGGGCCAGCCAAACTGCTGGACGACTGAAGAAGCATGACCAGGATAAGCCTTTGTTCATTTGTGGCTTGATTTATCCTTGAGTTCCCAGCAACAGAAGTGGTGAAGATTTTGAGATGTACTGGACCCTGTGAACTTCAGTGTGTACCAGGAACTGCCCAGAGGACTGGACAAGGAGTGGGGACTGTCTGCCTCTGAATCCAGGTGACTGTTGGGTGGATTCAGGTAGGAGCAAGGACCATGAAAGGGGATCCAGGGAATCTGAGAGACCACCCCGAGTCAAGATGAAGAAAAGGCCTCTCCTCGGATATAGTATGCCTAATGAAATTGAAGTGTACTAGACACCGAGAGGTGGAGGGTTTGTATAATTTTCTAATGATTGTATTTAGTGATTAACGATACTTAGTGACCGATTGCTAGATAAGTGACTGATTAAGTTAATCTATAATTGCCCCATGAGTGGAAGCTTGATTATTGTGGAATGATTGAATGATTAAGTAAGGGGGGTTTCCCCCTTAGGGAAACCAAATGATTATTCTCTTGTTCTTCTAAATACTGTGGCCACTGTAGTGAAAACCATGTGGCCATTCTAATGTTAAGCCGTTGTGAGCCCTATATTGCGATTTTCTGTGATAAGATGTAATGTTGTGAATATTATATTGTGATTTGTTGTGAAAGTTTGCCTTGATTTCTAATGGAATAAATGGAGTGTTCACTATACTGTGTAATCAGAAACAAAAGCTGTTTCACAGTAGCATTCTTTTGGAAAGCTGCTTATGCATGGCGTTACAGCCTGCTAGTTCTTATTTGACTACTGAAAATGAGAATAATAATATTTGGACTTCCTACCTTAAAAAGCTTTTGTGATATTTAAATAAGATCAGGTATTTAAAATGCATTCTAAACTATAAAACTTCTGTAAATACCAGCTATTTCTGTCAATGTTACATTATTCTTGTAGTTAAGTTTTAAATCTGAGTCCCATATTGTATTTTCTGATACTCAGATTCAGATCCTTCTATCTTTGATTTGCATATTGAGACACTTGACAAATCTGTAATATCACTCCCACCTGAATGTCTCCTTACTCTTCTCACCAGCCTCATCCTAGGTGAGATTTTCTGTACTACTGCTGAGGTGTCCTGGATGTATGATTATACAGGGCACTGAGGGGCACAGTAGTTAGAGTGCTGGGTCTGTAATCAGGAAGACCTAAATTTAAATCCAGCTTCACATGCTTACTACCTGGGAACTAGTGGGCAGATTGCTTAACAAAAGCGCCCTGTCTCAGTTTCTTCACCTCCTAGGGTGGTTGTAAGGACCAAATGAAATATTTATAAAGTACTTTGCAAAACTCAAAGCACATATACATATATATATATATATATATGTATATACACACACACACGCTGTTATTAATTGTTAAGATTATTTTAATAGTGTTTCAACTAGTTGCCCCTTCCCTCCACCTCACCTACACATAATAGATTAATCCTCATGAAGTGAGTGACTCCCTTTTTCTTTCTTTTCTTTTCTTTTCTGGTTTTTTTTTTTTTTTTGCTTTTTGGAGGGCAGTTGGGGTTAAGTGACTTGCCCAAAGTCACATGGCTAGTAAGTGTGTCAAGTGTCTGAGGCTGGATTTGAACTCAGGTCCTCCTGACTCCAGGGCTGGTGCTCTATTCACTGCGCCACCTAGATACCCCCAACTCCCTTTTTCTTACCATTGCCTGCAGAGTAAAAATTCAGAATCTCTATCCTGGCTTCAGATAGCCTTTGCATCTGGCCTTCCTCTCTTTCCTTCCCTTCCTCCTTCTGCAAATATCTATGCATCAAAATCCTACAAATACTGCAAAGGCCTAGCTTAAGATGCTGTTTCTTCATGTCATTTTCTAAGAAATGTCTCCTGTAGTTATGTATTTTTATGAACAAACTTTATTTTCTCAGTATTAAGTGCCTTCCGAATAGCAGGAGCTGTACTAATCACCAGGGGTACAAAGAAAGGCAAAAGGCAGTCCCTGTTCTCAAGGAGCTCACAGTCTAATGGTAGAGACAACATGAAAACAACTATGTACACAAAGATGTATATCATAAAATGGAAATAATCAGTAGAGGGAAGGCACTCAAGGGGGGTCAGGAAAGGTTTCTTGTAGAAGACAGGAGCTCACCTGGAACTTGAAGGAAGCCAGGAAAATCAGGAGGCAGAAATGAAGAGGGAGAGTATTCCAAACATGGGGAACAGGCAGTGAAAATGCCCAGAGTCTGGAAATAGAGTGTCTTAGTAAGTAACAGGAAAGAGGCCAGAATCAGTGCATAGAGGTAGGGGTGAAGGGAAGGGGAGTTTGGTGTAAGAAGACTTAAAAAGTGGGAAAGGGCCAAGTTGTAAAGAGCTTTGAATACAGTACCAGATAGATGATTTTATGAATTGTACATTCATCTGCTTATTATAGTCTTCACAATAGACATTTCATCAACTCCTTTCCCCTAGGTTTATCATTAGGTATAGTCATGACAAATTCTTAGTTACAGATCTTAAAATTTAGGGAACTTCTGCAGTGTCAGGAGACTTGATGAAATTAGTACAACGTCCTCTACACAGGAGCCCTGGGAGAGCATCACCATCTATAGAGAGCCCCTTTTCCCTTTGGAGTCTGGATTGAACATGGTGTAAGACGCTGACACTTTGGAAAATGTGTCTCCTTGTTTTATACATTTTACTGGCCATTAATGATCAGAGGGTTGTTGAACCAAGCTATGTTATGTCTGGCAAGGAATATTGTGCGATTTTTGACGTGAATGAGAGAGAGTTTCTTCATGTAATTTCATTACATGTTAAAATGCTAATATGTAATAAATATACAGAAAAATATAATGAGGAAGGATAGGCAGTCCAGATAGAGAAAGGAATCACATGGGTAAGAAAAAGGCTATTACTTTTAAGCATTGTAGGAACAAGTACAAGAATTTCATGAAATTAATTTGCTTAATGAAGTCTTAACAGTAGCACAAGTTTTCAACCAGGTCACTCATTTCAACTTTCAAAAATAATTACAGTTCTTAGAATTATGGAGGAGGAAAGAGAATGGTAGAAAAAGACAGTTACAGGATGAATTTGCCATTTGAAGTTTGAAGTAATTTTAGTGTGTCATGCCAACCCACTGCTGGTGCTGCTTTGTTTTTGCACGGAGCTGCGTGCTGCTTACCAAGGACAAAGAAGGTAAAGAAGTGATATGTTGGATAGTGCTGCTGCTAGCTGTTTTACTCCATGGTGAACTAGTTACGTTATGACAGTTATTTTAGAAAGCCACAAACTCATTTGTGCCACCCCTTCTCCCCTTCCCCCCTGCCAATAATTTTCCACCTTGATTTTTGCTGTGATTTTCTTGGGTACTACTTTAACATTTTAGTTTAGAAAATAGAGTAATAATGATTTTCAAGCTTATTCTGTCTGTATCAAATATAGAATAAATTTTGGGATAAAAGAAAAGATAGCATCAAGGGCTGCTTTGGTATGCAGAGCCTCACTAATTTTCATGTATGGTATATACATATATGCATCCATCCATCCATATATACATATGTATCTATGTATATGAATAGTTGACTCAAGTGTGAAATCTTTTCATTGCTTTCATTTTCAGTGATTAACAGTTTCTTCCTGCTCCTCCTACTTGAGTTTTTCAGAATTTAATCCATATTGAGAGACATCATGAAACAGTCAGAAGAGTGCTGTCCTAAGATCTGGAGTCCTAAGATCTGGATTCAAATCCTTTTTCCAGTACTGACTACCCTATGTGACCTTAGGCCAGTCAGATGGCCTCTGTGGGCTATTCTGCCCTTGATTTGTATGATCCTCCAAACTTATGGTGCTCAAGTTATAAAATGCTTTCACACGTATCCTTATTTTATTCTTTTTGTTTTTGTTTTGGGTTTGGTTTTTTGTTGTTGTTGTTGTTTTTTGCTTTTTGGAGAGGGGGAGAGCAGGGCAGTTGGGGTTAAGTGACTTGCCCAAGATCACACGACTAAGAAGCATTAAGTGTCTGAGGCTGGATTTGAACTCAGGTCCTCTTGACTCCAGGACCAGTGTTTTATTTACTTCACCACCTAGCTGCCCCTCCTTATTTTATTCTTAAAAGAATTCTGGAGGATAGACAGCAGGATCATAGAGTTGGAGCTGAAAGGGACTTAGTGTAGCTCAGTCCTGTCCCTTCTTTTTACAGACAAGGAAACCGAGGCCCTAGAGAGGTAAAGTGATGCACTCAAAGTTCCAGGTGTGGGAAGAGGCCAAGCCAGAGGGTAACCCAAGCTGTCTGGCTACAAACCAGCACAGCTTGTGTCACTCACAAAGGATGGCTCGGAAAGCTGAGCTTTAGAGCACTGAATACCTTTGAAGGTCACCCAGCTGCGTCCTTCTAGTGCCAGGTTCAAGGCTCTTAGAGAGAGAGGCAGTGGGACATCATAGACGAGAGGACTGAATTTGGATTCCTGCGACACTGGGTTTGAATCACCTCTGAGACAGTTTCTTCATCCGTAAAATGGAGGTTATACCTGTAAGCACCTACCTCAGAGTTGTTAAAGGGCCTGAATGAGGTAATGTAAATAAAGTGCTTTGTAACTTCAAAGTGCATATAAATGTTAGGTATTATTATGTGTTATATATGATATCTTGGTATCATTAATTCTTAAAACATTAAAAAATATTAAATCAGTTCTTTTCCTATTTAATTGATCTTAACATTACTCTGCTTTGTCTCCCTCTCCCCCCTTTTTAGTTTGTATTCGCCTCGTTAGAGGTAATTACAATTCTACCAAGAGCTACAGACTCAAGTCACAGTTGAGCTAAAAACAGGAATGATAAATACGTTGGATTGGAACACAATAATAATCCCCTTGCACGTGCCACTATTTTTCATGTTGTGAATAAATGTCTAAAAGTTAACATAGGAAAGAATCCTGTTGGTACAGGTCAGGCCAGTTGCTTTCTCTCTCTGGTGCCTCTGCATTCCTCAGAGCTTTGCTTTCATTGGGTGATTGTGATTTTGTGAACAGGGCACCTCATCACACCTGCTCCTCTCTGTGCCTCTGGGTTAGCCTGGGGATGGAGGGCTTTGTTGGAATCCAAGCATTTTAAATAAAACTCTGCTGGCCTGTATGGCTGCTGGGGAAAAGAGTGGGCAGCCCGGGCCGTGGCAAGTGGCCTGCCGCAGGGTTCTTTTTCTGGAGTTGTGCTTTGCTTCACAATTCTTGATATTTTTTTTGGCTGAGTGCCTTAAATCATGATGTGGAATCATAGTGGTTACATTGGAGCAGTGAGAAAATATAACAGGGAAAACGTTTGAATAATCTTTATAATGATGGAGATATTTGCCAGTCATCTCCTTGGCCTGTATTTCACGGGGCGGCAAACAACACGCTTCATTTTCTGTCTTTAGACCAGCCCTGCACTAGTTTGCACAGGAAAGCTTTATTTCATGACTAAGCTTGGAGGAATTGTAGACTTCAAAATACCTGCTGATTTTTGCCAAGTGTTACACAGTAGAAGCTTAGTCACTCAGGTGATGATTTTCCTTAAGAAATAAAAATAGAAACTCATAATGAATGGGCAGGGAAAACAAACAGAAGCCGTTTTGTCATTTTGAAGGCGCTTAGGAAAATAAAACGGCCAAATCACATCTCTCGTAGAAGGTGCCACTATGTAAAAGAAGATGCAGTGGGGCTGGGCTGTTTTTGCATTTGTCTGATTAATATTTTTTTGTCAGGTTACCTGAGATTGCCCTGTAAATTATAATTGAACAGGAGATAACATTCAAGAAGTCCCATAACAGTATGTGCTGGGTTTTGAAGACGCAGAATGAGATTTTAAGACCATTGATGAGCGGGCTGAAGATTGCTTTCTGTGTCTGTTAGCTCAATGAAGGCACATGATATAACGAACCTTAATGGGCTCCTTTCTCTTTTTACCAAGGATGTTATAAGAGGGACTAAGGAATTAATTTCAACAAGGTAGTTTTGTATTAAGTGTGGGGAGAAATTCTTGGCTGGGAAAATCGTTAATCACTTAAATTTATTATCAAAGTAATCACATGTTCTCTTTCTCTGAATAAGTGCTTCCCCAAAGGATAAAGACCTCAGATCTGTGCCGCTTGTTAGTTGTGTGATCGTCACTTTTAAGTCCCTCATTTAAGATGGGAATTATAATCATACTTAAAATCCCTACTACATAGTGTAGTAAAAATCAAGAGACATATTTTAGCAAGCATTTAATTCAGCAGCCACTTATTAAAATTGCTACTAATCTGTGCATTGTGCATTCGGTTGTAATGTAAATTTTTGAAAACCATAAAGTGCTATGTAAATAAACTTGCTCTTGTTCATTCTAACTCTGTTTTTCTCTCTCTCTTTAGGAGGAGCGTACTATTTGATATCTCGAAGTCTCGGACCAGAATTTGGTGGTGCAATAGGGCTGATCTTTGCCTTTGCTAATGCCGTTGCGGTGGCTATGTATGTGGTTGGGTTTGCAGAAACAGTTGTAGAGTTGCTTAAGGTAACTTGGTTCCAATCTGTTTCTTTAGTTGTGACTTTGTTCTTATACATCTCTAATGCATATGTTAAATAGAGTAGTAGACCTAACATCCACAAGTCTAAACCTTCAAACTTTAAAATGTGACTACGTAGCAAAATGAATGGAGTCCTTTGGAGTCAGTGAGACCTGAGGTGAAATCATACCTCCGACATTTAATGGCTGTGTCATCCTGGGCAAGTCATTTAACCTTATCCTGCCTGTTTTCTTACCTATAGAATGGGGATAATAGTAGCACCAACCTCATTGGGTTGTGGGAATCAAGGGAGAAAACACGGAAAGAGCTTCATAAATCTTTATGTAAATGTTAGCTAACTGTAATGAAGATAAAGCTGTATGTTTTTCCAGTTGCCTATTGTAGCTATAATCCTAAATTCATTTATTGTGTGTTTTATTTAAAGTTTTTGTTATTTTGTAATAGCAGATTTTTTTTTCTTTTTGGAGGGGAGGAAGGCGGCAGGGCAGTTGGGGTTCAGTGACTTGCCCAAGGTCACATGGCTAATAAATATTAAGTGTCTGAGACCAGATTTGAATTCAGGTCCTCCTGATTCCGGGGCTGGTGCTCTATTCACTGGACTACCTAGCCGCCCCAATAGCTGATATTAACACTGCTTTTTGTGATATCTCAAATAATGGCTAATTATTTTAAATGATAGCATAACATTGCTTTTAGATTTTAATACTCAATTTTCTTAATTTAACAAATCATCTTGTGTCAAAAAAAAGTAGAACATTGTAACTTCACAAAGGCTGAAAATATTATTAATCCCATCCTATTATAGATAAAATACTAGCATATAAATATTTTCTTATGCTGACCATTCATCAATTTATGAATATACTCATTTTTCAATTAGTATTTATGATAAATTCCTGTTCATCAGCAATCTAACTAGAAAGTTATAATAACCATGTTTGCAGCATTCAGCTTTTTAAATTAATTTTTTTCAAACAACAAGCATTTATTTTATCTCCCTCCCATCCCACTCTACCCCCTGCCCTCAGGGGAAAAAAAAACCAAAACTTATGCAACATATGTGTAGTCATACAAAACACACTCCCTTTTTGGCCGTGCCCAAAATCGTGTCTCATTTTGCACGTTTATTTTATTTT
>CM053590.1:195248290-195277028 GCA_028646515.1 Pseudochirops corinnae | reverse complement strand
ATCACATATCATAGATTAAGTATAAATAATAGCATTATTTATTGTTTATATAATATTGTATGTTACTATATAACATACAATAAGTACAAATAAATGATAGGTCTATGGCAATCCATTTTTCTTAACTCTTTAACTAGAAAAGCATATGGAGCAAAAATTCGCTCTCGCACTCAGGACTGTGTTTTTTAAAGCTCATATTTAACCATTCTATTTATTTTAAACATTATAGTTAACCAGTTTGACCTCTGCCACATTGATGTTATAAGCTATTTCCACTTGCAATAAACTAGCTCCAGCGGTAACACGTGTACTTTGGTGGCGGTAGTGAATGTAACGAGGGACTTCCTGGCAGAAAGGGCGTAGGGACTGCAAACAGCTCTTGCAGCGAGGGGTAGTTTTCTTTCTGAAAGACCCTCTTAACATTGGAATAGATCAGTTAGTCACAATGAACATATTTTAAGCCCTTCTCTTTTTTGCTTTTGAGTATAAAGAATTGTTTGTTCCTAGCCATAGAGTCTGAGCAAACCTTGAGAGGGCTTTTCAGTATTAAAAAGTATAAGGTGAGAGGAAAAAATATGTTATTAAAGTAGATTAATCTGGGTCTTTTCTATTTGGGGAAATGCCCTTGGCACAACCTAGCTTTTATTTTAATGTTTACCTTTCTTTATTAGGCATTGTGTAAAGACAATATCTACCCGGCTTTCCAGATGTTTGCTAAAGGTTATGGCAAGAACAACGAACCACTGCGTGGCTATATCCTGACGTTCCTAATTGCACTTGGGTTCATCTTAATTGGTTAGTTATTTAAATGGCTATGAATATGAGTTTGGGGGTTTTACATTTTAACTTAGTTATTTTGTTTCTGACCCGGGAATTAAATATGGGTCTCTGTTTACTGTAGCTGGTTTCAAGTTAACCAAGTCCCCTTTGCTTCCAGAAGGAACTATCAGGAAGGAAGTACTGAAAACACATGTAGTTGTAGGATTCACCAAAATCATTCATATTCTAATGCTGGAAACGTAAAGGCCTTTGATTCAGCCCCAGAACTCTCAATTATTAGGAAATACTAATTCCTGTCCTGTTATCTGCCATAGAACAAAGTGAATACAAAGGGATGATGGAGTCTCTGTCACACAGTCACCTTCCATTTGAGTTTGTAAGTAACTTGCCTCTCTACGTGTTGTTCTTTGCAGCTGAATTGAATGTCATTGCTCCAATAATCTCCAACTTCTTCCTTGCCTCATACGCACTGATTAATTTTTCAGTGTTCCATGCTTCACTTGCTAAATCTCCAGGTAGGAATTTTCCATTTTAACTTTTAAAATGTGTAATGTAGAACTTGGTCATCAAAGTAGTGTTTGGCAGTTTTAGAAAAGACAATCTGCCAACCATATTTATGCATTCATGTGTATCTCTCCATAATTTTTATGTATCTGTGAAACATACTAATAGAAAAAATGGCCTTCGGAACTTTGGACTGTAGCCATGGAGAATGGTACAAACCAGCTCTAGGCAGTTAGCAAAAGGGCTGTTAGGGATCAGAAAGGGGATTAAATGTATGTATAGAAACTTTTGTAATTTTTTTAAAGTAAGAGAACCATAGTAATTAGAGCTAGGAATCACCTTAGAGATCTTCTAAGATCGGTTTACATAAGAGAAAACAGGTGTAGAGAACATAAGACCTGCTCAGAATTATGCAGGTAGCATATTTAGGACTTGAATCCCGGGTATCTGTCTCCCAATCCAGTGTCCTGTATCAAAATTTAATAGTTGGTATATTTTTAAAACAAATATACTTTAATTTTTACTTTTAAAATATTGCTTAAAATACTGCGATCAACTTCATATCTTTGTCACCTTTTAAACCTAAATAGGTACAAATAATATAATACATATGTAAATATACCTGTATATAGCTATGTTATAAAACAGATACTAGTTTTATAGAATTGAATTATAAATTTGTGATCTTTTCCAAATTAAATTTCCAAATTAAAGATTTGGTATATAAATAGCCTTCCATTTCATTAGCATGGATTTTGAAGTTATTTGGATTATCTATTTTTATATTTTGCTTTGGAATATATATTTTGTATGTTGGTTAGGTTACATATATGTTTAACATGGATATCTCTGTCATTTAATAGTAATAAAATCAATAATGTATACAGCAGCATTGGAAATGTAGGATGTAGTCCTCTGTGGTAAGCTTTTCATGTTGTAGTAAATGTTTTTTTTAATCGTTGAACCTTCTTTGTTCTAACACTTTCCTAGGTGAGGGAGATAAATGTCCTTGTTGCTCCATACTTTCCCACGATAGTTTACTCGCTTACTAATACATTTATAAATCTTCACTCCAGAGTGTCTCAGTAAATAGTGCTCTGGTCCTGGAGAGAAGAAAACCTGAGTTCATATGCAGCCTCCGAAGCTTATGGTGGTTTGAACAAATCACGTAACTTCCCTTTGCCTTAACTGTATCGTGGTGATGTTAGGAACCCCTACTTCTCAGAGTGGTTGAGAGGATCAAAGGAGATATTTGTTAAACGTGCCCCGCACAATCCCTGACACCCGGTAGCCGTTATGCAAATGCTCATTCCCTCTCCCCCTCTCCCCACCAACCCCGAGTGATGAAACATGACCCTCCTTTAAACAGAAAAGAGATAAATTACAGGTGTTGTTAGACATGCTTTGCGTTTTTTTCTTGGGATGGCAGAGTGAGTCATTGGAAAGTGGAAATTGTTTAAGAGCACAAATAAATTTTTTAAAGTAAGCATTACAAAATTGGAGCTCGTGTAAATGTGCAGTAATATAACCTTAATTTTTTTTTTGTTAGGTTGGCGTCCTGCTTTCAAGTATTACAACATGTGGATTTCACTTCTTGGGGCAATTCTTTGTTGCATAGTGATGTTTGTCATTAATTGGTGGGCTGCATTGTTAACATATGTCATAGTTCTCGGATTGTACATTTATGTAACCTACAAAAAACCAGGTTAGTAAGTGATGTGATATACACTTTTATACTAAAATATTGTTATAAGTATTGTTAGGTTGTGCTTAGGATCATCATTTACATGTATTTGCTTTGCATTCAAAGATCAGTTTATACTTAACATACAAATGAGAATATTAAATTCATAACCATCTTGGTAAGAAAGCTATTTTAAATTCAGTTATCGATTCTGTCATTTGATCTATTTACTCAAAATGCCATTTAAGCTAATCTTATTTCTAGAAGATAATTTAACATAATCTGATCATTTTTTAACTTATCTTAGCAAAATCAGTTATTGAAATTTCCTTTTAAGGTTTGAAGCTGAAAGCAGTATAATAGCTGCAGCACATGAGTAAACTGGCTGTGACTGAGTCGAACACTCATTCATTGAGTGCTGCCTGCTTTGTGCCCATCACTGCACCAGATATTCTTGCATTCCCAGAGGAAGCCACAGCCTCTTTGAGCTGAGTAATTGAGGACACAAAAACACCAACCAAGGAACAATTACGAGATCATGTTGAAAACATTAACAAGTAGTTTAAACTTTATAATTAAATTCTAAAGATGTGCACAACTTAGAAATCCTTAGAAAAGGATACAGTTACTAATTGGGACCAGTTACTGATTGAACCAGATCTCAGAAACAGTGATAGATATCTGTTGGTGAAGCAACAGCAGATTGGCATTTCAAATAATGCTCTGGTAACAAAAATATAGAACCAAATCTACGGAGGAGAGGCTAGCCTGGTTATAGTGCAAGGACTGAACTGGTAAGAAAGGATAGGTTAGAAGGGATTCATTGATAGAAGCTTGTTGATGCTCATAGACAGTGCAGGTGTTTCAAAAGAAGAGTGTTAATAACGACTCCACATGTTAATGTTTGTGTGATAGCAGCAAAGGCAGGTATCCTGTAGCAAGAGAACTGGCCTGGATTCCAGTCCTAACTCTGATCCACGCTGGTTTTGTGACCTTGGACAAGTCAGTTACCCTCTCAGTAGTATATGCAGCTCTCTGAGACTGGCTAGAACAGCGGTTCTCAACCTGTGGGTCACAACCCCTTTGGGGGTCGAACAACTCTTTTGCAGGGGTCACAGACCATCGGAAAACATGTATTTCCGATGGTCTAAGGAACTGAGACACCACTCCTCTATCCATCGCCAGGCGGATCCGCCCCCATGCAGACATGCCCACATACGAGTATTAAAGGGTCATGGCATTAGGAAGTTTGAGAACCACTGAGCTAGAAGATGCTGGCTTACCTTGGGAGAGGTGGGCCCTCCTCACCCAGTTGTCCTGGATTCACAGATCTAGTCCCTCTCTCTGTTGGACAGATTGTTTTGCCAATTATTTAAAGAAAGGAATAGATGGGGAGGAGAGACTAGAAGCAGAAATAGAACTGAAAGGCTGTTCTAGTAATCCACATAAAATAGAGATCTAGATTAGGATCTCGACTCTAAAATATGAGACTGCTTTTATAAGCAATTCTCTAAGGTCTGCTTTCTTTGCCTGTTAATCTTTAAAATATTCATCAGCTAGTTTAAATTACCAAACCATAATTATCAAAACAGTAAAAAGGAGTGAACATCTAGAACATTCATTTAATGTACTACAAAATCAAAATGGCTAATGCAGTCATTATATCTTTAAAACAATATAGTAGGTGGCTCAGTGAATAGAGCACTGGCCCTGGAGTCAGGAGGACCCGAGTTCAAATGTGGCCTCAGACACTTAACACTTACTAGCCGTGTGACCTTGGGCAAATCACTTAACTCCAATTGCCCCTACAAAGAGCAAAAAAAAAAAAGAAACAATTAGAATAATTAACCAAACCATAAAAAACTGAGAAGATATTACTGGGGTAACTAGGTAGCACAGTGAATAGAGCACCGGCCCTGGAGTCAGGAGGACCTGAGCTGAAATCCAGCCTCAGACAGTTGACACATTTACTAGCCGTGTGGCTTTGGGCAAGTCACTTAACCCCAATTGCCCTCCAAAAAGAAAAAAAACTAAAAAAACCAATATAGTAGTATTCATTTATATAAGTGAAAATACCTTTTTTGAGTTGACTTCACCACATGCTTACAACTATATGTATTAAAAAATAACATTAAAACAGCATAAACATATAAATACATATATGCATACACATACACGTGGCACATGCATGTCTGTATATACACATACACATATGTATATGCATATAAGCATGTGTGTCTATGATTTTATGGGTATGAATCTTCCTTCCCTTGGTACTGGTACGCCATACCTTGGTAGACAGTCTTCATGTATTTGCCGAGACACCCTTCTCCCTTGAAAAATACAGTCTTTGGCGACCAGCCATCTGGCTGTGAACATCAGAAAGCTCAGCGTGGATGGTAGACCACCAACAGACGCAGTCTTTTACTGGATCCATACCTGAATGCTTTCCATTGTGGTAGGACTTGAGAGCTTAACCTTTGTGGGCATAATTTAAGCTTCAATAGACTAGGGTTACCTCTGTACCACAGTGAGGCATCCAAGTAGGATTTTTCGTGAAAGATTTAAACAAATAGTAATTAAAATTAGAAAAAGCCTTCTCTGCCTTTCCCCCCCCCCCCACCCGCCAGTTAAATTGATAACAGTTGGCAATGTTATGTCTTCCTGCAGATGTGAATTGGGGATCTTCCACACAAGCCCTGACGTATCTGAGTGCATTGCAGCACTCAATTCGTCTTTCTGGTGTCGAAGACCACGTGAAGAACTTCAGGTAAACTACAACATAGGATAGAGAGATTTGTTCTAACCCCCAGCAACTCTTTGCTATTACTATAATGGAAATGATTGATTTTTTTTTAATAGTCTTTGGTCATCATCATTTCTTGTGAGCAGCAATCTAGTTTTCTCATCACTTTGGTTGAAAGTCTTAGGGCTAAAGTCAGCTAATCTAGCAATAATTACAAATTAAACCAGAAATCAACCTAATTTTCTTGTTACTTCTCTCTTTATGAAATGTTGGTAATCATTAGCTCCTTCATAAGCACATATTAATTATAAAGGTCACCATCTCTGTTGTTTGAAGACTTCCTGAAGATAGAAACTTGAAAATAATTTATAAACAGTCCTTTTATTACAACTTTGAATAATTACCACACACTACTAAGTTTATAATGCCTTGTATTCCCTACATTCATTTGTGATTATTTCTTATTTTAGGTGTGAGCAAAAGTTTTCTTGGAACAGCTAGGTAGCACAGTGGATGGAGTGCCAGACCTGGAGTCAGGAAGATTCCTCTTTCTGAGTTCAAATCTGGCCCCAGACACTTACTGTCTGTGTGACCCTGGGCAAATCACTTAACCCTGTTTGCCTGTTTCCTTATCTGTAAAATGAACGGAGAAGGAAATGGCCAACCACTCCAGTATCTTTCCAAGAAAACCCCAAATGGGGGTGAGAAGAATTGGATACAACTGAAAACAGCTGAACCAAACTTTCTTGTGTGATGGCTTTTGTCACAGCAGCGTAACTGGGATTGGGGGATATGGACGTAGGCAGGGATAAGTGTTAGCTGCCTTAACATTCAAATTTAGAGCCACAGGATTGGAAGGGAGCAAGCATTTTATTTGTTTTTTGTTGATTAATCATCCTCATTAAGTACATTTTTTGGTAGGAGTTTATTATATGCTATTTACTGTTGTCACTAATTTTTAAGTGTATTCATATCTTCATTTAGCACTGTTTGCTGCTTCTAATAATTTAGATTTAATTACTGAAGCATTATAAAGAAATAATGCTATAAATATATTAATGTCTGCATTAGTCTTTTGATTTTTTAAAAAGTCAGATCATAGAATAGTTATTTTTAATTATGCACCCCCAGATTTCTACTTGTCAGGATTGAGATCTTAAAATCTTGTTAATTGATTTTTAAAACTCAGGTGAATTGTCCTTTAAAAAAACTTACATGATTGTATTACTCTATAAATTTTTCATTCTTCACATGTCTTCTAGAAGCTTATATATTTTCATGTTTCATTGCTTTATTTCTTTCCTTCATCATCAACTTTCTTTCATTTACTATTAATGCTCCTTATTTTTAATATTAAAAACCAATATTTTATGCTTAAACAAATGACAGAATTACACATGCCTTTCTTGAAAGGTTCCTTTTGATTTGGGAATAAGTATCATGATATGAAAAACATCTATTTAAAAAATTCTTTTAAAAATTTTTTAATCCTTTTAAAAAATATTTTTTCTGCCTGTACTTCAAAACCAGTTACAAAACCAGCCTATTTCTTATCAAGGATTTTAAAAAATAATTTTAAGGGTTTACTGCAAGGTCTATATAGACTTCACCATTTCTTTTATTCCTTTTTTAGTATGCTGTGGTTCAGTACCCTAAACACTGATTCCCACTAATCCCAATGATACAGAACTCTGAATTGTATTCTTAACATTAAACTAGATTCAGATGGATTACAGTCAGATGGGGAAATGGGTAGATGTCCATAGAGATCCAGTGGCTTGACCACAATCACACAGGTAGTAAGTGGCAAATCAGAATTCAGATCTAGCTACTCTATGAAATCACTTCTTTTTCCACTGAATTTGAAAATTGGCAATCCAGTGTTTTGTTGCAGCCGTGAATTAGAAGGCCAGGGTTCTCGCTGCTCTTTGGCAGCAGGAACTGGTTTTTTGTTTCTTTTTCGTTTTGTACTTTAAAAGCCAACTAGTGCAGTATCATGAATGTATTAGCACTTCTCTTCTGTTTGTGATTTGAATTGAATATATCAAGCACTTTGCTGCATGTCAGCAAAGATACAGAGACTAGATAAGACAAGATAAGGCAAAGCTTGTGGTGGAGTAAAAGGATATGACACGTACACACGTCATTTTAATATAAAATGAATACGTTGAAGAAGTGCAAACAAAGTTTACACTTTGGGGGTGGCAGTTGACTGGGAACGTTACGGAAGGCATTTGAACAAGATATTGAAGAATGTAAACTCCTTTGAAAGGAGGGACCTGGGAACTGGAAGTTGTATCTTCCCCGGTGTGGGGCACAGTGTAAACGACACCACTTAATAAGAGGAAATTATTGTCCAATCCCATAGAATTCCCTACCTTGGTAACTCATGACAGTCTCATGCTCAAAAGAAAGTAAAAGTTCTCCTGGTGAGTTTTTACGTGGATCCTGAGATACGTCTTTGTTTCTGTTGTAACTTTACCTCTACAAACTTGAATGTGATTGCTTGAAACGTGAGTAGAGTGAAGTTCGCACCTATTTCTGAGAGAACATAAGCACTGACATTGGATTGAGAGGTTCATTTACAGAAAACATGGTGCTTTTTTTAGAGCCAAGAAGGACTGAGGCAGCAGTATTACCACAGCCACCAGAAAATGCTGTTGCATTAAGGGGTTGGCAGCTGATAGAGGCTGCTATCAGGGAATTAAGAAAAGTGACATTTTTTTTTTGAGATAAAGAAATAGTCTAAAGAATACTGATAATGGGGGGCGGCTAGGTGGTGCAGTGAATAGAGCACCAGCCCTGGAGTGAGGAGGACCTGAGTTCAAATCCGACCTCAGATGCTTGACACACTTACTAGCTGTGTGACCTTGGGCAAGTCACTTAACTGCCCTCCAAAAAGGAAAAAAAAGAATACTGATAATGTTTAAAATACAGATAATGAAGTTAAGTCCACTCATTTTTTGTGCTGTCAGATTAATCTGAGCTATTAGAAGCTTAGAAGTTCTACCTATAAAATGATTTTTTTTAGGAATAAATGCTGTGAGATGCTGATCTTCTCTTGTTATCAGTTACTAAACTGGGTTTGATCTCTATCAAATGATACTTTAATTTGTGTCATTAAACAAATAAATGGTCATGCTTTGACAATAGATCAAACCTGATTTTAATTACTAATTTTGTTTCCACAATTGGACAATATTTATTTTAGTTCTAAGTTTTAAATGGAATTTAAGTCATTTTATTATTGAACAGATTTTTTCTGTATATTTTCTTAAAATCGTTCTGCTCATAAACCTTAGTCATTTGCTGAAAAACTACCAAGTAAAAAAAGCTCTCAGTTCATTTGGGGCTTATACCTGCCTTTACTCACAGATATTAATCAGATGGATAAGTATCTTTTGAAAACTTTGTTCTTCCTGAGTATCGCAGAATCACATAACTTTTGTGTTGGAAGGGACTATCCAGTGCAGCAACAGAAATCAGTCACTAGCCATTCATTAAACACATTCTACGTGCCAGACACTGGGAGACTTACATCGGGGCCTACAAATCAAAGCATTCAACAGTCTCTGCCCAGAAGGTTCTTAGATTCTGTTGGGGGAGGTATAAACACATATAAGTATATACAGAATAAATGCAAATAAATATGTAGGGAGGGCAGAGTAGTAGCACGTGGGAGAGAGGAATCAAGAAAGATTCTGGTGGAGGTACTTTTTAAAAAAATTTTAAGCTGCTTTTAAAGGAAGAAAAGAATTTTATGCAATGAAAGAGGGAGAACTTTTCGACCATGGGAGATGACCAGTGTAGAGGTGTATTGCTGTGTCTAAGAAACAGATAAAAGACCGTTTTGGTTGGATCATAGAGTGTAGAAGGAGAATAATGTGTAAAGAGGCTAGAAAGATGGATTTGGGTAAGGTTGTTTATATTTTATTCATAAGGCATTAGGAAGCCACTAGCGTTGGTAAAATCTACACTTAAGGCAGGTCACTTTGCTACTGTGGTGAAAGGCTTGAGGCAGGGAGTTTGTTGTAATTTTTAAGTGAGAGGTGATGACATGGTAATTGTGCACATAGACAGGAGTCAGATGTAGGAGATCTTGTAGAGGTAGAAATATCAAGATTTAGCAACTCATTTGATATATGGGATGAGGGATACAAGATAACGTCTGGGTTATAAACCTTGGAAACAGGAAATATGATGGTGCCTTTGACAGAACTGGAGAGTTTTAGAGGAAGTATAAAGATTTTTCTATTTTGGATGTGTTGAGTTTGAGAAGTCTTATCACAGCCTTTTTGAGTGTGTTATCTCCAGTAGGCAGCTGGATATATGGGAGAAACTTGGAGCTGAATACAGATAGATTTCTGTGAATTAACCAGTCTCAAGTTGAAAATTAAGCCCATCAGATGAGGTGAGAGGAAGAAGTGGAAAAAAGAGGGTCCATGGTGTCACCTTGGAGAACACTTACAGTTAAAGGTTGAATCTAGGTGACGAGCCAGCAAGTGAGACAGACTGGCTGGGAGTAGTCACGTACTAAGAGAACCAGGAGATAGAAGTTTGGGAAGAACTGGCAAGTTTTAAGAAATCAGTAGAAATTAAGAAATTGAAGATGAAGGGTGAGGGCAGATAATTGACAGAGCAGTCTGTTAGAGAAGATACAGAAGGGATGGAATCAAGGGTTTGTGTAAAGTGCTTGGCTTTGAGAAAGGGTAGAGCTTTTTCAGTAGCAAAAACTAGGGAAAAGGAGGAGAGAATGACTTGATGTAAGAGGGTTTTGAGTAAAGAGAAAAGGAACAGAGGGAACTCACTGGCTTCAATTTTCAGTAAAGCAGGAAGCTTGAAGGGAAAGGTGGGAGACTGGGAAGAAGAAAAGGGTTTAGAAAATCAATTAGGAAAGAATAAAAAGACGGCCTCTTTGCAGTGAGGGTCCAGGATACGTTAGATAAGAATATCTGGTACCCATGTGCCAGGGTTGTATGACTTCCTCCTCAAACATTCAGTAGAATGTGAAGAGGTAAATGGTGATAGTGATTCTGGGTGGTGATTTTCTAAGGCATGAGTGGTAATAGGACAGAGGAATGAGGGATTCAGTGATTGAGGAGGCCAAAACTGAAACGAATTGCTAACTATCGAGTCCAGATTAGGGAGAGAAGAAAGTCAACAAGTCGAATAAATAAGCGTTTATTATTCACTATATGCCAGGTACTATGTTCAGTGCTGGGAATAAGTAGAAATAAAAACAGTCCCTGCCCTGAAGGGAAGCACATAAAAGGAAGTGGAAAGGAGGGTGGGATGGGGCAGGCGGTGGAGAAAGAAGTCGAGAGAGTCAGGAGTGGAGCCTGCCGTCTTTTGGACGTGTCTGGCCTGAGCACTTTCCTTAAAATGGACATTTCAGGTGGAACTGACCAGTGAAGCCAAAGCACAGCAGTCCTCCAGGGTGGAGGCTGAGCACAGTGAAGTCAGAATAGGAGGCAGGGTGACAGGGAGCGAGTACACATACAGTGATCTATGTACACAGGGAGCCACAACAGTCTGTGTCAGGATAGGGGCGAGACCCAGGATTTCATGGCTTTAGGGAACCTCAGCTCCTCCCAGTGCCAGTGGGTACCTCTGCAACTTGGAGTCTTTAGTCGGCTAGAGCAGAGGTGTCAGACGCAATAGAAATGGATCCCTCCTGGCCAGATATTGACTTAGAAAACCACAAATTAATGTTGTCAGATTTTTATTTATTTTATTGAACACTTCCCAACTACAGTTTAATCTGGTTATTGTCGCCATGAGCTTAACACGTCTGAGTTAGAGCGCTGAAAAATCAGGTATATTGCCCAAGTTCACACAGCCAGCACATGGCCAAGGCAAGACCTGAAGCTGTGTCTTTTTGGCCACAAGTCCATTTTTTGTCTACTCCGCCACAGCTCCCTCTCTCAGTCTCTGTACTCTAGAGGAGGAGAGAGGCTGGTGAGGGATAGAGGCAAAAGCAGATCAAAGTGCATGGGAACTGCCAGGGGGGATGGCTGGGGCAGGTGGGGGGGTGTGAGTTAAGATATAGTGGGGTATGAAGAGAATGGTTATGGTTAGGGATATAGCATCTTTTGGAGGAAACTAGTACTCTTAGATCAAGTAGATTGAAGGAACATGAGAGGAAAAGGTCGAGAATAAAGGGAAGTTTGTTCATTATGAAATGGGAGTTTTAAAGCGTACGGTGAGAGGAGTAAGCAGGGCTGGAGTTGGACATAGATAGGGCAGAGTTATGGAATAGGGTGTGAAAGAACAGGATGTAGGGGTTCAGAATAGTTTGCTCCCAGATAGATTAGTACAGGGAGAGTAACAGGTGATTGTTTGCTAGCCACATAGGTAACAGTGGGGAAGTAAGTGAGGTATAATGCTCACAATCTGAATGGGGTGTTGCTGTGAAACAAAATCCAGGGCCGCTGGATCTTTTTCACCCATTGCTGGGTGGTACTGCAGCCTGGTCCTACTGGAAAGGATTCCCTACTATACCACACTGGCCAAAAGATTGTCTAACATCTGCTTGAAAATCTGTTGGTGGGGAGTCTACCATCCCTCGATACAGCTCATTCCATTAAGAATAGCTTTAATTATGAGGAAGTTTTTTCTCACATAAAGTTTGCCTCTGTGCAACTTCCCATTATTTCTGGTTCTGCCCTCAGGGGCCAGATCTAACAAATCTTAATTCCTCTTCCATGTTATATTCCTTAAAGTCCTTGAAGAACGCAGTGTTGTTCTCCCTGAGTCATAAGAAGCAGCCAAACAAACTTAACTGAGTTTATTTTAAAAACAAAAGAACAAAAACCTACACAATCTGAAATGTTTGGTGTTTGCTACTGTAAGTCTAACTGAAGATGGTTGAAAATACACTTGACACTTTAAAATGTTTCTTGTCACCTTAAAATACCAGAAAATGTTCTTTCTAATTTGCTTTAAATAACTTTGTACTTGTTGTTTGTAGCTTCTATGGAAAAACTGTTACTTTAGATCCAAATGGTACTTCAGAGAATTTATCATATGGTCTTTGTGAAAAATACACATTATTCTATTTGGCTTGGATCCTATGATGCATTCGTTGGTATGGACAGATGCATCTTTTGTCATAGAAAATGAGGAAATTGAATATATACATGCATTGATAAATGAATTGTGAGGATCAGTTTTGTATTTCAACCAGTTATCATTTCAAATGAACAAAACATTAAATGAATAATGAAATAATTGATTGTGTTTGGGATCAGAGCACTTCTGTTGTTCTATCCAGGCAGGAGACTGGACTACAGAACTTCTGGGGTGATGTAGGAAGCCCAAGCTGAACTGAGTTAGAAGAGAAAGAATCCGGGCTCTTCCACTCACTAACTAACTAGTTGTTTGATCTTAGACCAGCAGTAAGGAAACATTTATTAAGCATGGTCATCTGCTAAGTACTGTGCTAAGGACCAGGGATATAAAGGCAAAAAAAATAGTCTCTGCAGTCAGAGAGCTCTCAGTCAGATAGGGAAGACAACATGCAAACAGCTGTGTACAGTCAAGGGAACAGGATAGGTTGGAGGTAATCATCCCAAGGAATTGGTGAGAAAGATTTCCTTTAAAGGTGGAATTTTAGGGACTTAGAGAGAGTGTGTGTGTCTTGTTCAAGGAACAGCAAGGAAGCCTGTGTTACTGGATCTGCAGAGTCCTTGGAAGATGGCAGGAAGTACAGTGCAAGAATATAGAAAGGTAGTGAGGGTTGGGACTGGGCAAGGTGATTAAGGACTCTGAATGCCAGTGAAGGATTGTATTTGGTCCTGGAAGTGATGGAGAGCCACTAGAATTTATTGATTAGCTGGGAAGTGGGTAGGAGTACCCTGGTCAGACCTGTGTTTTAGGAAGATAAGTGTCAATTTAACATCCTAAGATGCCAGTAAGGAGAGACTTGAGGCAGGCAGATAAACCAGCAGAGTGTTGTAGTAGTCTAGGTGCGAGGTGGTGAGGGCCCTTGCCAGGACTTGGGCACTGGGCATTCGGCATTTGGATTCCTCATCTGTCACATTAGGGGTTTGAGCTAGTAGTTCTCTAAGGTCCTTCTAGCTTTATAGTTAAGAGGGCTTTCAAATGTACAACATATACTATTCTGTACAAATACATAGTAGTTGTAGTCAAAAGCCCTGTTTTTAGCTCCTGCTATTCCTCTCAGAGAATCTCCTTTTAACTTACTACAGTGATAAGTTATGTCACAAGAGCCAAAGTTATGTCATGAGAGCAAAGAGGGAGGAGAGTTCTGGGCAAAGAAAAGAAGGCAGGGGCAGCATAATATGCTTTAAAGACACTATAAGGAGTCCATTTCCAAGCAGAACAAGGAAGGGAACTCTCAGACAAATTTCTACAAGGTGACATCTAAGAACTGGGGCTTGAGCATTAGGAGCGGGTAGAAGCCAGTATGTGTAGTTTAAAAAGCCATCTGTACAGCGTGCCTTCACTTCTTTCCTCCAGCTCTCTTCAGACCTGTTCAGGTTGCCATCTTCAAAAAATACCAGTGACGTCTTAATTGCCATATACAGATGCCTCTTCTCACTGAGGACCCTTCTGCTTTTTGCTACACCACCGTCTCTTGGTTCTCTTGTCTGACCAGTCTTTCCTACCCTGCTTTACTAGATCGTTGTCTGCATTACCCACTGACTCTGTCCAGAATCCTCTCTCTACACTCTCCTACCTCACCAGCTCTCATGGGTTCAGCTATACAGAAAATTCACAGGTATATTCAGCCCCATTCTCTCTCCTGGACCCCTGTTCCACATCAGAAGTTGATCTATTGGCAGTTTTAAAATTGACATCTCAAACTCAGCATCTCTGAAACAGCCCCCTCCAGCCCAGCTCTGCCAAACTTCTCTGTTACTGTGCCACACCCTTCTAGTCATCCAGGCTCACACACTCAGTGTTGCCCTTGACTCCTCGCTCTTACAAGACACACATACCCAGTCAGTTGCCAGTCTTGTCTGGACCATTTTTCCACTTTCTCCATTCACACAGCCACCACCATCCTAATTCAGACCCTCATCACTTCTCACCCTGGACTGCTGAAATAGTTTTATTTTATGTTTATCAAGGAAATAAGTCACTCCAAAGTTAATTTCTTAAAGTTCTATGTTACTCCCTTTGTCAGTGAATGCCACGGACTCACTTTTATTTTTGGAATCAAATACTGACCTGTTTTGTCTGGCATTTGAAACTCTTCACAGCCTGATACCTTCCTCTTTTTTCAGTCTTTTTGCCTTGCTGCCCTCCCCGCCCTCCATGGTCCAGCCACGTTGGCTTACTTGCTGTTCTCACGTATGACGTTCCATCTCCTCTCTGTTCCTTTGTCCTTCATGCCTGGTAGGCTCTTCCTTCTCACCTCTGCCTCTGGCACTCACTGATGTCTTTTAAGTCTCATCTCAAGAGCTACCTCATGCCACATGAAACCTTTTCTTACCTCCCCCCTGCCAGCCCCCATTGGCTTACCTTGGTAGAATGTAAATCATGCTCAGATGAAGTTTGCTTTTATCTTTATATGTTCCCAGCACTCAGTATAATGCTTTGCATCTAATAAGTGCTTAATAAATGCTTGTTGACTAATTTGTTGACCATCCATAAGCAATATATCGCCACAGCATGTTGTAGTGGGGAAATTACTGGAGTATAAGTCACTTGGGACCTGGATTCATATCCCTTTTTACTGGCTATGTGACCTTGGGCAAATCACTGAGCTTCCCAAGTCTCAGTTTTTTTCATCTGTAAAATAAGAGTATTACTACCTGTAGTAATTCAGAAGGTTGGTTTTTTTTAAGATTAAATATGACAGTATATGTAGAGTATAACAATTTTACCATATAAATGTCATTTATTATTATTGTACCTTTTTGGACATTGTATGTATATGTGTGTATGTATGTATTCATGTGTATGTGTATCCATAAAGAATTGAAAGCCCCATCAACACTACACTTAGTGATGTTCCATGTACAAAATTTAGCCTTTATTAAGTTTACAATTCAACAAATTTGCTAGGGAACCAGCAGAATCCTTGCACTTGTACTAATTTTATGTTTGTACTTAGCATGTACTAAGTGATAAGGTAATTCTTCTTTTTCATATATTAATCAGTTTAATTCCTGAGTTAGACTTCTTTTTTTCCTTTTTTTGGTTAGTTTGCCTCCATTTAATTTCAGATTTTACAGTTAAAGTCACCTGGACATTTTCATTGAAAATGCAAAAAAAAAATTTTTTTTTTGATGAGTTAGAAGAAATCCATACTTAGGAACATGGATACAAGACAGATTTTTGAACCTTTTATTCAGTTTATTTTTGTAGACAGAAGATAATGTTAAATTTTAGTCTTTAATATGTCAGAATTGGAAATTAAAGTTGAAATGGAAAATTTTTCTCTTTAGCCTTAAGCAGCATTGCTCATGTGGTAGAATCACTGTGCCTTTTTATTTGATTAAAATTGTTACCCGTCTAAAAAGAAGAAAAACCTAGTTTGAGCACAAAATGGCAACAGTTATACTCCCCCAGAAGGGATTTCCATAAGAAAGACCTTGTTACTGTAAAATAATCCCACAAGAACTAGTCCTGTACCGAGGCCCTCAGGAGGACAATGCAGAGATGTTGTTCCATCTTACAGAAAACCCGAGATTTTCTAATTTTTGTTTTTCTTTTTTAATCTTACATTAGGCCTCAGTGTCTTGTTATGACAGGTTCTCCAAACTCACGTCCAGCTTTGCTTCATCTTGTTCATGCTTTTACAAAAAATGTTGGTTTGATGGTCTGTGGTCATGTACATATGGTAAGTGTTCATTTTTTTCCTGTGTTACAAATTTTTCCCCATTGTTTATTGTGATATTATATAATCTGACGTATTAGAAGTGAAATGTCCTTATAAGGTAAATGTATGTTATCGATATTATTTCTTTAAAGTAAAATTTGTTGCCTCAAATTATCTTTCTTCCTTTATTTCAGAGCATTTAGCGCTCTCCTCATAGGGAAGAGCTTCGATGTCTGTTATTTAGCTCCAAAGCATTCGGTCCTTCGTACTTTTCTATTCTCCATAGATAAGGATTCTCTTATAACCACTGTAGATATTTTTCTTAGTTCTTATATTGAAGTCCGTCCTTATTATTTTCCAGCAGAACAGAGACCTTTCTTAAGCACCGTCACCTCCTCTTCTAGGAGGATGACTAGCTTATAGTCTGCTAGGAAACATTTATTAAGCTCCTACTATGTGCGAGGCACCATACTGAGCACCTGAGACACAAAAACAGAATTAAAAGGAAAGTTAGTCCCTACCCTCAAGGAGCTTATAGTCACCTCACGCACAAAAAGAAGCTGAAAAGGAACAGTGGGAGGATCCAAAAGCAGTGCAGTTGGGCACAGAAATGGGGAGGAGACTTGCTGGGCACCCTTCTTAAAGGGAAATTGTTCCAGTTAGATGTGGGTACCAAGACTAATTGAGTCTTGCCAGGATAATGATGAATTTTCTGGGGCATGCAGGCGTGATGGAGAAATCCAAAAACAAAAGCCATTTACTCCATGTGAATGCAGCAGATGACTGCAAAATTCTCCTTGTTTCCATTATTTGTTAAAAATAAGAGCCTCAGTCCTTTGTTATTCTTGCTGGTGGCTCTTATTGCCCACTTCCTTATGAAACTGCTGTGGCCCAAAAAAAAAAATTCAGGTAAGCCAATGCCCGAGTTGCTGCACAATGTTGTGCCTCAGATTTTTTTAGCTGTGTGGTAATAGCAGCCAGTAGCCTCAGCTGCCCCCTTTCACTGAAACGGCTCTCCTTGATTTTTGAACTGCAGTGAAATATCTGATAAATTGCCTCCCATTCCCAGTCTGAATACATAGTAGTGAAACAGACCCCGGTTGTGGCTGAAGTAATTATTGGAAGTGGTGTTATTTCCAGAAGCTGACAGATTATCCGAGCGCCATGGTCCTGCCAAAGGCCAAAGAAAGGAGTCAAGAGACATTCACTGTTAAATATTGGGGAAGTTGCACAGGAGCAGGGGAAGTGCTGGGTGCTAATTGACTGAGGTGCTCTCATTCAGTCAGTTTGAGCTACGGTATTGTTCCTAAGCCAGTTATAAAGAGAATCTAATTAAAGAAATGTCAACCACTCATTTAACACAGCAATAAACTAATAAATCTGCTCTTAGCATTTTTTAGGATGATGTTCTCTGAATATCTTGTTGTAATAGCTTCAATGTGACTTTGAATGAATGGTGCCGTTTTCCACTAATATAATTTACGGTTAATGGAACATTTAAATTAAAGTTTCCAATTCAATTTGAGACAGAAAGTAAGGAAGTATTTTAAAAATAAAGTTCTGTAGAATCTCCATGCATATGGAATCTTTTGAGGATTTTTTTTTTATTGTTCTTGGCCATAAATGCTTGCTGTGGAAGGACTATCAGGTTTGGGGTGTTTTGTGTATTTTTGTTGCTGTTTTATTTTGTTTTTGTTGGTTTTTTTTTTTCAGTTAGTTTGAACTAATTTCTCATTTGTTTCTGAAGTAGTTTGGGGAGCAAAGTTACTACCCAACTTAAGGAATGAAAGTTAATGAGCATTGCTCCTGTGTATGAGGGTAAGCCTAGCTGAAGAGTTTAGTTCAAAACCTAAATTTTTTTTGTAAAAATTTAATTTTGCTCATAAGCCATTCATTATCTTTTATCCCAAGGTATAAGGTATATCTTTTTTTCTGCCTTGCACCAAATAAAGGTGTGTTCTCGTTCTCTCTCTCTCCCTCTCTCCCTCTCCCCTCCCTCTGTCTCCCACCCTCTCCTCATTCCTCTGTCCTTCTCTGAAGTTAATTCTAGGGGATGCAGTACAGGAAATAATAATAGCTTTTTTGCCTCTGGATTTGTCTTCCTGTTACTGGTCCTTGTCCCCAAGCTGACCAGCACATCTCAAAGACCATGTGAATGGAATGGTTAAATGAAGGTCTTCTCCGTTTCTATGTAACAAGGGTTTGCATTTCTGAAAAATTCATTTTAGTTTCTTGATTTTAGAAATCCTTGATGTTTGTAGGGGTTTTTTTCCATACTTGTTTTAGTGTTATTTGCATTTAATCTAATGTAATGTCCATATTTAGGCCATACTCCTAAACTGAGACCCTGTTAAAAAAGAAATGTGTGCACACACAGAGTGAAAAAGAACGTGATGATGGGTTAAGGCTGGGTATTACACAAGCCAAATGTTGGTGGAAAGCATGATCTGTGTTTAGACCAACGTCTGTTTGCTGTAAATGATGTTCAAGCGTTACGATAGCTGAGAACAGTTATTTAGAAAAGCGAATCTCCTTCCTCCTCTGCTCCTGTTGTCCTTTGAAGGGAATTCTGAAGAAGAACAGAGGCATTTATGGCAGATGGTTCATGATAATTTGGACCTGTGGTTGTGCTGATTATTAACTAAAATTCACCCGTTCCTCTTTGCTGCCTTCCCACCTGTTTCAGTCTCGTTGTTAGGTTAATTCACCGTCCTTCTGTCCATTCTTCAGCATTTAGGCTTCTAAATCATCCGTTCAGGTTCTTCCTCATATTTCTTAGGACATTGTCTCTTTGTGCTTTTCTTCCCTGAGTCTTCATTTTACTTCTACTAGGAGCATGGAAGACAACATGGAAGCTCCCTCCTTTCCCTCTGGTTCACTTCCTCAAGTCTCCTCGTTTCTTTGGATATTTTGCTGCAGATCTAGGCTTTTCATAGTAGATTTGTAATGGATTTTCATTTTTATAAAAATATAACCCTGGATTTCTTTAAAAGTCTTAATTTCTTCATGAAGATGCAAAGTTTAAAAAATACTTGACTACAGGTATTCATAATGGGTTTGGTTTTTGTTTTTGTTTTATTTTAAAGGGTCCTCGCCGACAAGCCATGAAGGAGATATCCATTGATCAAGCAAAATACCAACGATGGCTTATTAAAAACAAAATGAAGGCTTTTTATGCCCCAGTACACGCCGATGATTTGAGAGATGGCACACAGTACTTAATGCAGGTAAATTGTCTTACGACTTTTCAAAAGGAATTAAATAGCAACCTGCGGTACTTTGTTAGGGTGTGGCTTTCTGGTAATTACAGCCCTCTTTTTCAGGAGGATGAAGTTGGTCTTGTAAAATTTGAGACCAAGAATGGGCCTTAACTATTGTCTAGTCTAACCTCATCCTTTTTTAAACGGAAAAATTGCAACCCAGGAGAAAGTTAATTAAGTACTTTCCCTAAGAATCACATAACTGCTTAGTAGCAGAGCTGGGATAAGAATTCAAGCTCATGACTCCAAATCTTGAGCCTTTTCATTGCAGTATACATTACCAGGTGACTCAGAAGTTGAGGTCAGGGTCACTCATTGAGGAGGATAAGAGTTAAAAGTGAAGCCTATAATGGCATGGTTCACTTTACGTAACAAAGATTAATCTCTCTCTTAAATGACCCAGAATACCAGCCAGTTCCATATTGATCATTATTACTTCAGACTGCATTTATAAAATGACAGGATCAGAACTGGTCTCAGCTACCACTGTTCCCTGTAAGAGCTCACTATGCTTTCTTTTCCTGTTGGTCAATTGTGCCTGTCAAGTCAGCTAGCCCTTTGTCTAACATTAAACAAAGTCAGTCTCCACCCTTAGTTTAGTCACTTTAGATTTCTTTGCTTGTTCATTCCATGTTGCTAAATTTAAAAGTACCATTTCAGTTTTTGAACAAACCTTGTTTTCAGGGGCATAATACTGAGTACTCAACACAAGTGGTAAAGGAGTTGGAATTGCTTCTGCTCTTTTTGAAGAGTCAGTAGAATCATTTCAAAAGCCTCTGCTTGCTACAGGAAAATATATAAAGAGAAAAGAAAGGCATGTATGTTTGTGCATATCCAGACAGCTTCTGAAAAATAAGTAGGTTGGCCAAATCATTCCAAAAATCCCATTCTTATTTCTAATGCAGCAAGCAAAATTAATTTAATTTAATATTTAATTATTGTTTTTGACTAACATGATAATTTTAGTTCATATTTATTATATAGAAGAATGGATATTCATGAGGGAATATCAGGAGGGAAAGGCAGGATTTATAATATGTTGTAATATCTGAGAGGCATACTAAACTTTATGTAGTAACGGTCAAATAAAAAATTAGGCAGCTGTGCTAACCACGTCCACTACAAGTTTATCTCAGCTGGGTACTTAGTGAAACATCCTCTTATTTTTCCTTTGTCCTTGATTCTTTGTGCCACTCAACACAGCAGACCACTGCTTGCACTTATTAGCAGAAAATGGCAAAAAATGCAAGATACTACGGTTTCATTAAAACACCCCTCACAAAGGCTTCTTCCCGCAAGGTGTTGTGTGAGCACATACTGAGATCATACAGAATTCCTTGACTAATACAACATGGAGACATCTTTCTTCAATGATTATCATAAATGATATTGAGGTAGACTTAGACCTCTGGCATGGAGTATATTGCAGCATCCAGAGGGAGAAGATAAAGTTTTCTAGATGTTTCCATTTTCAGATGATAATAGGACTGATTTAAATCAAGCCCTGAAGCTACCAGACTTCCTCAGTGAGAGCCCTGGCTAATCATGAAATCAGCCTAGCAGCCTGCACAGGAAAGATTAAGTGGATAAAGCAAGGATTTGCCCAGATTACGGCAGAGGCAGTGCAGCGGACAGCCCACAAAGTCAGTGCAGTTATTTTGAACAGGCAGGTATTTCAAAGGGCCAGTGAGACCTTGTTGTTTTGCAACAGCCCTTTTACAGAGCTCTGACAGGCGTTTTGGCCACTGTCCAGAATATAAATATTCAAAATCTATGTCATTTCTCGAATGCAGGCTATGTGCAAGGCCCTCCTTTATCTAATGATATCCACCAGAATAGACCCCTTCGTTTGGAGTATAGAATATGTAACTTAAATCACGCAAAGTACCATTCCTTCCATTGTGAAAGTTGGAAGCACTATACAGTTTAATATTTCATCTATTCCATACGCTACCACTAGGAAGCAGCAGGGTAGAGATGATATCCCCATTTCACAGATGAGGAAACTGAAGATAAGATTTGCTAAAATGGAATAGTTATCTATTGAAAGACCCAGGAATAGACCCAAGATCCTGTGTCTTTTTAGCCCTTTGCTCTTTTCATCATGATAGAGGAAGAGCCAGATTGAGAAGGGGTTCATAGAGCGCACTTTCTAGCGTAAGTGAGTTTTCAGTTATGTTTTGAAGGAAGTGAGAAATACGAAAGAGCAGTGAGTGAGGAAGGTATGCAAGTAGAAATACTAAGGAATGGAGACAAGAATAAGAAAATCATGTTAATAAAAGCAGTAACAAGCAGGTTTGGCTAACGGTAACTGAATTTGTTGTGGGGAATAATGAAAAATGGAATTATTTTTTAAAAAGTGGGGTGTAGTCAGAGGTGGCTACAGTACATTTAGGAACAGACAGAAGAGTCTGGAAGTTTGAAATGCATAGTACTAGGGAATGCCCATCTTTTTTGAACAAGACACAATGATGTTTTTTAAGGTATGTTTTGTGAAAAATAGTGTTAGCCCTTCTGTGAATTGGAATAGGGAGACAATGGAAGTTACCAAACTAGAATCCAGGTGCCTTTAACCTGAACTTTAGTAGTAACTGTAGGACCATCAAGGAAGGATGAGAAATTGAAAGTGCGGAAACAAGCTGATTGTTTGGCAGGTGAGGTGGGAGGTTCCTTTGCCTAATAATGTAATAGGTTTTTCATTTACATAAATTAATGTTAAGACCTATTTCCTTCAATTTTATCTTGTATTTTAGGCTGCTGGGCTTGGTCGAATGAAACCAAACACACTTGTCCTTGGATTTAAGAAAGATTGGCTACAAACTGATATGAGGGATGTGGATACATATATTAATATATTTCAGTGAGTACAAGATTTTTATTTTAGTACCTTATCTGTTAAGAAGTTATGGTTGGAAACTGTCATTGTTATGTAAAGCACAGTGTCCTGCTCTTTGAAAGTCATCATGGTTTAGTAAACAGAGACACCCAGCCTTAGAGAGTCAGAAAGACCTAAGTTCAAATTCCATTTCTGACAAATATTGTGACCCCCATGTTAACCTCTCTATGCCCTAGGCAACTCTCTAAGAGGAGTTCCCTACACCAATGAAATCATAGGTCTGGTCTAAAAAATAATATTTTCAAATCATCTTTTCACAAAATCATGTGGAATGGACCATTTTGTAGGCATGTGGCCCATTTTTCTGCTTCCTGTCAGGCTATTTGTACATCTGCTTTTTAGCCATTCACACTTTGGCTATGAAGTCTGGTACTTTACTAATAATTTTTGTCTCATCCTTAGCTTTTGGAGTGCCTTTCATAATTGGGCTCCAGGCAGTGATACCCACTGATCCCTTGTAGATGTTCTGTATTCCTGATACGTGGCATCCCATCTCTTGCCTTTCCACAGTCTGTTCTCCTCCTTCCTTACCTGTCTCCTGGAAACTGTATCTTTCTCCAAAATTCAGTTCAAGCACAGTCTTCCTTCAAGAGGTCTTTCCTGGTTCCTACAGTTGTTACTATTTCCTCCTTGTTATGTATTATTTTTCCCATATATTTGTACACATTTTTCTGTGAGCATGGAGCATGTGTCTCGAAGGCAAGAACTGTCTCATTTTCTTATTATGTCCATAACCCTTGGCACAGTGTTTGGCACAGAGGAGAAATTTGTTGACTGATTTCTAGTATTTTTACAAATGTTCACCTATTTATGCTGTAAATTACAGAATTCATTCAATTCAGCCTTTGGGTTTTTAGCCTGAATGGTAGAATCTCTTCTCTTTTGCACTTTTCAGATATAAAATTGAGGGGAAGGGAGTTAAAAAAGCTTTTGTTAAACCCTTAAAATGTGCCAGATGCTGTGCTGTTTTACAAATATTATCTCATTTAATCCCAGTAACAGCCTTGAAGTACATGCCATTAATGTCTTTGTTTTACAGTTGAGGAAACTGAGGCAAGATAGTGGTTAAGTGACTTACTCAGGGTCACAAAGCCAGTAAGTGCCTGGGGCTGGATTTGAGCTCAGCTCTTCTGACTCCAGGCCCAGCACTCCATCCATTGTGCTGCCTAGTGGCCTAAAAATGTTGAGGGGGAACATAATTGCTCATTTATATCCACTGTCCTCAATACCAGAGATGGCATCTACAACATAGGAATAATAGCAGTAGAGATATCTAGAACCCCAAGAAAGGAGCTAATTATAAAAGCCTTCACCTTACAGGTCAACCTCGCTTTCACAGAACTTGAGAAAGGCAGCTTAGAGAAGTAGAAAGCTGACTTCAGAGCCAGAAAGACCTGGATTGGAGTACTACCTCCAACAGCTTGTGTGATCCTGGGCCAGTAATTTAATTTTTCAGTGCTCTGGACAGCTGTTTATCAGTCCACGCAACAGATGCTACAAAGGCACAGAATAAAACAATCCCTACTTGTGAGGCAGCTTTCATTCTAGAAACTCTTAAGTTGAAGAGAAAGGACTGACATTCCCTAGTGCTAAAGAGGGGAGCATGTATCTGATTGTAGGGTTATTGGGGGATCACTGAGCTATTGAATAGAAGGGTTACATGATTAGACATATCAATGTTTCAAGAAAATCACTTTGGCAGCTAAGTGGAAGGTGGATTAGAACAGGAAAAGAGTTGAGACAGAAAGACCAAATGCGAGGCTGTTATAATAGGGAGTGCTGGTACTGTGGGGGGAGGCCAGGTCTCAGGTGGTGATCATGTGAGTGACGAGAAGGGAATGTCAGCAATCTTGTGGTGATAGAAATGACTAAGATTCAGTAACTGATTTTGGATCTATGTAATAAGGAGTCAAGAACGACTCCAAAATTGTAACCCTGGCTGACTGGAAGGCAATGGTGCTCTTGAAAGAGTGGAGAAGATAGATTATACATGCACCCACATGACTCTGAATTCTTTGAACTAAAGAGAACTTCGGAGAATATCCAATCCAGGTTTGTGATTTAACAGATCAGGAAGCCATACCAGTATTTTATGTTTGTAACTTTGCCCTATTTGCAGTGATGCCTTTGACATCCAGTATGGAGTAGTGGTTATTCGCTTAAAAGAAGGCCTGGATATTTCTCATCTCCAAGGACAAGGTAAATCTTATGTGAAAGAGTTTTTCATTTAAAAAAAAATATATAGCAGTTATAAAACACTATGCACAAACCCCTATGGTGAGAATTTTCTAAAAGAAAAGCAGACATTAACAATGACTTAAATTCCACAGTAATTAAAATAAAATGTCTGCAACTACAGCTTTTTAAAAAGTTTTCCCCATTTTTATATTTACGCAGAAACTTGATATGCAGATGATAATGCCAAGAATGTTAAATATACCTTGCCATTTTTAGTGGGTATCTTAGAATTTACACATCTTCAGAAATAACATTGTAAAATCAGTATTTTCCTAAAAATTGATTATGAATCCAAGATTATATTTTGCATTTATGTAGCAGAAGTTCTAAAGAACTTTCATGTCATCTTTTAAAAACCAAATTATACGTTTTTGAAGTTCCTAAATAGCTTTAAATGTTTAATACATGTTTCAAAACAGAAAAATCACATATACACAGGAAATTAAAGTTAAATAAAACAATGGAATTACAGGTATTTAGTGATACCAGATGTTTCTTAATAAGGGAAATTATGCCAGATTTGGAATCAAGTTAAAAGAGACCTGGGTTCCAATCTCAACTCTGCTACTTACTCCCTGGCCTTCAGTTTACTCTTTTGTAAAATGAATGGAATTATACTCTTTAGGTCCCTCCTGACGCTAACTCTTTATGCTTCTGTAGCCCCGATTTAAGGTATTTTCTGCCATCTTTCTTCCATGCCAGTACCTTAAATCCAGGAGAGTCTATACCCTATTATCATTCTTTAAATGGTATACAGTAAACACTTTTAAAATACACGATAAAAAGTGACTTTTTCCTTCACTTAGAGTTGGTTTGGCAAAATACTATGTATGTTCTTCATAATTATGTCTTATTGTCCTCTAGGACACTGCTGATTGAGGTTTAATCACTTTATGACTTAGTGTTAACATTGAAATGTTACATATTTATAACAGGTATAAAAACCATTGGCAGTATTATCATTATTAAATATTAAAAGATAAAATACTGATTTTTCTCTTCATTTAAACAAAATCAAGTGTATTATGTTCATGTGTTACAAAGTTTTATTAATTCGTCTACAGGTTCTGAGTAGTACAAATACTTGAAAGAATTGAAATGCTTGGTCATTTGTAATTAATCAAAAGATGGCTAGATTATAGAATCACTATGTCTTTTCACTCAAGAAATAAAGGACAATGAATTTAGAACTTTGTTCTTGGGCCCTGATCTTACAGTTGAACTGATAACCAACAAATATAATCAAATCAAATAAATATTAAGTGCCTACTGTATGCAGCACTGTAAGAGATCTGAGTGGCAATGCAGTTTAAATAAGACAGTGTCCATCTTTGTACAATCTAGCAAGCATTTGGTCACAAAGAAAATCTACAGAGACATACATTTTAAGTTTTTCACATGTGTAAACTTGCTCATAAATTTATGACATGGGTTTATATTTTCAAGGAATCCTATTAATTGCTGTAAAGTAGATATCTAACCCATTTTTTAGCATGTAAAGAAATTTATCAAAATTGTATCTTTAAGCTCACTAAAATACATATCATTTAAGGAGACTTAAAAAATGAAACTTGTTTTGACCCCTGAAGTGAGATTCCTAATAAATCTAACATTTTGGGTTTGTTTTTTTTTTTTAATATTCCCAGAAGAGTTACTATCATCTCAGGAAAAATCTCCAGGTTCTAAGGATGTTGTACTCAGCGTGGAGTATAGCAGGAAGACTGACGCAGACCCTTCTAAGCCTTCGGATGAGAAAAGTCCGGTTATGCAGAAAGGTGATTTCTCACATACTATTCATTGTTCAGACTAATTATAGATGACCTTCATTGCGGCTTAATTTTAAATTTCTTCAGAGAAACGTGTTCATAATAATTTGTCATTCGTGGCCAGTATATGATCTCATATAGCAGCCTTTGCCCAATATTGTGCCGTTTGTTGAAAATAGGCCATATTCTGTGTCTGGTACAATCTTCCATTTTGTGCTTCCAGTTCCAGATCTTAAGTTGCTCTTAAGAATTGTTCTAGATGTATAGGAACTACCCTACAAAACCGCAAATACTTAAAGCTAACATAATATCCAGCATTTGAATTTAGATTAAATTAGAAGAAAGTCAGAGAAGGTTCAAAAGTTGAACACTGAACTTAACGAATCAGATGTCTTTGGATTCTGATTACAGTTCTGCTACACTGTGCCTTTGGGAAAGTCACGGAATTTCTTAAATGTTTAGTTTTCCAAGCTGAAAATGTGGTGGTTAGGGTGTTACTGTCCTTTTAAGCACTAGCATTATCTGTTATTTCTTTATATATGGCACTGGTTATTCTTAAGTAACATGCTATTTAAGTTTTATCAAATTAAAAAGTTCTTGTTGCATTGTTTTTATTTGTGGAATGAGAAGTTTTTTAATCGTCTTTATAGAATCTTCAAAAATGAATATTGCGGTTTATCTAGAGAGGAACATTAGTGTAGAGAATAGAATACCAGCCATAGAGTTAAGACTCTTATCACACATACCCTAGACAGGTCATGTAACTTTTCAGTACCCTAGGCATAGCCCTAAAAAACTATGGGTTGCAGATAAAATACAAATCTGTCATCAGTGAATAAAGGCTCTACATCAGCCGTTCCCTGTACTCGTAATGCGCACCCCCCTCCCACCCCTCCAGCACTGCTTTGACCCTTAGCACTGATATATTTAACTACCGAGTATTACACAGTCCTGTGTATATAGGCGTACACATATGCCTGTTTTCTTTTCCTAGCCAGTAGAAGAACTTGACTGGTAAGCATTTTTACAAGTTTTTCTGCATTCCAGGAAAGTTTTAGATAACTGATTCCACAAATTTATGCTTTCTGTTTTCATTTTCAAGGATGAAAAAGCTATGAATGACTTCCAAATCTGACTCTCCACCTTGACTCTTCCACCTCTACTCAATCTAGTATCTCCATCTGTCATGCTGCCAGCTTAACTAAGCTAAACATGAGAATACTTTGTATATCATCCATCTATATCATATATATTCCCTTACTTTTCACCCCTGTTAATAATCACTTTCCTTCCAAATCCCGAGCCTTAATATGCTATTTCACCACCTGCTCTCCACATTACTACATGGCTGATACTTCTACATTTGTGAAATTCATCTCCTCTTCTCCAGTCTCTATTCATCTTCCATTGAAATTTTAACGTTAACTTTTTTTTTCTCTGTTCGTGCTGATCAGTTTTTTTTTCTCAATTAAAAAAAAGTATTTAAATTTCCCTCTTAATTTAGACTGTCATCCTCCCTTTGGGTTCTTTGCTCACTTCTTGGTTAATTTATTTCTTCTTATATTTCACTTACATACTCTTTATTTTGTTCTCTCTGCTGGACTTGTACTCACATTTTCTCTTGCCAAAATACATGCGTCTTTTATGCAAAATAAGTTCCTCTCATTTCTGTTCAATATTGGCTTTTTTCTTGTGCATAAAATATCCATTCTAGTCATTCTGTGAAATCTTTTAGCATTAGGCATTTACTTTTCAATTTTTATAGTCTAGAAGCTTCATATTTATTAGATGTGCCTCAATTCTTACCCTAAAACATGAAGCTTCCTTTAACCGTAGATCTTTAAAGGCTGGATTTGTGTGGGATTCCTCTGCTGATATGAAAGTATGTACCCAAGCCGCTAACTCTTCTAGGACAGTCCTAATATTTTTTATCCATGTGGTCAATCTGTGGTTTAGGAAAGGAGAATTTTCAAAAAGTAGTTTACCTGCTTTTGTAAGTATTAAGTTAATGAAATAACCTCCATTTTAATTTATAAAAGTTTGGAACATTATTCAGTCAGATATATTTAAAA